>CM039126.1:31299640-31405980 GCA_022036555.1 Microstegium vimineum
GGGAGTGGAACACGGCCTTCAATTTCTCTTCCGATCCCGCCTTCCTCACAACCTGCATGAAGGAAACCGACGGTAAGATTCGAGCATCGTCGCCGGCCCCTTCTTCATTATTTGTAGTAGTAGTAGCTTCTTCAGAACATACGTGCAAAAAACAGGCATGCATGGCACACACGTCATGTCAACGATCATCATATTCATACAGTATATGCATGGCAAGAATGGGCGGCCTCTGAATTCTCAGAAACTGTAAGCAGCATATGCATATTAATTCAGAGTTGTTCCATGGATCACCACCATGCATGCAGGAGACCTACCGCAGCGCGTGTGCACGGCCGCGGAGATGAAGTTCTACTTCGAGAGCTTCCTGGAAGGCAACGGGAGGAAGAACTACGTGAGACCCAACAAGAACTGCAACCTGACTTCGTGGATCGATGGGTGTGAGCCCGGATGGTCCTGCAGCGCCGGCAAAGACCAGGAGGTCAACTTAAAAGATGCCGTCAACATCCCTTCTAGAACACTTGACTGCCGAGGTTGCTGCGCTGGCTTCTTTTGCCCTCACGGCCTCACTTGCATGATACGTAAGTAAGCCCTCGCAACGCAACGCAACTCAACTTAACGAAGCAACCACACCTTCGTAGCTCGCTTTGCATGTTTTAGCATCATTATATTATTCTTCCTCCTTCTGATATCTATATGATACTGCTTTGCCTATTATATATGCAGCATGTCCCCTGGGAGCCTACTGCCCTCAGTCCACTCTGAATAAAACAACCGGAGTCTGTGATCCGTAAGTCGAAAACAGCAGCTAGCATGTGTATAGGCTTTTCGATTATATATAATTCTCAATATTGATCAACACTAATTAATTGCATAATGCAGGTACCACTATCAGCCACCTGCCGGAAAGCCGAATCATACGTGTGGCGGTGCTGATAGATGGGCGGACGTTGTTAGCACCGATGATGTTTTCTGTCCACCTGGTTACTACTGTCCAAGCACTGTACAGAAACTCGATTGTAGTAGTGGGTAATTCTATCTATCGAATGCCTCAATAATTTGGTTATTGTTATGCATGATTAACCTCCTAGAATATACAGTGGTGGTTCTTAGCTAGCTAGTTAAGTAATGGGGCATGCATGGATGCAGCTCAGCATTTCACGCATCCTTCCCAATAATACTAACAAATATAAGTCGCCCGCATATGTTTTGCAGGTTCTATTGTAGGAAGGGTTCAACTTCAGAAACCAGTAAGTTCACATACAGTTTTTCATACAAAATCTGATACTTTATAGTTTTGGGCCCTATAGTTTTTCATCTATATGTACTTTGTGCTCGTGGAAACGGAGAGAAGTTACCAAATAGGGGCTGGAATTCAATCTAATATTTTTCTTATGATTATTATACTGCAATTTGGTTTAATACGCTCTTATTGAAATGCCTTTAACCATTGCATATATTCTAAGTGATCACTGATCACCTCTTCTTCCTCTCAATTGCATTGCAGAATGCTTCCACAAAGGAAGTTGTAAACCAAAATCCACAAATCAGGACATCACCATATTCGGTGCACTGCTCGTGGTATGTGTTAATTTACCGATTTTCAGTCAAGAGTATGATGTGTGTCTTTTAATTAACCTAATTATTAGTTAAGAAGAAGTCGATCGAACTAACATCGATCGGCCCTTGGATGGATGCTTCTGCATGTAGGGTGCCCTGAGTTTGGTGCTGTTGATCATTTACAACTTCTCTGGACAACTCCTGATGAACCGGGAGAAGAAGCAAGCAAAATCTCGGGAGGCTGCTGCAAGACATGCTAGAGAGACCGCCGTTGCCCGTGAACGATGGAAAACAGCAAAAGACGTCGCAAAGAAGCACGCTGCAGGCCTGCAGTCGTCGCTGTCCCGCACTTTCTCACGCAAGAAAAGCCTTAGGACACACGAATCGTCCAAAGGAAGAGGAGCCGGTGATGACCAGCCGACAAACGAAGCAGGAGGAAAGAAGGATTCGATCGAAGACAACCCTGAAAAAGGCGAAGGAATCAGTGTGCAAATAGGAGGAGGAGGAGGAGGAGGATCAGGAGAGAAAAAGAAGACCAAAGGGAAGCATGCCC
The DNA here is from genome assembly GCA_022036555.1 of Microstegium vimineum. Classification (NCBI taxonomy): domain Eukaryota; kingdom Viridiplantae; phylum Streptophyta; class Magnoliopsida; order Poales; family Poaceae; genus Microstegium; species Microstegium vimineum. The sequence continues at coordinate 31,301,751 of CM039126.1, forward strand.
ATACCCAGAGCCAGATTTTCAAGTATGCGTATGGACAGATCGAAAAGGAAAAGGCAATGGAACAGGAGAGCCAAAACCTTACGTTTTCAGGAGTGATATCGATGGCGACCGATGAAGACGTCAAGAAACGGCCCACGGTTGAGATCGCCTTCAAAGACCTCACTCTGACATTGAAGGGGAGCAAAAAAAAGCTTCTGAGATCAGTGACCGGAAAACTCATGGCTGGAAGAGTCGCTGCCGTGATGGGCCCATCAGGCGCCGGGAAGACCACATTCTTGAGTGCTATCGCTGGCAAGGCAACAGGATGCGAAACAACAGGGATGATACTCATCAATGGGAAGACGGAACCTATCCGCGCATACAAGAGAATAATCGGCTTTGTCCCGCAAGATGACATCGTGCATGGGAACTTAACAGTTCAGGAGAATCTCTGGTTCAATGCAAGGTGCAGGTATGTAAACTGCAATCAACCTTCGCTCTTCTCATGCATCATCAGTTAGCTACTAGTAAATTTACACTAAATGTATATAATTACCTGCACGTACATGAACCAGGCTTTCTGCTGACATGTCAAAGGCTGATAAGGTTCTTGTCGTGGAAAGAGTAATCGAGTCCTTGGGACTGCAAGCAGTTCGTGATTCTTTGGTCGGAACCGTTGAGCAGCGTGGCATCTCTGGTGGCCAGCGCAAACGAGTAAACGTCGGGCTAGAAATGGTCATGGAACCCTCAGTCCTGATTCTAGATGAGCCGACATCGGGTTTGGACAGTGCCTCATCCCTGCTTTTACTTCGCGCCCTACGCAGGGAAGCTCTCGAGGGCGTCAACATCTCTATGGTTGTCCATCAACCCAGGTTCGTTGTATGCATTGCAGATTCATCTTGCTTGCTTGTATGCTGCTGGATGCCTTTATATATTAGCTAACCCTAATCGAAGTGGTTTTACTTGCATGCAGTTATACACTGTACAGGATGTTTGATGATTTGATACTTCTGGCTAAAGGCGGTATGACTGTGTATCACGGGCCTGTAAAGAAAGTGGAGGAATACTTTTCAGGATTGGGCATTGTTGTGCCGGACCGCGTGAACCCACCGGACTACTATATAGACATTTTGGAAGGCATCGTGAAGCCGAATTCAAAAGAACCAGTCAATGTCAAGGATCTCCCCATCAGATGGATGCTGCACAATGGGTATGAAGTCCCACGGGACATGCTGCAGAGTGCTTCTGACTCAGAATCCTCTTTCAGAGGGGGGTTGGGAGATCATGCCAAGGGAGGTGACGCTGGCCAATCTATTGCTGGTGAAGTGTGGGGCAATGTCAAGGACATTGTTGGGCACAAGAAGGATGAGTATGATTACAATAAAACTTCCGAAAACTTATCGAATCGACGTACTCCCGGGATCCTTAGGCAATACAAATACTACCTGGGGAGGTAATTAAGTCATTCCATTTCCACCATTTTTCTTCTTCTTCTTCTTCTGCTAATATGATCGATTATATATGTATTGCCGACATGCATGCATCCTTGATCTCTATATATATGTTATTCAGGTGTGGCAAACAGCGGCTTCGTGAGGCTAGAATACAAGGAGTTGACTACCTCATACTTGGTCTTGCTGGTATATGTCTAGGCACACTTGCTAAAGTGAGCGATGAGACATTTGGAGCGCTTGGCTACACATACACTGTTATTGCTGTGTGTAAGTTTTATATATCTTGATGGAGACAATGCCATTTACAGTAATATTTTTTTTCTATATATCTTGTCCAATATTTGCAAGAGTAGGAAGGTGTATATTGATAGAAACAGTACGCGTCAAAACTAGTAAGCCAAGTAAGTGGAGCTAATTAAGTTGCCAAGTAAACAAGATACTTAATTATTATTGCAAATGTTTATATGCTTGAATTTGATTAACAATGATCAGAACTTTGTTCATTGCAAATAATATAAGCTGTTGTTGGCTGTAGCTCTGCTGTGCAAGATTGGGGCCTTGAGATCATTTTCGCTGGAGAAGTTACACTACTGGAGAGAGAGAGCATCCGGCATGAGCTCGCTGGCATACTTCTTGTCCAAAGATACAATAGACCACTTCAACACGATTATCAAGCCGATCGTCTACCTCTCCATGTTTTACTTCTTCAACAACCCAAGGTCATCAATCTGGGAAAACTATGTCGTTCTTCTTGCACTCGTCTACTGCGTGACGGGGATCGGCTACACCTTTGCCATCTTCTTCCAACCAAGTTCTGCACAGCTGGTGAGCAATCTAGCTGCCTAGCTAGATGTTCTCTACTTGTTGTATATATATGTCTATCATCAGCATTATCCTATATGCTAACATCATATCATCCCAGCATCTAGTGCCAGGATTTATTATATATACTAACTCATCTGATGATTAGTTTGTTTCTTGATCACAACAGTGGTCGGCGCTCCTTCCCGTTGTTCTAACCCTAATAGCAACCCAGCAAAAGGACACCTTCTTTGCAAATCTGTGCTACACGAAGTGGGCTCTGGAAGCATTTGTGATTGCTAATGCGCAGAAGTATTCCGGCGTATGGCTCATAACACGGTGCGGCTCTCTGTTGAATAGTGGATATGACATCAACGACAGAATCTTGTGCATAGTTGTTCTTGTTGCCAATGGTGTGATATTCCGATGTGTGGCATTCTTCTGCATGGTGATCTTCCAGAAGCACTGATGGATGAGCATGAACCATCATCGTTTGTCCGATCTGATGTGCATGTATGTACCTTGTGCGTTTGTCTATGTTTCAAATGCTCTCCATCATCGGTCCATAGGAGCGCTAATGTACTTGTCCTAATTGCATGTTACAAGTAGAATGAGAACTGTTGTCCTTGTAGATATAGACAGTCGACAAGAGAAAAGAAAAGATAGAAGTATGCTCAGTGTCACCTAGTCAGTAAAATTTCATTTGTACATTAGTTTTCCTTTTGCAGAAAGGGTGCTAAGGGAGATACATCAGATGTGATTTGAAAAATAGAGTGCTCCACTCACTCCTAACAATTTTGGTTTCGATTGATTGGATGTGAGTTGATCAACCAGCACTTCATATCCCTCACAAAACATATAGTTAGTAAAATATGGTAAATGGACCACCTCATATAGAATGAGTTGAATTTCAGTTGACAACAAAAAGTGGCCAAAATATATAATGGACTCCGTCATCATATTTCTATCGTTAAGACAATCAAAACATATTTGGACCATCCTATATGGAACTTGGATCAAGAATCATCATTCTGCGGGTGCTCACCCTGATGGAACTGGCCAGGCCGATTCCAAAACCCGGTTAGGCCAGTTTGGCAAGTTTCTCAATTGTAAGATTGGATTACACCATTGCATTCTCCTCATCGAGCTGATCCAAAAACATATATTATTTGTCTCGTTTGGAGTCCGAATGAATTAATTATACTTTTTGGAAGACTTTTTCACTAGCTTACAGTAGAACCGTCCGGGCCGGTTTGAATCAGCCAGGCTAGTTTTCCTACCCCTGTGGCTGCCCAGGCCTCACCAAAGTCGGCTAGTCTGGTTTTCCTGTAAAAGTCCGACCCGAATTCTTTTTATCAGGATTTGGATGTGTTTTCACATAGGAAACTTGCAAATAATTAACTAGAGATGTTTCGTATTGGTATAAGCCCTCTATATATACAAGAGGATCACGATCAGTTGAAGGATCGAACACCCAATCGTTAATAAACACATTTGTTAACTTTTATCTCCTACCTTATGCTCTACCAATCCCTTGTTGTCAGGCGCATATCTCGACAAGATTCGTTGGTGTTCTAGATGGATTTGCCAATCCTAAAACAAACTCACTGTGCGTATCCCTAACAGGTCTTCCCAAGAGCTGCTCGTAGGTTTATCGGGCCAAGAATGGGCGTCTAATTGTCATGTTAGCCTGTTGGTCAGCCTCCCCATGTTGTGTGCTACGTCATGTACAACCTCTGAGCGATCTAGCCTATACCGGTGTGTGACCTGAATCAGCGTCAATAAATAATTAAACCAAAAGACACCTAATGTCATCCAATTCAGGGTTAGGACTTGGATTGTGCATGCCAGCCATAAAAAAGGTTTGCCATTTTAAGTTGTGCAACATAGAATGCAGTTGAAAGGATCAAGATGCCCAAGAGGGGGTGAATTGGGCTATTTTTAATTTCTAAACAAGAATTAAACCTATAAAGAGTCAATTAACCCCCTAGTGCCTACCGCTTGTGTGTCCTAGCTAGAAAGCAAGTCAATAGAAAGCGAAAACTTTCTACACAATTCTAGTATGAATTAAAAGACAAGTGCGGAAAGTAATGCGGTAAGAAAGAGCTAGGGAAAGAGATGCTTGACACGGCGATGTTTTGCCGAGGTATTAAGGAGTCGACACTCCCCCCTAGTCCTCGTTGGAGCACCTCGCAAGGTATAGCTCCCCCTCAATCCCGCGCAAGGGATGAGTGCTCTCTACGGGCTGATTCTTCGCCACTCCGGCTCGGTGAATCGCCCACAACCGATCACAACGTCGATGGAGAAGGACCGCCGACAATCCTCCGGCGATCACCTTCCTCCAAGCACCACCGGACCGTCTAGGTGATGTCGATCACCAAGAGTAACAAGCTTCGATCTTCGCTTGACTCACTCAAACTTCACAACTAGAGGATGCACACTTGAACTCTTGGATGAACTAGAGGAGAGGATGTATGAATTCGCGAATCACTCTCTCACTCTAGGGCTCTTGCTCTCTTCCCAACCTTCTCAACAAACTCAGCAACTCAAATGAGCAAAGGCAAGGTGGGAGAGAAGTGTGAGGAGCAATAAATAGCCCCTCAAAAAACTAGCTCGAGCTGGCAACTTAAGTTGGCGACGGACGCTCCGTCGACTAGGCGACGGACGCTTAGTCGCATGCCCCAACGGCTAGTTCTGCACAAAGTTTGGGCGACGGACGCTCCGACGCCTAGGCGACGGACGCTCCGACGCCCTGCCCAACGGCTATCTCTGACACGATTTCCCAGCGACGGACGCTCCGTCACAGGGGCGACGGACGCTCATCCCAGTGTCCGACGCTACACTCTGGCTCGGGCTGAAAAACACTCTCACTGGAAGGTCGATGGACGCTCTCCAAGCGTCCGACGCCTGAAAAACTTAGCCAGAAACACATGGCCACTGGAAGGCCGACGGACGTTGTGGACTTAACCACCCAGCGTCCGACGCCTTTGTCTGACGCGACGGACAGCGTCCGACGCCTCCGTCAGGAGCGTCCGTCGCCCAGAAAACAGGCCTCTCAACTTCGTTTTTCGTCGCGATGAATATGGAAGTTGTTCTAGACTATCTTACGGTCATCATAGGCTTGCTTAGAGCTAAGGAAGACAAGTGTGCACCACACCTAGTTCATGAAGTTTTCCTAAGTCAAGCTACTTGTCTCAACCCCTCTTAATAGTACGGTCAAAGATCAAATAGAAGCCCTATCTATTTCTAAGTGCCCTTCATCACCTTATGACACTTAGCCTATCATTCTAGGGTCTTCATCATGTCTCTTTGAAATCCGAAACGATATCCATCTTGGGGGCTAGGTGATGACCATTAATGCCCATTCGTGTTGATCACTATGGCTAAGCTACGCATAGCCTCTGCAAAACACACGTTAGCCATAATAATCGCTAATTGTCGTTAATCACTGAAACCAACTAGGGCCATGATTCTTCAATCTCCCCCTTTTTGGTGATTGACGACAATAATTCCTCGAGTATGGATAAGAGTGAGAGTTTAGGATTTTGGTGACTTGGAATAGTTGAGCAAGGGTTAGTGAATTTGTAATGAAACACACTTGCTCACCCAAGCCAAATCACAAACCATGATACTCAGAGATATGAATGTAAAAAGGAGTACCTCTTGATATTCTCAAAACATGTAACGGAGTATAGCGCGGAAGCTCAATTATCATTTGAACATAGAGATATATCATGAAACATGAGACAACTCACAAGATATATTAGTGATAATCAAGAGTTTGTCACATCCAACCATATTTCACACAAGCATCAACCATAATATTCATCACACATAGATACAAGTGCATAAAAGTAGACATGATGAATGAGTACGGGGAATTTAAGCACACAAATATTCAAATCCCTCCCCCTATCTCTATAATCGACCCTCTCTCCCCCTTTGGCGTCTAGCACCAACAACTAAACATCTGGGGCTGGAGAAGAAGGTGAAGAAGCTGCAGCCTTGCGATCGAGCATGATGAAGTCCTGAAGATCTGACTCGTCTGACTCAACATCTGCCTCGGCCTCTGCAGGTGTAGGCGTAGCTGGGGTGACCTCTGGAGCTGACACTGGAAGCTCTGGAGCTGCTGACTCAACTGACTCCCCTTGAGGCTCAGCTGGTGCCTCTGACGGTCCTGCCTCTGTAGTAGCGGGCCTGGGAACCCGACGAGTAAAGACTCAAGGCGCGGGGAAAGGTGTCACTGCCAGTGCAACTAGTGACACTGCTGCTACAAACTCAGCTGGGTGAGTCTGAGGTGGAGAGGATACTGCAATTGTAACTCCCTCATCCTGAGCCTCTGTGACAGCTGTCTCAACTGCTAGTGAAATAGCGTATGTCTGAACTGTAGCTGGAGGAGTTGTAACTGTCTGCGTGGACTGCTCAGGTGCGATCTCCGATGAGGCAACTGAAGAAAGGTAAGTGCCCACGCCGGAGGATCCACCTCAACCTCTGGAGCTGGTGAGTCTAGCTGAGCTGCTCCTGGGGAATCATCTCCTGTGATCTCCAAGTAGGAGGTTGAGAGGTCACGCGAGGCCTCTGCTATGGTAGTTCCCCGGATAGGAGTAAATCCTGTCTGAAGCTCGCCGGGCGAAACTAACCAAGAGGACACCTGGGTCCTCAGAGACTGGCACTCTGGAGAGGCTAGTATTTGGAATGGAGGAGTAACTGGTGTCTGACTCTGCTGTCCTCTGGACGGTAACGCTGGAGTCGGTACCACTACAACTGGAGTCTGCTGTGCCGGTGAGGTGAACTGCTGGTGCTGCGAGACTCCGGGCAACTGAATCTGAGGAGTGAATGTCTGCCCGGAGCTGGAGGCTAGAAGACGCTCAAGTAACAAAGTTTGGGTCTTCTGAATCTCTGTCTGCTGCAGCTGATAGGCCAAGAACTGGCGCTGAAACTCGTCGTGCCTGGCCTGAGTCTGTGCCTGAGCGGCCAACTGCTGCTTTGTAAGCCTTCGAACGTCGGCAGCCTGTCGCCTCTGCTCCTCTGCTTGCCGTGCCTGATCCTCTTGCATCCATGAAAGGATGGTAAGTAAGGTAGCCTCTGAAGTGCTGGAACCTGGAGCTAGAGCTGCAGTTGCACCTGACCCTCCTGCCTCATGGTCATGAGACATCGGTGCGTACTCGCGCACTAGCTGATAATCCTCATTTGAACAATCAGAATCCAGGTCCTCTCTGTAGAGAGTCTCGGCAGCGGTGTCAATCTCAGCATCAAGATCCGCAAGCTCTGCCTGGGCGATCCGCTCAACTGTAGCGTCAGTATCTTCCGCTGATTGAGGTGGCACACCTGCCTGTCTGGTGCCTGGTCGGTATGCTCTGCTGGGGCGAGGCAGGTTCCCGTGCATGACCAACTGACTCATCGAGTACACTGGAAACTTAGTCTCTGACCTGGTAAGAGTGACTCGCAGAGCTCCTGATCGGGTCTTGGCAACTATAAGGTATGAAATCCAGTGAGCAAACTGTAGCTGCCAGTAACCTCTGAATCCTATAGCTATGATATCCTCAAGCTCACTGACAATCAGATCCCAAAGGTCAAACTTCTCCTTCCGGATGATATGAGCAAGGAGCCACAGCTGTAGGCGGGTAATGGTGTCCCGAGCTCCAATCCTAGGAAGGATGGTACGCCTGAGTACCTCGTGGAGGATCCGAGCAAGAGGAGTGAGATCTCTTGATGTACGGCTCGAACCCTCTGAGAACGGCAGCTGAAAGCACGGCCTCACGAAGTCTGTAGATGGCACTATCCCGTCTTGAGGTCGGCGAGGGGCCTCCTGATCCCCGTAGCACAAGCTGTGAATCCTCATAGGGGAGGACTCTAAGTGAAAGAGCTCTCTGAACCGAGCAGTTGAGACTCTGAAGTCGCGGCCCTGAAAGCCGAAGTGAAAGAACTCGTGATCAGGGGAGATCCATAGTGAGGCATAGAACTGATAGACCCAGTCCTTCTGATAAGCTCCTGATCGTCCCATCATATCTGACAGGCCTTGAAGATACTGTAGGTGCTGAAGGATCTCTGGACCACCGACCCCCTCTATGTGAGCAGGTGGGCACACTCTGTGAGCCCTAAGGGGAGCATCAGTGTCGACATACGCTCTGTAGAAGTCCTCGTGAATCGTGGTGTAGAACTGACGTCCAGCACGGGGATCCCTCTGAGCTGGGAACCAGGACTGAAAATCCACGAAGCGAAGTAACTGAACCTGCTTCGCTGTGAGAACTCAGACCTGATGTCTCACTGGGTCTGGTAGCTGAGGTCCTGGAGGACTAGGTGGTGCACCAGAGCCTCTGGACCGTGTAACTCTGCGGCTCATCAGCTCACCAATCGAGGACGTTCCCGCGGCCTCTGTCTGCTTAGTCTCTGGGACTGGCTCTGCCTCCTCTGTCTCAGTAGCCTCGGCGGGCTCTGTCTCTGGACGCATAGGGGACTCACGACACGCTCCACGGCGAGGCGAGAGCCTCAAACCGGCGCGACGTCCTCCTCGCTCCACAATCTCTGCGGCCTCTGCCACTGCTAGCGCTGCTGCTGAATCTGGATCCATAAGTGGCCTCTTGCACTTTTTTGACACAACCTTCTGTTTGCCCCTTCCCCGATCAGTGGGTGGACGCGGTGGAGGTGGAGGGTCACCACCACTACCGGGAACAAGCTTGGCCATTGATCAAGCTTTGCAAACAGTCTCCAAGCAAATCACTAACATAGAACAAGCTAACCTGTCAACTGCCAACTGACACTCCACTGAACAACACAAGCAATCAAGATTGGCTCAACGGCCCTGGACTGTCCTTTCGAGGCTTTGCCTCGTTCCGTACTCGCGAGCTTTGCCCCGAGTTCACTGTCACTGCCCAGCTGACACACTGACCCTGCTCGAATAGATAGATAGGAATATATAACATATAAGCATGTAACTAGAGAAGAGTGGGTCTATACAAGCATGAATTAGATAAGAAAAGATCGAATTTTCAACTGCCATCATACCTCTTGACAAAGGTGACCAAAAAAGGAGAAGGAACGAATCTCGGTCAAGTCAATTCACAGTACGCAACCTTGCATATCCAAGGGGGGGAACCCAAGGGAATCCTTGGAAACACCTGGAGAAGAGGGGAGACGGCGCGGCGGCGTTGGGTGGCGGTGGTGCAGGGAGAGTCGCAGGCGCGGCGGCGGTGGATCGGCAATGACAGCGGTGTAGGGAGATTGGCGTGGCGGCTCAGGGTGGCGGTGGCGCAGGGAGAGCTCGGTGGCGGTGGTGCAGGCGCTGGCACGGCGATGCAGGGTGGATAATGCCAGCGAAGGGAGGCGCAGGGGCTCGCCGGCGGTTAGGGTTTGGGCGACGGCGTACGGTGATCTGAAACCGACCGAGAGAAACAGAGGAAGAGACAGGGGTTTAAAAAAATTGCGCCTTAAGTTCGCGACAAACGCTCCGACACGGAGCGACGGACGCTCCGTCGGACTGCGACGGATGCTTGGACAGCATCCGATGGCATCGTCCGTCGGGCTTCCAGAACAGGTTTGAAACGCCTAGACGCATTGACCGCGTCGGACGCTCCGCGACGGACGCTGGGGAGCGTCCGTCGCCCTGTAAGCGGGCAACATTCAGTCTCCGGACGATCACGACGGACGCTGAGGCATTTGACGTCGAGCGTCCGTCGGCAGCGTCCGACGCCTTTTAAATAGAATTTTTCAAATTTTATTTGTGCGTCTTTCTCTCAACCAAGTTCCAATCCCAATAAGATCCAAATAACACCTGATTGGACTTGATATGAGAACCATCTCTTAAACTCTCATTTTCAAATAGTTTGCCATAGGCTTAGATTTTAGTTTTAGCTCAAAATATTCGAATGGAAGTACCAAGGAGTCATCATATGGCCACAAGAGGGGTATAGAAGTGTCTTGAGCTTGGAATGCTCCCCCTAAGTTGACGAACACAGACGATGCTCAAACTTAACCGAAAAGAAACGACAAAGCAACACACAAGCATATGCTATGCATTACGGAAGTTGAATCTATGTTGCTTGCAAGTTTAAACCGCGGTTAAGCTTTGTCACACGCTTTGAAGGCGGTTATCTCAACCGTGTTAGCCAAGCCTATGTGCATTACCAAAATAACATGATTATATTACACATGATGCAAGATGGGTTCACACAAGATCATCTTTTAGTGAAGTTAGAGTGATCAAGAACATTCAACTTGCTTCTCAACCTACAAAAGGTTGCTTCATCGAGTGGTTTAGTGAAGATATCCGCCAATTGATCTTCGCTCTTAACTCCAACTAGTGTTATGTCTTTTCTAGCCACATGATCTCTAAGAAAGTGATGGCGAATATCTATGTGCTTGGTGCGAGAGTGTTGAACCGGGTTGTTAGCAAGCTTTACGGCGCTCTCATTATCACACAAAAGTGGAACATCTTTTAAAACAATGCCATAATCAAGAAGTGTTTGGGTCATGTATAAGATTTGTGCACAACTTGCTCCCATGGCAATGTATTCCGCCTCGGCGGTTGACAGTGCCACACTGTTTTGCTTCTTTGAGGACCAAGAAACAAGTGATCTTCCTAGCATGTGGCACCCATCGGAGGTACTCTTCCTATCAACCTTACACCCGGCATAATCCGAATCGGAATAGCCAACTAATTGGAAGGGAGCTCCTTTGGGATACCAAAGACCCATGCTAGGGGTGTGCCTTAAGTACCTAAGGATTCTTTTAACCGCACAAAGGTGCGACTCCTTAGGGTTTGCTTGAAATCTAGCACACATACACACACTAAACATGATATCCGGCCTAGAAGCGGTGAGGTAAAGTAAGCTACCGATCATAGAACGATATAGAGTTTGGTCGATCGGTTTACCTCCCTCATCGAGATCGAGATGTCCATTTGTAGGCATTGGGGTCTTGATTGGCTTGCAATCCTCCATCTTGAATTTCTTGCGCACATCATAAGTGTACTTCTCTTGAGATATGAAGGTGCCCTCCCTCAATTGCTTCACTTGGAAGCCTAGGAATAAGGTTAGCTCGCCAATCATTGATATCTCGAACTCCTTGGACATCAATGCACTAAATTCCTTGCTATGACCTTGGTTTGTTGACCCAAATATAATGTCATCGACATATACTCGGCAAACAAAGATCTCTCCATCTAGCACCTTGGTGAAGAGTGTGGTGTCCACTTTCCCGATCTTGAAGCCCTTCTTGAGTAGGAAGTCCCTTAGCCTCTCATACCAAACTCTTGGAGCTTGCTTCAATCCATAGAGTGCCTTGGACAACCTATACACATGATTAGGACAAGTTGGGTCTTCAAACCCGGGAGGTTGTGAGACAAAAACAAGTTCATTAATGAAACCATTAAGAAAGGCACTCTTCACATCCATTTGAAAGAGTTTCATTTTATGGTGTGAAGCATATGCCAAAAGGATACGAATGGCTTCTAGTCTTGCAACCGGTGCAAAAGTCTCCCCAAAATCCAAGCCTTCAACTTGGGAGAACCCCTTTGCCACCAATCTTGCCTTGTTTCTCACAACCATGCCTTGATCATCTTGCTTGTTCCTAAACACCCACTTGGTGCCAATGATTCTTGCTCCTTTGGGCTTTTCTACTAGTGTCCACACTTCGTTCCGGGTGAAGTTGTTCAACTCTTCATGCATGGCATTCACCCAATCTGGATCCGCAAGTGCATCCTCCACACTAGAAGGCTCAACAAAGGAAACAAAGGAGTGATGTTCAACATAAGAAGCAAGTTTAGATCGAGTTGTTACCCCCCTTGATGGACTCCCTAGGATAAGATCTTATGGATGAGCTTGAAGCATAGGTGTAGATCTTCTATCAATCACTTGGGGAGGAGGTTGTGGTGCATCAACATCACTAGCTTGAGCCTCGGCTTGATCTTGAGGGATGAAGGTATCTTCTTGTGCTTCCCTCACTTGTTCTTCATCAACTTGAGGCGTGTGAGGTGGAGAGGGTACTTGATTTGCATTATCTTCAACTTCTTCCACCTCTTGTGGGTTGATTGCACCAACGGGCATATTCTTCATAGCCTCCCTCAAGGGTTCATCACCTACATCATCAAGATTTTCATGCTCTTCTTGAGAGCCATTAGTTTCATCAAACTCCAAGTCATATGTTTCTTCAACTAGGCCGGAGGCTTTGTTAAATACTCGATATGCCTTGGATTTAAGAGAATAACCAAGTAAGAAACCAATGTCACATCTCCTTTGGAACTTGCCCAAGTGTTGGCGCTTCTTGTAGATATACACTTTGCATCCAAACACTCGGAAAAAGGATATATCCGGTTTCTTTCCATTCACAAGCTCATAGGGTGTCTTCTTGAGAAGCCTTTGGACAAATAGCCGGTTGGCCGCATAGCATGCGGTGTTGATTGCTTCGGCCCAAAACTTCTCGGGGGTGTTGTATTCATCAAGCATTGATCTTGCAAGAGTAATAAGTGTCCAGTTCTTCCTCTCTACTACACCATTTTGTTGAGGGGTATAGGTGGCGGACACTTCATGCTTGATCCCAACTTCATCACAATAGTCTTCAATCTTGGTGTTTACAAACTCGGTCCCATTGTCACTTCTTATCTTCTTGATCTTCACATCAAACTCATTTTGGGCTCTAGTTGCAAACTTCTTGAATATTGATTAAGTCTCTCCCTTGTCTTGAAGAAAGAACACCCAAGTGTACCTAGAATAGTCATCAACTACCACCAAGCAAAAGAGATTGCCACCAAGGCTAGCATAGGTGGTAGGTCCAAATATATCCATGTGAAGTAGCTCTAGGACTCTTGAGGTTGACATGAAAGCTTTGGTTGGATGAGTGTTTGCCACTTGCTTGCCGACTTGACATGCACTACAAAGTTTGTCCTTCTTAAACACAACATCCTTCACACCTCTAACCATCTCCTTCTTGACAAGCTTCTTCAAAGTTGACATTCCCACATGTGCTAATCTTCTATGCCATAGCCAACCCAAAGAACTCTTGGAGAATAGACATGTTTGCAAACTAGCTTCATTTGAGGTGAAGTCCACTAGGTAGAGATTGTTGTGCCGAAACCCTTTGAATATCAATGATGAATCTTCAATCTTGGACACAACTACCTCATTTGGAGTGAAGAGACATTGGAAACCAAGATCACATAGTTGTCCCACCGATAGCAAGTTGAAGCTCAAAGATTGTACTAGCAAGACATTTGATATTGATTGATCATTTGAGATTGCCACTTTGCCTAGGCCTTGCACTTTTCCTTTTGAGTTGTCCCCAAAGGTAATCTTGTCTTGCCCTTCACAATCTTCCTCAAGTGTGGTGAACATCCGAGAGTCACCGGTCATATGTTGAGTGCATCAACTATCAATCACCCAATGACTTCCACCGGTCTTGTAGTTCACCTACACACAAGCAACTTGAAGTTAAGCTTGTTGTTTGGGAACCCACACTTGGCGAGGTCCCATAGCCTTGTCCACCAACTCCTTAGCAACCCATAGCACTTTGGGCTTATTCTTCATCTTAGGACCAAGAAACACAACTTGGGGTCTACCCTTGGAATCCTTGTTGATGATGAAGTGTGCATCATGAGCGAAAGGCCTTGTGTGCTTGGGCAAGGTCTTGGGAGGTGGAGTCTTGCATTGGAATTCAAGGTGACCCTCTTGACCACATCCAAAGCACTTTTTGGGCTTGGGCTTTGGTGTGTCATAGTTGTTCCTCATGGCCTTGTTCTTGTAGTAGTTCTTAGCTTCTATCTTAACCTTGGCCTTCATGATTTGGTTCTCCTTGAACCCAATGTCGGATTTGTCGGTCTTCATGATAGTGTTCATCAAGAGCTCACTTTGGAGGTTGTGGCCCTTGGTGAACTTCTCCATTCCATTTGCAAGCTTGATCTTCTCAACCTTGAGCTTTGCATTCTCTTCTTTGAGCGAGTTGATCAAGGTGATTGCATCTTTGTCATCTTGCTTGGCCGACTTGATGGTGAATGGCTTGTTTGCCTTGAGGTTGATTAGCTCTTCCTTGAGCTTGGAGTTCTCTTTCCTCATCTTCACATAGTCATCATACTTTTCAGCCTCAACTACCTTCTTGCCCTTGCACTTAGCATTTTGCTCACTAGCAACTTCATCAAGCAAGTCCTCACAAGAAGTAGCTATATGACACTTAACAACCGGGTTAATAGCAACATGTGTAGCAAGATCATTTGTAAGCAATTCGTTAGCTATGACAACTGTGCCATGTTCATTTCTAACTTGGTTGTAGTCATCTTTTAGCAAGTTGTACCTTGTATGGAGCTCTTGTGTTGACCTCTCAAGCTTATCATGTTTCTCATTAGCTTGCTTGAGTGAGGCTTTGAGCTCCCTAGTGCTAGATGAGAGAGATTTGTTCTCAAGCTTCAAATCATCATTAGCACTAGACAAGTCATCAAGTTTAGCGTGCAAATTATCGTTGGCTTTCTCTAGTGATTCACTTTTAGCTTTATACTTCCTAATGAGCTTAGTGTATTTGTTGCAAATCACAATTAGCTCATCATAGGAAGGTGCCTCAAACTCATCATCACTATCATCACTAGAGCTAGCCTCATCATCATCATCCTCTTTTTGTACCTTCTTGTCACCTTTAGCCATGAGGCATAGGTGTGTAGAGGATGAGCCCGGAGATGATTGAGGAGGTGGCGGTGGAGTAGATGACCCAATCACCAAGGCGGTCACCTTCTCATCTTCACTCTCATCTCCGGACGAGTCACTTGTGTCTTCAATGTCGGTGAGTCAATCACCAACAATGTAGGCTTTGCCATTCTTCTTCTTCTTTTGGAAGTTGAAGTTCTTCTTCTTGAATGGCTTGTCATCCTTCTTCTCCTCATCACTTGACTCATCTTTGTTGCCCTTGTTGTACTTGAACTTGTTGTTGAATTTCTTGTTCTTGTACTTGTCTTTCTTCTCTTCGGGGCAAGCATGAGCCAAGTGTCCAAGTTTGCCACAATTGTAGCAATCCATCTTGGAAAGAGGCTTTCTTGAAGAGCTTGTGAAATTTCTTCTTCTTTGAGTCAAACTTGACTCCATTCTTGTTTAGCTTCTTCAACATCTTTGTTGTCTTCTTCATCATGAGAGCGAGGTCTTCATCATCCTCTTCATCACTTGCACTCTCATACACATATTGCATCTTGCACTTCTCTGAAGAGGATGCCTTGAGAGCCAAATCCTTCTTCTCCTCCTTCTCTTTTTCTTTCTTCTTGGAGGAGGAAGAAGATCCACCATCACCATCTTCATGTACATCTCATGGGCATTGATCTTGCCCAAGATTTGTGTTGGTGTAGCGGCGGAGAGGTCCCCTTGGTGAAGAATCGTGACGATGTGGCCATACTTCTCAATGGGCACGGCACAAAGAATCTTGCGCACCACATCGGCCGGTGCCATTTGGTTGAGACCGATCCCATTCAATTCTTCTACAATAATGTTAAGACGTGAGTACATTTCATTTGCATTTTCATTTCCATGCATGGAAAAAGAATTGAGCTTAGCCATTACCAAGTGATAGCGTTCCTCACGTTCACTCTTTATGCCTTCGTGAAGAGCACAAATAGTGGTCCATAACTCAAATGCGTCTTTGGCATTACCCACTCGGTTGAAGACATCCTTGCAAATGCCACGATAAAGAATGTTCTTCGCCTTGGCATTGTGCTTATCAAAGTTGAGGTCCTCCGCGAAGAGAGTGCCTCCCTTTGTGGCGGCATTGAGCACGCCCACGTCAACGGCCTCTAGATAGGCCTCCATACGAACTTTCCAATAAGGAAACTCGTCTCCATCGAACATGGGAGGTGGTCCATCCCCATGGGACATCTTGCTCTAGGCGGTGAAGCCTAATTTAGAGCAAACCTTGCTCTGATACCAATTGAAAGGATCAAGATGCCCAAGAAGGGGGATGAATTGGGCTCTTTTTAATTTCTAAACAAGAATTAAACCTATAAAGAGCCAATTAACCCCCTAGTGCCTACCGCTTGTGTGTCCTAGCTAGAAAGCAGTAGCAAGTCAATAGAAAGCGAAAACTTCCTACACAATTCTAGTATGAATTGAAAGACAAGTGCGGAAAGTAATGCGGTAAGAAAGAGATAGGGAAATAGATGCTTGACACGGCGATGTTTTGCCCAGGTATCGAGGATTCGACACTCCCCCCTAGTCCTCGTTGGAGCACCTCGCAAGGTATAGCTCCCCCTCAATCCCGCGCAAGGGATGAGTGCTCTCTACGGGCTGATTCTTCGTCACTCCGGCTCGGTGAATCGCCCACAACCGATCACAACGTCGATGGAGAAGGGCCGCCGACAATCCTCCAGCGATCACCTTCCTCCAAGCACCACCGAACCGTCTAGGTGATGTCGATCACCAAGAGTAACAAGCTTCGATCTTCGCTTGACTCACTCAAGCTTCACGACTAGAGGATGCACACTTGAACTCTTGGATGAACTAGAGGAGAGGATGTATGAATTCGCGAATCACTCTCTCACTCTAGGGCTCTTGCTCTCTTCCCAACCTTCTCAACAAACTCAGCAACTCAAATGAGCAAAGGCAAGGTGGGAGAGAAGTGTGGGGAACTATAAATAGCCTCTCAGAAAACTAGCTCGGGCTAGCAACTTAAGTTGGCGACGGACGCTCCGTCGACTAGGCGATGGACGCTCCGTCGCATGCCCCAACAGCTAGTTCTACACAAAGTTTGGGCGACGGACGCTCCGACGCCTAGGCAACGGACGCTCGGACGCCTAGGCGACGGATGCTCCGATGCCCTGCCCAACGGCTATCTCTGACACGATTTCCTAGCGACGGACGCTCATCCCAGCATCCAACGCTACACTCTGGCTCGGGCTTAAAAACAACCTCACTGGAAGGTCGACGGACGCTCTCCAAGCGTCCGATGCCTGACCAACGGACAGCGTCCGTCGGTCCCTGAAAAACTTAGCCAGAAACACATGGCCACTGGAAGGCCGACGGACGCTGTGGACTTAACCACCCAGCGTCCGACGCCTTTGTCTGACGCGACGGACAGCATCCAACGCCTCTGTCAGGAGCGTCCGTCGCCCAGAAAACAGGTCTCTCAACTTCGTTTTTCGTCGCGATGAATATGGAAGTTGTTATAGGCTATCTTACGGTCATCATAGGCTTGCTTAGAGCTAAGGAAGACAAGTGTGCACCACACCTAGTTCATGAAGTTTTCCTAAGTCAAGCTACTAGTCTCAACCCCTCTTAATAGTACGGTCAAAGATCAAATAGAAGCCCTATCTATTTCTAAGTGTCCTTCATCACCTTATGACACTTAGCCTATCATTCTAGGGTCTTCATCATGTCTCTTTGAAATCCGAAACAATATCCATCTTGGGGGCTAGGTGATGACCATTAATGCCCATTCGTGTTGATCACTATGGCTAAGCTACACATAGCCTCTGCAAAACACATGTTAGCCATAATAATCGCTAATTGTCGTTAATCACCGAAACAACTAGGGCCATGATTCTTCAGCAGTCTAGCACAAATGGTATTGTTGATGGTAGATGTTGGTATTTCTTATGTCTATTGGATAATTTTGCAAGCGCACAAAATATACCGTTGTAGCACTTCACCAGGAGTATTCCAGGTATCATACTTTCCACGGGAACGAGAAGCATACTAAGACTCAAGATCATCCTATGATGATATAGGAGGGCCTATGATAAAAAAGGGTAGAGAGGATCTATATAGCTATGATATCTAGTCAAGGTCTGGTAGGAATAAAGGGGTTAGTCACCCCCTCGCTTATAGGAGGCGATAGGTGGACAGAAGGGAGTGAAACCCTTATGTACTCGCTCTATTTTGTTGGTTGGCCTTATCTTTTAAGAACTTATCTTCCACACGTGGTAGAATTCTAAGTCTAGACTGGGCTGTCACCACCTGCTAGCATCCACAAATAATCCGTGTGATAAACAATCTATATTGGCAAGATACAGCCTAGACATCATGTCTATGCTACTCTTACTACTCTAATCTACCACTAAGGACTAAAAGCACCAAACACATAAGAGCATAGCAATATATAGGTAAAACGAGTATATAACTAGTATACCAGAACAAGAATATTAAATGTTGTAAAAGATCTCGATTGTATTATGTATAAGAAGATAACATTCGTCGAGGTACACCTTGGAGAAGATTCCTGACAGCTTCGGAGCTTTCTCTAGAAGACTTCCCTCACTTTCTCCTTGCTAGCATAACACTAATGCAGAGCTTCGCTAAGCTACTAAAGACTAGTTTACTCTACTCTATCATGACTTGAGAGTGATGGCCTAGGGGGTATTTATAGGTGGAGGTGGAGTAGGGGCTACTCCAGCGTCACGTCAGCGATCCAGGAAACTGTTGAGGATATTACCTCGGCATATCCCCAGGGACCTACCGACCGGAAGACGGCCAGCCTGCAAGGCCTTGTGGCACGCGACCAGCCCGTTGTGCTCGCTAAGGACTCCGAGGAAGTCTTGCTCGCCAAGAAAGATCCTAGTAGATAGACTCGGATCCCTTGCCTTGAGGGACCGATCGTAATCTGTTAGGATATGGAAATTGTAACCCTGCTCCCCGGCTATATAAGGCGGGCAGGGACCCTCTCCAAAGTCTCTCTCTCAGATCATCTACGGATCTTGTAACCTAAAACTCAAATCAATCTAGCCACCAGAACATAGGACGTAGGGTATTAAAGTGATTTGCCGGTCCGAACCTGTATAAATCGTCGTGTCTACGCTCTTTGTGTTACACTTGATCGCCGTCGCCACACCTCCGCGCTACAATCTACTACTGTAGGGTACCCCCTAGGTAGACTGCGATGCATATTTCGTCGACAGTTGGCGCGCCAGGTAGGGGGTGTGTGCATCGACTTCATGGCTCGTCAAGCGGTTACTTTCCCGGATTCGATGGTCCTCCCGGCGACCGGCACCGTGCTCCAGATCTGATCTGTGTCCTGACCGTCGGATCTACTCCACATGGCGCAGACACGCCGCCGCCCGTACGTCATTCCGCCACGCCAATGTACCTCCCACGAAAGAAGATCGACACTGACGATCTCGTCAACGCCATAGATCGCTCCAGCAACGATATCATGGATCGCATCGACCTCGTGCAGGCGGCACGACGCCGACTCTCCGGCTACCATGGCCGCCGACCACACCGTCACCGAGCCCCAACGAAGGCGACGGCTACGACAACCAAGGACGCCTGCCCTCCTCCGATGATGCCTCATGGACTCAGCAACCATGCGGCAGCTTTCCAGCGCCAAATGTACCGAACGGTCTCCGACCAGACCCTGGCAGCCCCCATCGTAAACACTGTCGTCATCTCCATGGTCCCAGTGACTCCGACCAGGCAGTTTCCCTCAATGGCGCGATATCATCGGGTTCAACCGCCGCCGCAGGGACGGAGGTCGCCGATTCCTCCGGATCGACCAGCAATTTGCCGGAATTCCCTCTAGGCTTCGGAGGATTAATTTTTCAAGTCTCTACAGACAGCGTCGCCCCCAACAATGAGATAGACGCCGACCGCATTGCAAGAGAACAGCACAACGCCGAGTGCGTGCAGAGGCACAAAGAGGAACGCCGTGAGCAGGAGCGACTAGCACGGGAACAGCGTGAGCAGGAGCAAAGGAATCATGACCGACCGCCTCGCCGTAACCTCCAGCAAGATTTCGACAAGGTGGGTAACGTTCTGGTGTACCCAAAACCCAGCGCCAATCTAGCGGTGGCCGCCTGCGAGCTTTCCAGGCTCTCCGCCACGCCCGAGATCGAGAAGATTGAAGCCCACATAATGGCGGCTGTGGTCCAGGTCAACAAAGCGGGCCTTCTGCCTGAATTCTCCGGCTAGTCCCACAGTAGAAACCACCCATGAAGCCCGCCAAGGGAGCCCAGGCGAGGATCCCCACCCCGCGACGATGAAGAACTCGACGGGCCCCGGCGCGATCGAGCACCCGCACTGCCGCGCCAAAGCCCTCCGAGGGAGCAAAGGTGAGGATCACCACCTCACAACGACGACGAGCGTGAAAGACCTCGGCGTGATAGATCACCGCCACCGGCATGCCGAACCCTCCGAGGGAACGTCGACACAGATCCCCACGGTACGATGATGGCAATCTCCGACGCGGCCGGACACCACCACCAGCGCCAAGAGCAATTGGGGGCCTGCGCCCCTTCTCCACACGTCTGCGTACCATCCAGTGGCCCCCGAATTTCAGAGTTACGTCAGTGGAAAAGTATGATGGCAAGGCGAACCCAGAGCAGCGGGCATCCACGTACGAGATCGCATTGTACGCCGCCGGAGGAGATCAAGACGTGATGGCTAATTACCTACCAGTGATGTTGTCAACTTCTACCAACAGCTGGCTCCAGAAGATCCTAGAAGGCACCATCGACACCTGGGAACAACTCAAGAAAATCTTCATCAAGATATACAAGGCCACATGTGTCCAGCCTGGGACAAGTTACGACTTGGAGAGCATCCGCCAGAGGAGCAACGAGAGCCTCCGGGAGTACATCAGGCGCTTCTCTGATAAGCGGTTGAACATCGCAGAGATCTCCGACCCAGAGGCCATCGCCATCTTCTCCAACGTCCTGCGGATGGACGATCTATAGAATAAGTTGGCACGGAAGAGCATAACAACCGTAGAAAAGCCCATGACGATCGCGAATCCTTACGCCAACCAAGACGACGCCACCCACAGCAGGGAGAATAGGCGACGCCACTCTCGTTCCCTAGAATGCGCAAGGGATAGGGACCGCTGACCAAATTATCGCAGTGAAGGAAGGGCCGGCGACCACCGAGACTACCGGTCGGGCAACTCCGAGCACTACCCGCAGAGGTACGATTATAGGCGTGACAACTGCTACGTCGCCAACACGAACGCCCGACCAAAGAAGAACTACGACGCTAGCTACAAGAAGATCCTCGACGGCCCGTGCCCTATACACAAAAACTCCAAACACTCTATGCGCAATTGTGAAATCCTTGAGTCAACAGTGAAGGGAAGAAGTGACAAGAGAGCAAAGAAAGATGACTCCAACAAGGGCAAAGACCAAGAACCACCGGCCCCGGAGTTCCAACCAGCTTTCATGATGTACTCCATCTTTGGGGCAGCGTGGTTGTGGAAGGAGAGAGGAGACGTCGCCAAGTTCGCAAGGATGTCTACTCGGTCGCAGCAACAGGAGATGATTCAGCCAACGCTCGCTACCTCGACTGGTCGGAACAACCAATTAGCTTCTCCGTAGAAGACGAGTGGACGGATTATAGATACCCCAGCCGCTTCCCACTCATTGTCGATCCAACCATCATCACGTGCCACTTCAGGAAGGTGTTGGTCGATGGCGGCAGTGCCCTCAATATCATATTCGCCGATGCATTCCGCCAACTTGATTACTCCAAGAAGGACCTCCTGCCCGCGAACTTCTCCTTCTGGGGGATCATCCCAAACAAGGCGTCGACACCAGTTGGCCGGATCACCCTCCCCGTACAGTTTGGCGACCAAGACCATTTTAGGGTGGAGAACATTAACTTCATCATCGCCGACTTCGAGACAGCCTACCACGCGATACTCGGTCGACCAGCACTCGCAAAGCTCATGGCAGTCCCACACTACACCTACATGGTGCTCAAGATTCTGACACAACAAGGCATCCTCAGCTTCCGCACCAATCTGAAAATCGCGTACTAATGCGAGCAGCAGACAATAAACGCCGTCGAGAAGCCCCGTATCCAGGATACGTACAACTCCGAAGCCAGCGACAACCCCGCCGCAAAGAAGCAAAAGGAAGCAGAACAAGCAGCGACTACCGCCGACCCCTCCCGCGAATAGATATAAAGACCAACAGCCTCGAGAGGCGCGAGAAGATGCGCTAGTATAAACATAGCCCAATAGAGTTTGTACTGTGTACTCTTCTAATAACGAATAAAGGTGCCTCGTTTCTCATATATTTTATCTAACCAAACCTGTTAAAGCAAGCAAAAACGCTCGCGGCGTACGACGACCCCTGCAAAATGCTCACGGTGTACGACGACCCCTGCAAAACGCTCACGGCGTACAACGACTTCTGCAAAACGCTCATGGCATACAACAACAATACCAGTAACACACGACGACCACAGCAATGCGGCTGCCAACGTTCGGCGAAATCTCCAAAACACTCCCACAATGTTCGACGACCTCTCCAAAACGCAATCGGGCGTTTCTCCAAACAGCCTGGCCATAACCAGAAAGCACCCAAAGCTAATTTGCCAATGAGTCATAGCGAATAGAAGTACCTACCCTAAGCGCTACGACTACATTGACAGATCTCCCAAATGGTATTTCCCCAGAAGCCGGGCTATATCATTTGGGTCGGGAGCCATGAGGTTATGTGCCCAGAATCTGTACACAACCACGATACGGTCGACGACTCTACAAGCAGCATGGCTTTTCGCCCAGCGTCTGCAGGAACGGTCTCCACAAGCCCTAGTCACGCCACGATCGAGCCTCTCGAAAAAAGACCCTGTCACTGGCATCTCCCTAAGCGTGCATGAGCAACTCGCCCTCTGTGCCGCGGGTTGCCAGCAGCGTGCCTCCTTGGGAGTCCTTATGTATCCTAGGTGTGAAGTGGCGCTAGCCCTACGATCTGGACCGTTTGAGACCCAAGGCCAAACGATTCATCGCTACGGCTCACGACTTAGCAGACATGACGGGACATACAA
The DNA here is from genome assembly GCA_022036555.1 of Microstegium vimineum. NCBI lineage: Eukaryota > Viridiplantae > Streptophyta > Magnoliopsida > Poales > Poaceae > Microstegium > Microstegium vimineum. Next base: position 31,324,699 of record CM039126.1, read on the forward strand.
GTGAAACAAAAGCTCACCGCCCCGAATATATTACAGCTTTGCAGTTTTCACTTACACGTCCGAACACTTGTATCCGAGATAAAAATTATTGTTGTCCCGCAGCAAAATAGAGCATGACAATAAAGTTGAGAATCCCAAACAGAAGAAACCACAACTAAAAGATCAGTTATTCTGACGATTACAACTTCATCCTACTGATGCGATAAGCGACTACCTCACTAATGTTCCTAGTCTAGAAATCGAACTCATGTCGAAGTTGATATTGCCGGCTACAGTACATGATGATCCCAGGCATGTTGTTACCTGGCGGACCAAAACGGCGGCACTCGTCCCAGATGCACAGATGAGGACCGACGACGACGACTAAGTTCGGCACATCCTCCGGGGCACGAATCCACCGCCGCCGCCAGATGACGTGAAGATCGTCACAAGAGCGCTCCCGAAGACGACGCAAACCTCGATCAAAAAACCGACCATCTGGAAGGGCACCTCCGCTGAGACAATCGATGATAGCAAGCGTCTCCAAATTCACCGAATTAGCGTAATACAACATCATGGCCCTGAAATACATCGCGATGTCATCTCCAACTGCCACCGCCCTGCCAATAAGCACCTGCCCAACAGAATCTCGCCCCTGCAACATCAACCGTTCTAGACCACGAAAGAATAAAGCCTCCCAGTGGTCAACATCGAGAAAGTGCTGCTCGAAGGCAGTCTCCAGAAAAGGGAAGTAGGGCCGGCAATAGTCCTGGACACGCCGAAGAGACAAGAGCCGAATCGTCGAAGCATCATCACAAAAGTTGCGGAAGAGATGACAGACCGGGCAAATCTTCACAAACTCACGCACATTGTCGCCATCACCGATCACACGAAGAAGGATCCGGAAGATCAAGTCCTTCGGCAGAGCCAGCAAGGCGGCGAAACCAAGCACACCGTCGCCCTCCATCTCCATCGACCAAACCCTAGCACCGACGAATCCCCTCTACTCTTCGCTTATCCTTTGCGGACAGCAAGCACGGAGATTGTTGAACAAGGCGGATGGAAAATCCCCTCAGTTCACTGGAATATATAGTACGAAATCGACGGCTCTTTGTATCTTCGGTGTACTCGGTAAGGCAAGGAGACGCGGCCCTTCCCATTCCACCAACCGCCGGAGTTGTCCTTTATACCGAGCGGTGCGGCGCTTCGCCTTCCAGGGTTTTTAGGAAACCGCAACGACCGAATACGGAACCGCCACGTCGCCCACTCCTTACGCCTCAAACACGGGCCGATAACTGGGCGGTTAATTCGGCCCATTTACTTCCTCTCCGTTCTCTACACTTATTTACTTCTAGTTAAACTTCCCCAGTTTACGAGTAATGATTTCTGAAATGCCACTGACACTACAGTCTCGGGGACTGGACGTGCAACCTTGTTATGATTTCTTTTCTGCAGCTACAGTAACATGGCTACAGCAGTCTGGTCGGCAAAAGTGCGAGAAAATTGGCTGCCAACAACGATACTCGGGGAATTCATCGACGACAACCACGACTTAGTTGTCTGGTCGCATCCTCAACCAGGCTCGGGGACTTTATCCAGTTTACACCGAGCGAAGCTCGGGGACTGCACCCACGGCACAGAAGGGCGGCGCAAAGAAGGACAACACCCGGGGACTGCGAATCAAGCAACATGATCCTGATACAAGAAGCTTTAGGCTCCTTACATCAGGCTCGGGGACTACATGTATTCGCAGTCGTTTCTTACTAAACTCATATTAAGTTTCTTTCCATATACGATCCTGATACAAGAAGCCCCCAGTTTCTTACATCAGGCTCGGGGACTACGGGTATTCGCAGTCATTTTTACAAAACTCATGCTTCAATTTACATACCTTATGTATCCTTTTATAAAGTATGGCACCACGTGCATACTTCACCTGCTACCATGCTCGGGGACTAAGTAGGTACACTTCACCTTGCGGTGAATGTACTGATTTTCTTCTCGACAAAGCTCTGCTATTTTTTGTGTTGCCTTTGCAGAGCCTAAGTGGGTACACTTCACCAGGAAAGGGCTTTTTAAAAAGTTTTTCTTCTTCAGCACGTCACATCCTCCCAGCAAGCAGCCGCAGCATCCGACGAGGCGACCTGCTCGCACATTAGGCTACGACGTTCTCGACCAGCCCGACCTGGTCGGGAGGCTCCTTTAAGCAGCACCTCGACCAGGCAGCCTGGTCGGGGCTTCACGACGACCACGACGCATGATGGCGACCAGCTGAACACCTTCAAGGACAATGTTGCGGGCTCGCCGGAAGAATATAACGTGCTCGGGGACTTGTTGGGGATATTACCTCGGCATATCCCCAGGGACCTTATGGGCCTACCGACCGGAAGACGGCCCAGTCTGCGAGGCCTTGCGGCACGTGACCAGCCCGTTGTGCTCGCCAAGGACTCCGAGGAAGTCTTGCTCGCCAAGAAAGATCCTAGTAGATAGGACTCGGATCCTTGCCTTGAGGGGACCGGGGGGGGGGGGATGGTAATCTGTTTGGATATGAGAAATTGTAACCATGCTCCCCGGCTATATAGGGGTCAGGGGACCCCTTCCAAAGGCTCTTCTCTCAGATCATCTACGGATCTTGGTAAAACCTATTACTCAAATCAATCCAGCACCAGAACACAGGACGTAGGGTTATTTACGGCGATTTGCCGAGCCGCCGAACTGTATAATCGCCGTGTCTACGCTCTCTGTGTTTCGCTTGTTCGTCGTCGAACACCTCCGCCTACAATTCTACTACCGTAGGGTACCCCTAGGTTTGACTGCGACGGCATTTTCGTCGTCAGAAACCTCATTCCTCCCTCCCTGGATCAAATCCGGCATGGAATGGATAGATGAAGGTGTTGCACATGTTCCTTGTGATGCTGCAACGTCGATGGGTGAAAACTAGCACTCCGAAGGGTCCATAGGGTGGTGGTAGGTCTGAAACCCCCTATGACACCTGGGACATGTTGCATCTTTTCTAAAAGGAAGGGCCATCATCATAGGTGGCTCTGGCTTGATGGAGCCTTGGAAGCTCCATATGGGGGTCGACGTTGTCGATGGTATACATTTTTGATCAGTGTTGTTGGGGATGGTGCAAGGTAATGGTGACAGTTGAAAACAGTGGCTATTGTTTATTATCTTGTCATGGTGGGCGGGGGCGACAAGTGAGCGGTGCAGCGGGGGTTTGACGGTGGTATTTTGGGCAGCTGCGGAACATGGCAGACTAGTGTAGGGTGTAGCAATGTCGGGCTGTCTAGAGAGGGGCACGACATGACGGGGAGGAGTGCATCGATTTATGAAGAAAAATGTGCATGAAAAATAATGAAACTGGTTGCATGGGTAAGTAATAGTGATTCCCTCAACCCCATGAGAAGGTATAGCATCCCTTGTGGAGGAACTCCAGAGCCTCTTTATTATCCTTCACATTATTACGAATAGAGTTTTAGTGAACCAATAGGCTTTTCATTTAGATATGCAAATATTATATTTTTGTTTTGGATTTCTCGCTAGCCAAAAAAATGAAGAACAAAAAGTGACTCCTTAAAGTCCGATATGGGTGAAAATAATTGAGTATTCTTATTCAAGATGGTTCTCCGAGATTCATTTTTTAGACCAATGGAGTGCTAGCTAATTAGTACTAGGTATTAGCTGCTAAACTAGGATCAAAACATGGCTTTAGACTCTAATCAGGGTTTTTGTCACGCGTTCTTCCATGTTAGATTAATTGCAAGTAATTTTAGTAAATATATCTGTTTTTAGTATTCTTTATTTTACTAAATTTATATATATATTTATTTATATATTTCTTTTCTGTTAATCCATAGTAGGATCAAAATAATATGTAATCATTGTTATTCAGATCTGAACCTTTTTAGAACGGTGTAATTATTTGTTGCCACTTTAGTGAATATTTTGAAAGACACATTAACAAACAGATTGGCCTATATTGTTGAATAGTTTTCGCGTCATTCTTTTTTGGGAGCAGAATTATATTTCCAAAATTTAACTGTGCAATGGCAACGTTCCTTGATGGAAATCCGAAAAAAGTGATGGAAATCCGAAAAAAGAGCCATCAGATCATCTTTTATCACCTCCAAAAGATCTAATAAAACTCTGGTGGGAATCCATCTGCCCGAAGCCTTATTATATTACATTTGGAAAATAGCCGCCCTCACCTAGCAGCCAAGAACTCATTCTCTAGCTGCGAAACTTGAGGAATATCCCCTATTTCTGACTCTTCCAGAGTAATAAGAGAACCTTCGGAAGGGCCGAAAAGATTTTTATAATAGTCGGTAATATGCTTTTGAGTTGAGCATCACCGCTTATTATAGAATTCCCATCCTCTAACTGGAAAATACGAGTTTTGCGATGTCTACCATTCGCCAATAAGTGATAATATTTGGTGTTCGCATCACCCTCCAAAAGGTGCTTCACCTTAGCCCTTTGGTACCACTTTAGTTCCTCCTCTCTAAGAAGCTCAGCTAGCCTTTCATTTAGAACATGTTTTAAATTTAAATCGATTTCATTTAAGTATGTAATTCAACTTTTTTGTCTAACTCATCAAGTTTGTCTAGGAGCGCCTTTTTTCCTTCTTGTACGCACCACTAATATTTTTTGCCCAACCTCTAAGGTATTGGCGTAGTCTTCTTATCTTTGCCTGCCACCTCTTAGGGAAGAAACCCTCAACTGCCACACCTTTGCCCGATGTCCCTTACCATGTCACAGAAACCTTCAGGCAGCAACCATCCCAATTCAAACTTAAAATAAGGTTGATAAGCCATGGAAGGATCATTAGTACAACATAGCAAAGGTGTATGGTCCGAGATTTCCCTAGACAAGGTGTGTACAGTAGTACGAGGGTACTTGGACTCGAAATCCATACAAACGAGTACCCTGTCTAATTTTTCGAAAGTTTGAGCTTGCTGATGATTAGCCCAAGTAAAATCCGTTCCTGACAAATCTATCTCCCTAAGGTTAAGAGTATCAATGACTGACATTAAACAAGAAGGGCCACCTTCCATTAAAATGGTCATTATTTTTTATCCTCAGGTCCACGAATAATATTAAAGTCGCCACCTATGATTATAGGGGAAAGCCTTTTTAGTCACACCCTTACCACCCTTGAGAGAAAAAAAGGGGGTTTTTTGCTCCACTTGAGTTGGGGGGGTACCTGAAATTAAATTAATTTAAAGTCATTGCCTTTTAAACGTAGCCCTTTAAAACGAATTTAAAAAACCCCCCTTTTTCAAAATTTCCCCCAAAAGGGGTCTAGTCTAATGGTTAAAGAACCCGATGGGGGCCCTCCAGCGGGGCCCGGGTTTGCTTCCATGCGGAAAGGGGAAATTTAAAAAGGGGGGGGTTTGGTTTAAAAAATTACAAAAAATGGGGGGGGTTTCCCCTGCCCCCCGGACTTCGGTCAAAAAATCCCCCAATCTCTAAATTTTTAAATTAATACCCAAAAATATGCCACCAGATTTGAACCCGCCGCGGAGCCATTTCAAGCCAAAAAACCAAAAACTCTGCCGGGGCAAAATTTTTATTTCCCGTGGATTGTGGAAAATTAGCTCCGGGTTCCTCTTGATAAGGCGATTTAAAATCATAGGGGTTTTTTTCTCGCGTTTAAAAACTGACAAAAAACTATATTTTTTCAGGTCAGCCCAAACTCATTTAAAATTTCCCGAAAATGCCTTTCCCTGTTTAAATGTTTTTTCTTTTTGGGCCCCAAACCCCTCAGCCCCGGGTGTTTTAGAATGGGGGTCGGGGTCTGTCTGCAGAAAAGTAGAATAAAAGGCCCCCCTCCCCCGATCATCTGCAATTTCGAACAAATTAAATTTTTTAAAAATTCTAAGTCCTTTTTCTCCTCTAGGAGCCCTTGGGTTTGTCCCCGAACCCCAACCTCCCACCCCTTGTTTTTTATTTTGGGAGTTTACCCCCCCACAAATTTGGAACCCGCCCGACAAAAAATTTTTTTTTTTTTTTAAAACCATATAGTTGGAAAAATTCCGGGCTGCTTTACTCCTAAAACCATTTCCCAAAGAATTTTAAAGGTATGCCCAAAAAACCCCGGGAAACAATAGGTTTTGGGGGAAGTTTGAAACTTAGACATTTTACCTTTGGGTTGTTGGGGAAAAGGATGGTGTCGTTTCTTTGGTTTACCTTCCCCTTGGGAAAACTTTTTTCCGGGGGGTTTTTGGGTCAGGGGGGGCCCGTGCCATATTTTTTTTTGTTGTTCCCCCCGGGGGTTTAAAATGTGTACTAGGCACCCGTTCCAATTTTTTTTTGCCAGGGGTCACTATGCGAAGCCCTTATTTGCCTTTTTCCCTGGTCAACCCCTTTGAGTAAGCAAAACCAAATGGCTTATTAAAACTTTGGGCCCCCCACCCCCCCCTTTTTTTCAATTGACCTTTAGTTTTTTTTCCCCCCAAACAAAGAGTTCACCCATGAGGCTTCTGCTCCCCAGTTTGTTTAACCCAAATGACCCCCAAATGCCTGATTTTTTTTTCATGTTTTCTTTGTAGTGATGGGTCATCTCCAAGGTTTTTGGGTTTCCCGTCCTTGTTCTCCCCCTCCCTTTTCCCTTTTTTGATGAAGGAAAATTTTATCTTTTCTAGTAGAATCCATGTCAAAAGACCCGGGGGTTTCACCCGTTTTGATTTTAAATCATCCTCCACAAAGGAATTATAATTTATAAACAAAAAACCCAATCACCCCACTGACCAAATTTTAGTTTTAAAGGGGAGGATCCCCCACCCCCCCAGCCCAACTTCATCAACAACCGTTTCAAATTTCTTGGGGAAAATTTTTGAATCCATAAGGGGGGCCCCCGGAACCCCCTTTAAAATTTAGCCAAATTGCCAAAATAATTTGGGGAAAATCTTGAAGACTCTCAAAGGGAGCCCCCGGAAAATTTTGGGTCCCACCTTATCCAATTTCATATTTGTAAAATTCATTTTCCATTCCTTTTTCTAGGAAAGAATTTTTTTCCCTTTTACCGTTTTTGTATTTCCCTTTTGGGCCCCCGTTGACCTTTGTTGGTTTTTAATTCTACCCAAAGGGGGGGAAAACCCCCCGTGGGGGGCTTCTTTGCCTTTTTTTCCTCAATTCCCCCCCTGTTTAATCCTTTTCCGGTAGTTTTCCTTTCGAGTTTCCCCGGGAATTGATCGCCGTAAAAGAACCATTGAGAAACCGTCCCAAAATAATTTTTTCCCCCGAGGGTTATTTTAGGATTCTCAAAAAACGGGAATAAGGGAAAAACCCCCTTTCCCTTTAACGTTTTAAACCCCATGGAACTGCAATAAGTTTATTCCAAACCCCTTAAATTTTTGGGGAAAATTTTTTGTACCCTGGTAAACCCAAAAAAAAGATCACAGTGTAAAAGGGCCCCCAGTGGGGAAATGACAATGTATGACCTTTGGTATGGGCAACGATAACAAAAAGGGTTTTCCCTTACTCTTTTTTTTTCCTTTTAAATTTAAGACCCAAACCCATCTCTAGAACCCCACACTTGGGTTAAAGAAAAAGTAGCCCTCGTGCCTCTGTAAAGCCAAAGTTAGCCGATGCAGGGGTTTTTGGGGCGGGCCAGTGTGAAGTTTTTGGAAAAAAATGCCATTTCAATGGTTTGTTTTGGTGGTTCCTGCGGGCCAAATGTGCAAACCGTCCCAAATGGGTGCCCGGTGAGGGGGGCCCAAGCAAGCCGCGGGTTAGTGTGGGGCAGGAGGGCAGTGTGCAGAAACCCGCCCAAAACCCCGCGGACCCTTTTCAGCACCAGAGCAGATGCTTAAGGCCAGCCCCCGTTTCCCCCCGGGCCCGGGGAAAACCCATTTTCACGACCCCCCCTTAGAATCCTTGTTGAAACCCGTTATTTTTTCCCAGCCCCCCATGCCCCCCCCGAAGCCCTGGCTAGGTGCCCAATTTAAAAGGACCAAACCCCGGGGGAAAAAGGGGGAAAACCCCCGGCCCCCGGGCCCCCTCCCGGAACGGCCCCCCCCCCCCTTTTTAAACCCCCCCGGGCCCAAAAAAAAAGATTGAGCTTCCCTTTTCCCCAAAATCCCAAAACCCCCACCCCCCCTTCCCCCCCCCCCCTCCCCCCCCCCCCCGAAAACCCTTTGGGGGTTTGGCGGTGTAAAGCTGTTGCCGGGTTTTTAAAGGAACCATTGGTTTAAAAAATGCCATGCCGGGGGAAAGCAAAACCCCCTGCGTAAGTACGGGCGGCGGCTGGTTAGTGTAGGTTTTTGCAGGGAAGGTTTTTTTTTTTTTCGGTTCGAGTGAAAAGGGAAACCCTAGGCTTTGGCCAAAAAACCCTTTCCCGGCCCGAAATTTAGCCCGAGACCAAAAATCCCGGGTCAAAAGGCCCTCGCACGAAAGGGGGGGCCTCCCTTTGTGCACGAGATTTCCAGTTTGAAGTAAGGGGGGGGCCCCAAAGCGTACGCCTGGCCCCTCCGCGCAAATCGCGGGCCTGTGCGTACGCGGAAAACAGCTTCCCAAAGGCCCCGCGAGATCGTTTACTTTCCCTGATGGAAACGGGAAAACGGGGATCTCCGCACCCCAACCCCGGGTGCGCACAACGCCCGGGAAAAACCCCGGGGTGGGTGGGGGCACTTTGGGTTTTTGCAGTTTGGGAAAAAAATTTTTAATTTTCAGACCCCCACCTTAAGGTCCCACGTGCCCGGGGGGCCGCCCTCGATGGACAAAGGCCAAAAGGGGTCACCCGGCGAAACCATTTGCCGACCCCCAACGGCCCCCCCCTTGAACGCCCTCCCCCACTTCTTTGCCCTTTATTGCCGAGGCCCCCAACCCCGCCCCCCCCCCCTTCCCCCGTCCCAAGTTTGGGGAGAGGAAAATCGGAGAGGGAAACGGACCTTCCCACGGCGTCCTTGCCCGCTTCTTCCGACCATCCCGGGGGCAGACATCCATGGAGAAGGCCCATCAAAAGATGAGTGTTCCCTTTCCTGAGCCAAAAACCTCCCCGGTTTTTGACCAAATTTTTCCATCGTGATCCCCGCGTTTCCCTGGCCCCCCTTGATTGGAAATCCTCCGTTGAGATTTTCCGCGCATCGTCTTCCTCAACCCTTGACCAATCCGGGGGCACCCTTGGAAAGCATGCACCGGGTTTTGGCTCCGGTTCCCCCGGTTTCCCCCGCCAGAGGCACCAACCCCAAATTTTGGAAAAGGGGCGCTGCAGCCCCTACCCGGCCGCCCCCACGAAAAATCCCCTTCTGCCCCCTTTTTTCGTCAGTCTAGCACCGAGGAAGCCACTCCTTGGGTACCCTTCCTGAACGGCCAGGGACAAGGAGGGGACCAGCGGCCCCCCTTTGCCCGACACCCCTCAACGAGGGGCCCACAAAGAATATACTGACCCGTTAATGGGTTTCGGAAAACAAACCCCCCGGGAAAGGGGGCTGATACCCTGCATCTCACCTGGATTTAGGGCCCCCAAAATCCCGCTCCCAAAATTTTTTTAACGGGCGGGTTTGGCCCCCCCAACCCAAGGACAAGAAACACAAAGGTTGTGTTTCTATTTTAAGACTCGTTTTTGCTTTTAGGTAAACTCCAAAAACCACTAGCCGGGGCCCCCCCCTGAAATGAAAAAAAGTAGATAAAAAATTTAGGGCATATTTGGTTTTTCCGTCCCCCAAAAACACCATGCTATGTGGGGGGTAGTTCAAAGCAAAAAAAAAAAAAACTATCATATGGTTTTTAAATATTTTAAAAAAACCTTAAATTCCTCAATTTCTTGTCTTTTAGAGTTTTGGCAGAGTTTGGTAAGTGTGGGGAAGGGTTTTTTAATGCGTTTGCTATGGTGAACGTTAAAAGGAGCCTTTTCCAAAACTAATGTGCAAACCAAAAAATTTCCCCTTTTCCCCATTTTTTATTTATTAAACTAAAATTAAAAATATCCCTTTAATTTTTTAAAAGGGAAAGGGAGGAGTACATCAGTGATTTGGACCAATAATAATACATTTGTACTTGTTAAAGTCAAGATTTAGCCTTTCAGGGGCGTTTTTGTGGGGGAAGGTCCCGTTTTTTTTATTGGGGGGAAAAAAAAAGGTCTTGGAATTTCCGTATCATCTTCCTTTAGAGTCGGGGATCGGGCGTTCGATGGGTCATAGTAAAAAAAATAGTAAAAAAGAAAAAAGGAAAAATAGGAAAATTTCTGTAGCGCAAACACAATGTTGTTTGGGGGGATTTACGTGATGGGTACCCTGTTAGGCGATGTAGAAAGGGAGCCCTCCCGGGGGAATAATTGGTTTTGTTCGCGGCCGGGGACGGGTGGGGGGGAGACGGGGTAAAGTGGCTGCGGGTTGGTTGGAGCAAGGGATCCCCTGGGCTTTCAAGTTTGCCCCCATTGTACAAATGTTCAGTTTCTTTCCTGTGGATTAAACCGTCCGCTGGGTGCCCTTTCTCGCCTCCCCGTGGTGCCCGGTTTGGGGGGCGGTTTGGGAGCAGGGCCCGGGAGGCAGCAGCGCGCCCTGGCCATGGCATGGGTGGGGTTTAGCCGGGCCCGAGGGGTTGGGGGGAGGACTGCCCCGTTGCGAAAGCCGCGTGGGGGGGACTGTGAAAGGCCCAAAAGGGAAAAACTGGAAAAAAGCGGGGGGGACCGCCGGGCCCGGAGCTTTTTAAAAGCCAAAGATTCGGTCAAGGCTGCTAGCGGTTTCTGGCTCTAAATGGGCAGTGGGCCCGCGCGCTTTTCGGGTTTCGTTGAAAGCCCCGGGGGGTCAGCTCGAAAGGGGGGGCCCCCTTTGCTACTGTTTTTGTGCAAGGGTTAAAACCCCCCCCCCCCAATTTTGAAGGCCCCCTCCCCCAAAAAAAATTTTTTTGGGGGAACGAAGGGAACATTTTTGGGGGGAGACAACACTTTGGTTTCCCCCCGCTCCCCGACCCCTTTGTAGTAGGGAAAAACCAAGGGCAAAAAAAAAAGCCTTTCATCTTTTTTCAAAATTGGACTTTTAACATGTTTTTTCCCAAGATGCAACGATCGATTTCCTTGTTCAAATGGGAGAGGAATTCCATTTCCCCACGACCGTCCAAAACCCCAGGGGGATCTTTCGGGCCCCTTGTCCTTCCCCCAAATTTTCTTACCTCGTCACATTCATTCACCTTTAAAAAATTTTATTCAGGAGCTTTCCTTTTGCGTTTCTTTTTTGGGGGGGGAGGTGTTTTGTTTTTCTGTTCCCCCGCCCCGGTTTCCCGGGGACTCATTCCCCTTGCCCAAGGGGTCATTTTTCTTTTTAATGAAAAGGCCCCAAACCCTCCCGACTTTTGGGGTAAAGTTTTTGGGGGTTTGAAATTAAATTTTTGTCCCCCTTTTTCTTTTAAAATGTTTGTTTCCCAATTAAAAAAAATTAAATAAAAATTTATATTTAAAACTAATTTTAAGGACGTAACGTGTACTTCCGAGACGAATTATTAACCTAATTAATCTTATCATTAAAAATTTTGTTTTCTGTTCACCATATTGTCCCAAAATTTTGGGCAATTTTATTCAATAGTTCGTTTCGCAAAAAAGTCTTCGGGACAAAAATTAAATTTTTAAAAAATAGGGTTTTTATTTAAATCTCTAATTAGTGTCTAGGGTTTCCGATTTTTGACAGGGGGCTTTTTTTAGTCCCCAAAACAAAACCCCTTATTTTTTGGGGCCAAAAAAGGGGTTTGGGGTGTTTTTTCCACTATAAAATAAGGGGGTTTTTGCGTTGCATGTCTGTAAAATGACTTTGTTCCCCAAAGGGGCCGCCTTACGTGGAGAGCAGTTCTGACTTTTTCGTTCAAAAAGCCCGCTGAACCCGTTTTACCCCAAAAATATTTTTCCTTTAAAATTTATCCTCTATCTGCATGTCTTAAGATTTTCTCCTCTATACGTTTTTTTTGGGATCATCACCAAACTATATTTTTTACTCTAATAGGTTCGGGCCCGAGGGATTGTAGGGGTAACTTTTTTTTTGTATAAAAAAAAAAAAATGGATTGTATGATAAAATTTAAAAAAATATGGATGGACAATTTTTTTTAGTTGCGAGTTTAAAAATAGACTTTAAAAAATTTTGAGCAAATACTTGGTTTTTCCCAAATTTGTGTTTTTTCAATATATGTTTAAACTAATAATTTTTATGTTGGGGAACATATGAGAAAACACCCCTTTAAACGTAATAAATTTTTAATTTTACAATAATGTTTTTCAATATAATGTAAAAAATTTAAAAATCTAATTTTCAAATTTGTTTTTACCGGGTTTTTTTTGCTTTGCATGGAAAACCCAAAACTGCAGCCGTCACCAAGTAAAAATGATTTTATAAGATTTTCAAGTTCCCAAAATGCGATTTCTGATTTGCTAAACCAGTTGATGACCCCAAGCTTTTAAAATTTTTTGGGGGGGGGGGGGGGCTGCATATAAGTTATTTGTTAATTTTTTAAAAATTAAAGTTCTATTTATATCTTAAAAAAAAAGATTCAATGTGTGAGTACCCCTTTCATACAGTTAGAACCTCTTTATATTCGATTTTTCTTTGGAAAAATATCTTTTTTTGGTTTTTTTGCCCCCTTTTTTTTTTCCTTTTCCCTTGTTTAGTCCTTCTCAGTAACCCCGGGACGGGGCAAGTCCTAAAGTTGATCTTGCGTAGCTCTGATAGCGCCACATACGTTTTTGGTCGCGGGGAAAATGGTTTTTGGAAAATATACCCCCCGTTAGGGATTTGTTTTTCCTTGTGCCCTTATTAATGGTCATCGTTTAAAAAATGGGGCCGAATTTGGGAAAGGGTTTTTGCTCGAATTGGAAAGGGAAAATTTTCGTGGTTGGCGGGCATAAGGTTATGAGAAGGTTTGAAAAAACCCCTTTCCACCCGTTGTTTCCCCAAAACAATTTTTCTGTCTATGGTTTTTCTTTTGGAACCCCCATGTGATAAGCCCGGGGAAATTACCAAAATGTCCATTAGCCCGGGTCAATTTTTGTAAAGGGAATTTTGGGCCGGACAAAACCCAAACTTCAGCTTTAACCGATATGCTTTTTTAGAGCTTTTGGGTTTTCAAAGTAATTTAAGGAAATTTCCCCAGAGAGTAGTTGTAAGGAATTCCGCTATGACAACAGGGAAACCCAGGTGGTTTTGTGCTAAAAACCCTTTTTGCCCTTTGAAGTGCTCACAATTTTTCAATGGTTTTAGCCATATGGGTTTTTCCATTGGCAGGGTTTCTATACACCCTTTTTGTATTTGGTCAGGTACTTCAGGAAAAAGAAGTTCTATCTTCCCCAAGGGGCTTTTTCTTGGGGGATCTTTATCATTTTTCTCATCTGAAATGACATTTTAATCCATAATACTATGGTTGTCATATTTTTACCACAAGTATATTTTTTATACCTCTCATTAAAGTATGATCTTTTTGACTCATTTTGACTATGGTTGTTCATGATGTTGGCAGAATCAAATGCACGTCCAACAGAGGAGCCAGCTACATTCATTGAGATAGGTCATGGTATCATTCTTTCTCTTTTTTTCTGTGCAAAACATATATTATGCAATAACACCAAAATCTAGGGAAAAACTTATAATAATAAAATAAAATAAATAGTACCTAGATTCTCTTTATCAATCTGCATGGGTTGGTAGGAATCATTCCTATACAACCAATCATTATTTTCATTATCATTCATGTCTTCCTTGTCTAATGCAACTCGAGCAGCTACAAGATTGCCATTTTATTATACAAAATAAGTATGAATAATATACAGAAGGATAAGGCACATTGGTTTAAATTTGTTTGCGATGTCACCTATCGCCCCATCCACAAGTGTAGTTTTGGTCTTCTTCATATGATACTGTTGACGACGCTGCCTATTGTATTCATTCCTCCATTCTTCTGTCCTAGTTGCGTATCGTGCTCTTTCCCTTTCCCTTTTTCGTTGCTTAGCATCATCAACTTTGAAAACAGGTAGTATGCATGTTAAGTGAATAAATATGTAATAAATACAAAATCATTGTCTATCCAAGTGCATTCAAGTACATGTGTATATCAATATTTACCTTCACTGGTATTGTTTGTCAAATCTCCTAGTGAGTACGGCCACCATTATTTGCAACCGGACCATGTAGAAGAAACTGAATATAAAAAACTCTTGAGGAAATATGAATTAGCACATATTTTTCCTAATTGATAGCCTCAATGACAAGAAAAAAAAGCCTCCACCAATTGATAATGATTTACAATGGTCCGAGGGTTAATTGCCTCTACCTGTTTTAGAATGCAACTGATATCTCGTTGCTATTGCAAATTCTATTTAAGTGTTCTGAAACATATACATCTAGAAAATAGGAACAGCATGCAAAATTGCAACCAGGAGCGAAGATTTGGCTAGCAACAGCCAAAAAAAACCCAACAGATTGGAGTGGACAACCTCTATATGTTCAACATTATTGTGCAGTGTACTTGCTATTTCTAAAAAGGCGGCTCATGGCTCATGAGTCTGACCTCCAGAAAAGAATGCAAGTTTAGTTTCAGGCCATGCAGTCTAGAACTGATGTTAAGTTTAGACTAAGATTGAGTGACAACTTGTGTTTGTGTTAATTGTGCTTGCAGGTTCCTAATGACAACTTAAGGTGGACGAAGCTAGCACACCAAGGTCAAGTTTCTCCTCCAGGACCAACCATGAAAGTGAATCTTCTGATGAATTCCAGAAGATGTCTAGTGAATTTGAGCCAGTTAGCGTAGAAGGATCAGAATAGCCTGATGTTTGTTTGCATCGTCCTGGCCGTCCCCGATGTCAGAATCTCATATAAGTGACTCTAGCACTGAAGAACCCACGAGCAGTATATTGCAGGTCAGGGAAAGCAAGGTTTTAGTAACATATGTGGATTGATCAAGATCCTGGGGCCAACACATCAGGGTCAAGACCAGATGACCAGGAGCAAAGCCCTGAGAGAGAGGAGCTGGACAGCCTGACTAAAGGCACCTTAGGAAGAAGGCAAGGCGGTGCACTTTGTGAAACATGAGTTGGTTTCAGGATAGTGCATCCCTACATCTTTCCATTCTCAGCAATGCTCGAGCCTAATCTATGTAACTGAAATGAAATATTATTGTCTTATATTGTTTATTAGTAAAATCATGATTGTGTGAAAGCAAGCTACAATCATTTGTGAAAGCAATAAGGTATCATACTGTGAGAGAGAGAGAGAGAGAGAGAGAGAGAGAGAGAGAGAGAGGTTCAGGCTTCAAATTCAGTATTCAGTTGGATACTTACAGTTCAGTATTCAGAGTTCAGATCACTTTTGCAATCTCGACTTCACTTGCTGCAGCTAGTTAATCGCAAATTCAACACTGCCATTAACCATCATTAGCTTGCTTGGCATTCACTTTCAATTTACAAATATTCAGTTCAGCTTTCAAAGAAAAAAAAAACTTCAGTTTACATGCTAATTAAATTAGAGGAGGGTGATCAGGTCGCTGTTACTAAAGCATCTTTAGTAAAATCATGATTGTGTGACCAGGTAGCTTTTCTCTAAAGGCAAAGCTAACTGAAATGTATTATTTAATAAACTTTTGTGTCAATCAAATTAACTATCCTCCCACCTATTTCAGACAATGACCAACAAAAAAACAGAGACAGAAACAGAGTACTTGTTAGAGTGCAAATTACTATTTCAGTGTTTTGCAACACATTGCTACACACTTGAGAACGCTAGGTAACAGAGTCCATTCCAAAACATTGATGCTACTATTGCTACTGCACACACAAAACAAGGGCGAGCGTGTACATCTACAGAAAGTGCAACTATAGACAGAACCAGTCAAACCACAAGTGGAAAGGAAATGGCATAAGGAGTGAAATTCAGTTTTTAGTACCAGTGTTTAAAAAACTCACAATATTCTGTCCCAAAAGAAATAACACTGAAAATAAATGTAAATTGAGCAACGTAGATTTTCACTACTACAGTCTTTTATATCATTGCTAGAATTTTAGGTCCCTGCCTCAAATGATGAACAGTGAGCCCAAACACGGATTCAGCAATAAGATTAGTTGCAATATTAGATGCATCAACAGACTGTTAGTCGCTGAACTCGAACTCTAGGAATCAGTAGGAGTTGAATCTCATGGGAGGTTTAAATTGGGGGGTTGGGGCAAATTTTCGTTTATTTTTTTTCCCCAAAAACCCCCGTAAACCCAACCGAGGGGTTGGGGATACAAAATAATGGGCGCTAACCAAACCCAAGACAAAAAAGATTTGTCTGATTAGAAAGATTTTTGTTCTAAAGTGCCTAACCTCAGTAAGGGTGAGTTTACAGTGTTGTCCTAAAGATGAAAACCCAGTCAAGGTGATGTCTTTGGATGCGTCCTTGGAGGCAGCTGCTGAAAACCCCAAACCTGTTTGCAAGCCTCCCCCCCACCCAAACCCAGACTTATCCATCAATTCCCCCAAGTCTTGTTGGCTCCTTGGGGGAAATCTATTTCCCCCGTTTGGTGCGGAACTCCTGGAATTTTGACCCGCCAAGGGAAAGGGGTCGGGTCGGCGAGGGGGCTTTGGGTTTTTTGATGTGTTGGCTCGGACACCCCCTTTCATCAGGCAGCTTCGTTTTAAAGTGGTACCTCAAACCCCCAGGGTGTTGCTGCGTCATGGAAACAGGTTCTTCCCCAAGGCTGGGACTTGCGTCCCCCTGGCTCCACTGCCTCCACTCTCTCCCCAAGGAATCGCCCCGATAGCCGAGCCGCCACAAGCCGAGTAAAAAGCGGTAGTGGCTGCAATGTATTTTCCCTGCAGCGGGACGAGCCATACTGTGCTTTGACTGATGCCAGTATCAGACCGCCGAGGAAGAACAGTTCCCGCTGGGTCTTGTCGGGCGATGTCGCCGGCGGTGGTCACTGCGCTTTACCCGATGAAATCCCCGCCCCGGGGCAACCCTGGGGTATGCCCAGCCGTATGAAGGCCCCCGCGACGTAGCGGAGGATCCTTTTCCCGGGCCTCTGGGCTCTGTCGTGGGCCCTCTGCATAAAACCGGCTAACGTAGCCAACGGCGAACCCAAGTCCGGTTGCGTTGGAAAAAGGTAGCGAAGGCTCCCCCAAATTCGCGGTATGCTCGCTCCACCTCTCCTTGGCACGGAAGTCGCCGGGCGGGGGGGAAAGGGAGCCGCCGACTTGGTGAGGAGCGGGTATCGCAGAATGCTCCACATGGTCACTGTGGCATCCCCCCGCCCCATCGCTTGTGCCGAGCTCCTAGGGCCCAAAGTTGGGGGCCCCCAAAAAGGTCGTGCCCCCCCAACTCGTGTCGCGGTGGGCGAAAGCCGGAGGTTCGCCCGTGGCGTGAAGGACGTAAGGGGGGGTTGCTCCTGTTGACCTTGAAAAGGGAGCCGGGTGCGATGACCCCCAATGCGCAACACCCCGTGCTCGATTCCACACGCGATCCGTTCTATCCAGTTGTCCCAAGCTGATGAGGGGTTCCTAAAACGCGGGGGATTAGTAGACATGGGTGAGCACCTTCTCACCAGTTTGGCACGAAGATGCGGACCGACGCCTTGATCTACGGCGGAGGCGCCCCCCAAAACTTGGGTCCCTGGGGTGCCTGAGTCGGCTTGGAGAAAAACCCCCCATGCCCAGCATGTGGGGGGTGGCGGGGTTGTCGGGGGCAACCCCCCCATCGGTTTTGTCGTTCCCCAGAATGTGCCGAGGAGGGTGTGCTTTTGGTCCTAAAGGGTTTTGGAGGAGAACCGCTGCGGTGGTGCCGGAGGAAAAGGGTTCTATGCTCGCATGGCAATGAACAAAGCCAGCTACCCTCCTCCCCCCTCCCCTGCACGACTTTGGGCTTGGCCGGGTGGTTGTCGCCCACCCCTTGGCCCCAAAGCCAAAAGCTTGCCGCAGTTGTAGCAAGGTTGTCTCGTGGCGGTTTTTCTTCCCAAAAGGGGCGCCCCCGGGCATCCCGGTCGTCCCCCTGGGGCACGCCTGAGCCCCTCCCTAGGCGGCTTTGCGCGGTTTTTTCCGTTCTTCCCAGCTTACGACGTTGCGGGGAAAAGGCTCCCCTTTTTCCGTCATTTTGGTTGGCACCCCCGCCCCCCGAGTGGAGGAGTTTCCGCCAAGGGTGATGGGCCCGAGGAGCGTTGTGGTCATCGTTGCAAGACCTTGGGCGCCCCAACCCCTCCTCGATCGTCATCGTAGAGGGGGCCAAAGAGACTCGATCGGCGGCCATCGCTTTGTAATTTTGGGACGGGGGAAGAGCTTCCCCACAGTCTCTCTTCACCGTAGGTGTTGTGCCCAAACTGCACCATTTTTTCCAACGAGTGTTGGACGGAGGAAAAGTCACGACGCCTTTCCCTGGCTTAAAAGGACAGGTTCCCCCCTCCTTGCGTAGTGCCTCAAGGTAGACTTGGGGGCAGGGGTCGTGCTGATCGTCTGAGGATGGCCCCAAACCCTCCTTGGCAGTCCGTTTTGTTGGTAACGAGAATGCACCCAGGCGGGCTGCACGATGAAGCCCCAGTGCCCTTTTCGATCTTGGTCTGTCGACGTTGCCGTACCATACTGCATCCCACATGGCCGCACCTGGGCCTTACCTCATCACGTACCCAAAATCGCTATTTGGGTCTTGGTGAGGGTAGGCCACCCGCCGCGGGGGCCAAAAGTCCCGACAAAAGCCCGGTTTCCGGTGACCCGATAGATGGGGGGAAGGAGCCGCGTCGCCCGTGAAGGCCCCCGCTCTCTGTCGACCTGTATGCGTCCGTGCGTCCTCCCCCCAAGAGGCCCACCGCTGTGGTTTTTTCTCCCGGAGCGCCACCGGGGCCCCCCGCCTTTTGGGGGCCACCACGTAGGGCGTGTGCGCTGCCCCTGCGAGCTCACCCCCGCGCCCCTCCCCCTCCCGCAGCTCGAGGTCCGCGTCGGCGCTTTTTCATCGGGAGCGATGGAGCTGCCGTTTTCTGCTGGCAGAGCCTCGACCTTTGCTTGCTGCACGAGCAGCAGCTGCTTCCGCCTCCGTTTGGTGCTGCCGCTCTGCCGCTCCCCCGGTTTTTGCCACCGGAGCAGTAGTCTCCCTTTGTCGCTCGCTCGGTTCCTTGCCGCAGCGAGCTCGGCCGCCGCCACCCCGTGCTCGGGTGACGAGGCTGGACTGTCGCATACAGGAAAAACCCAAAGAGGGGCTGCTGCGTGGGAGGAAAAGTTGGAAATTGCTACTTGTTGGCAGAGGGGGAAGCGTGAAAAAGAGGGACGCTGAAATTTGGGGGGTGAGGGTGGAGAAGATTTAGCAGGGGACTCTGGCAAAGGAAAATTAGGTCGATACCACTTGTTAGCCGCGAAACTAAAAACTAGGAATTAGTAGGGTTGAAACCCCTGGGGAGGAGGCAATTGGGAGGGGTTGGCAAATTTTTTTTTATTTTTTTCCAACCACAAATGTCAACCCAACTGAGGGGTGGGGGTACAAATATATAGGGGGCTAACCACCAAGCCAAACTAGATGTTTTTCCTAAAGTTAGTCAAAATGATGTCCTACAGATCTGTCCCAAAGATGCAAAAACCCAGTAAGGGTGATGCTTTGATGCGCCTTTAAGCATGCTGAAAAAGCACCAGGTTGCAGCCCCCTCCCCACACCAGACTTTTCCATCACGATAGACTACTTTTTCCCCAGTACCAAACAATCTCGATTGATTTGCAAGGGGCCGGAGGGGGTTTCCTTGGTCTGGTGGATTGCCACTGGGCGCTTCCTGGTAGGGCGTAAACGAGGTGGGCCCGAAAAAAATGACTCCCGGGCAGTCCTGCGCTTGAGGTAGCCGAAGTGGCAAGTTGGTGTGTTCGCGAGCACCACCGCCTCCCTGTCTTATTTCCGCCCGGAGAGGAGCTCCCGACTTTAGAGGTAAAAGCGGCGACACAAAGTAGCGGCTTTGCCCTTTACCGCTGTGGGGCGGCGGGAGGGTAGAGGCGTGGCTGGCGCGGGAGTGTGGCGGCCGCGGGGGGCAGTTGTTTCTGGGGGGCGGGGGTCAGCAGCCTTTGGTTCGGCGAGGGACCCTCGGCGGGGACGCAGGACAACGCGAAGGGCATTGCTTCCGCAAAGGGCGCGATGTTTCTTTACCCGCGGCTTTGCCTTGACCTCTGTGGAGGGGGCGAGGAGGAGCTGAAGGCGCGGCGGGGGCGAGGGCTCGGCGGATCAACGCAGGACAACGATGAAGGGGAGTTGGCTTCCGTGGCGAGCGCTGCTTTCGTCGCCTTGGTCTACCAGCAGCTCGCGCGCTGACCAGGATTGCGAGGGCGTGAGGGGAGGGCTGGCGGGCCGCGAGGATGAGGACGGCTGCTTTTAGGGCAAGAGCGATTGTGCGCATGAATACCGGGATTTGGGCGCGTGGGGAAAGGCAATTTGGGCTTTGTTCCCCTCCGCTGTGGCCCGGCATCAAGGGAAGGCTGGAGCGTCCGGGTAACATGTAGCAGGTGGGTTTCGTTCTGCGGGGTGGTACGATTATGTTGTAATTTTTTAGTTGTAGAGATATCAACTACTAACATTAGAGTTCATTTATAATTTTATCAAAATATATCCATCTGAGATCTTGTTTTAAAGAATTTATTGAAACAAATTTAATGACGCAAACGAAATTTATTTTGTTTTTTTTTTGAGTTATAACATTTATAAGTAAAGTTGAAATAGTATTGCACGTATAAGCGAGAACATGGGGCCCGAGAGGCATGCACGAAAGCCTGTTATGCCGTCCCTCCGCGACGCGCCAGCGATGCCCCTGACCGCACGTCCGTTTGGGTTTTCCAGTAGACGGTTTACCGCACCGCTGCAGCATTTTTTTTCGGTACAAATGTAATGCATGATTCTTTACCAACACCACTGTGGTCAGTCTTAGGCAACAATATTCTCAGGAGAGTCAGGCCACACCTAATATTTAGGCAAATTTTTATTTAATTTTATCATTCCATAAATGCCCGTATATTACAGTGCATAACACCACATCGGTCGGAGATGTTTATTTTTGGCACTTACTTATTGTCTCTAAAATACTCCCTCGCTCATCAAAAGAATGCAATTCTATAGCAGTACCATAGTTCTGTATATCAAATTTTACCAATTATAAATAAAAACAAAAATTTATAATATCAAATTAACCATCTTTAAATATTAATTATGAATTTTATTTTCATAATAAATTAATTTAGAGCCAAAAATTTTGAATATTATTTATTTGAATCTGGTCAAACATTAACCAATTATTGGCAGTATGGGGGAATATACCTTTCAGATACCACAAATTGAGACTTGGATGAAAGGTTCTAAATGACTAGAGGAGGGTAAATTTAGACTATAAAAACCCTACAACAACATTAATTACAATGTGGTTAGTAAACTAAATAGCGATAAAACAATTTTGCACTGGCTCTAACAAGATTTTGCAAGCCGCCTAATCCACAATTTCTAGTTGATTATAATTTCTATGTCACACAAAGGGCCATATTGCTACTACTACTACTACTAAGTAGTTAGCCAATCAAGAGATGAAACCAACTCTAATTACACCTAGCAAAAGAAACTAATCTACACAAGTATTTAAAAATGTAATTGCAAAGTATTTTAGAGTATTGATTTCCGAGCCCGAGCAAGTGATCAATCAATGGGAAAACCAATAAGAAATCCTTATGAGACAATTTACACTGATTTTTTTTTCCGAGGTTCACTTGTTTGCGGCAAGCTAGTCCCCGTTGTGATTTATCACTTAACTTGGAGCTTCACGAGCTAATAGACATACACAAGCCTAACCCCAAAGGGTGCCGAACAAAACCCAAAATAAGGAGAGAATACTCAATGTCACAAGTAATGTACTAGTCACCTTTCACGAACTCCACGAGAAATAGGTGCAAGAACCCTTCACAATCATTAATGAGTGTGAACAAGAAAAATCATCAATCTTATCAACACTCCCCCGCTGCACCAAGCCATCTATGTTTGGGGGCAACCACTAGGAATAACAAGAAAATCGCAACGATGATGAACACCAAGTGCCAATAGATTATAAACTCACAAGTAAATACACTTGATCACTCAATCTCACTTTGATTAGCACTATCAGGAAGGAGATGACAGGGAGAGGTTTGCTATAGCTCACAAGGATGTATCAATGATCAAAATATGCAAGAGAGGGAGCTAGAGCTGGCCAACATCTATCTAAGGACCCCTAAGGGGTAACTAGCCGTTACCTCTCGGGATGTCCGGATCCTTGTCGAGGGCGTCCGAACCAATCACCGTGGGCCCGACCCCACTATAAGTAACCACTTGCTGACACGTGTCCCGCAATTTGAACTCGGCCGTTGGTGCGCTCACTGTGTATGTTCGGACTCCTCGTCTTGTACCATAGTAGTTAGTCAATTGTCGACAGCCTTGCCACCAAGTTAATCTGTTAAGGTCATGTAAAAAAGTATGTACATGTACATGGATTTATTCATAGACTCGGATGACCATGTATACTTAATTTGTGTATTAATAATTTTAAAAGTTTCAATTATGTGATCCATTTTCTTTAGAGTGCCCTTATGTTATTATGACTATTTATATCCTTATACATAGGAGGGGCCCTATAAAGTGTAAAGGTGCATACAATATTTTGAGCTGAAAGTCTTATATATAGGGGGACTCATCAATATTTAAAAAACAAGCCCCAAAAGGGAAAAACACAACCAAGTTGTGCTTAGCAAAGTGTAACCTGGGGAGTAACATGTTGTTGGAATACAAACATAACATGTTAGAAAGCCATAAATAAAATGAACTTGGAATGTGAGTGGAATATGATTCATTTATTCATTTTACATGTATGTAATGATATAAAATTACATATTGTTCGATGTTCCATGGGTTGGTAATGATGTGGTCTTTTGATAACCCTGGGTGTGTTAATACCTCAGCGATTTATGTATGGGCCTTTCCCACGATGCTGAAGGCTTATGTTCTCTTTGTTAAATGGGAATTTGCATAAAGTCACCAATGTTGAAAGCAAAACCCAAATGTCCCTTTTAAATTTCGGTTAGAGTCAAAACCCCCTATTGGTACTTAGCTGATCAAAGTCGAGTACCTATTTGGCTTCCTTTAACTTATCCTCGTTGTAGGCCTTGATTATCAAAGAACTGTGTTTAGGTTAGTCAGGGAACCGCTTCAGCCCTGTAAAACTGTTGGTAGTCCTTAACTTCACTAATTAGACCGCCAAAATAATTTAAAATGATAACTTACATAAGCAACACCATAATCATCCAAACTTAATTTAATGAATTTATCTTGTTTTGGTGTTTATTTGAACAATGCATTACAGAAAAGATGAGTCAAATTGGCCCAATGGGGTTCAACGACCTACCATTGACCCAAACATGTTCCACTTTAAATTGAAGTTAACGAGACACAATGGTCCAACATATCCAAGAGTGCATCCAAGGCATTTATGTGGAATTTGAATGAGCTAAGTAGGCTACAATTTGATGGTATCCTAACTAATACGTTCAATTTGAATGCCCCCTATGTAGCCTACCCAACTAAGATAAAAGTTGGTAGCCTATTTAGTAATTAAATATTTTGAATGTCATTCTATCTTGCAACTGAGAAATCGGTCCCCTGTTTCTAGCCATTGTCTTTTTGGAGGTGACAACAGATTGGTATGTGGTGATAATTCAATAGAGTTAGGTCACTTCGAACTCATACTTTGGGAGGAAAACCTAACTCAGGTATGAAAGGGTTTGGGTATGGTATATGTTAGCAAATGAAATGTAAACACCTTACTCTTCGTATCTATCAAGTTGTTTTTTTTACCAAAGTTGAGTAGTACTTCTCTTTATGTAGTAAATTTATAAAAATTTCCAAATACTTACTAACTACAGAGATCAACCTCATCGTAGCAATAACTAAAAGCATGCCTTACTTTGAAATTTATTTAGAAATATTTAGGATTTTTGGCATTGGGGTGCATGTTGCTAAAATGAAATGGTTTAAACTATGAATACTCTAAACTATAGATGTAAACATAGACATCAAATTTCATCGAATGTGGAGTTTCAAATATTAATTTATTTAAGCATGACAAATGCATATGGGAAGTGTTTCCTGCCCACAACAAAGGATGCTACGATCAGGCAATTTTTTTGTTTAATTCAAAATTAAACAACTTCAATCTACAATAGTTTAGTCAATTCAGAACATCTGTTTGATATACTCCCTCTGTCCCAGACAATAAGTCATTCAAAATGTTTTTAAAATAGTCAAAACATCTCAAGTTTGACCAAATATATATATAAAATAATAACATATGTAATACAAAATAAGTATCATTAGATTCTGTATTAAGTTATTTTCATACTATATCTATTTAATGACATAAATATTTAATCGACTTATAAACTTAATTAGATTTTAAGATGCTTTGTCTTTAAAAAAATATTAAAATGATTATACTCCTTTCATCCTAAATTATAAGACATTAAAAAAATTTCTTGTAGAGTTAACGTATTTTAAAAATTTGACCAAGGTGGTTTAAACTAGCGGTTTCGGACACAAGGTGCTCATTTTCATACTGAGAAGAGAAGACAACGACATGGAGTTAAAAAAATTACTGGGCAGAAACACGAAGGAATTTGAGGTCAGCTGAGTGCCTGCTGATTGGCAGAAGCACCGCCTAAAACC
The DNA here is from genome assembly GCA_022036555.1 of Microstegium vimineum. NCBI lineage: Eukaryota > Viridiplantae > Streptophyta > Magnoliopsida > Poales > Poaceae > Microstegium > Microstegium vimineum. The sequence continues at coordinate 31,349,315 of CM039126.1, forward strand.
CGTGAAAATGCGTGTCGTGGCGTGGTTGCACCCCTGCTCTCCCCGCAGAAAAAAATATACGAGCACCAGTGCTGGGTAGGCCATCGTTGCGTAAATTTCTTGCCAACCCGTGCGCACGCAACGCCCCTGCTTCGCCTCGTCGTCGCCGAGCGCCGCAGCCCGCCAGAGCAGCGGCGGCAGCAGGAAAAGCTGCATGTCCGTGTCAGAGGGGCCCAAAGATGGCGATGGCCCGTGACGAGCCAAATTAAATTCGCACCCACCTGCCCTGCCTCCCTCGCTCTGTGTCTCTGGCTGCACTTTGCCCTCATCACCTCCACCACCTCCAGGCCGGCTTCAGCGGTTCAGCCTCTTAAACCTACACACCCCCTCGCTGCTTTTTGCTCCGTCCGGTGCCCAGGCCGCGGTTCTTCCGTTCTTGGCGCTTTTGGGTTGGTCGGATCCTTGGCTACCGGGACGGTGGTGTTCCCGTTTCGGACCTTGAGCTTCTTGAGGGTTCTTGACTGTCAGCTGCCCGTTTGTGTCTTGGGTTGATGCGGCGGCGGCGGCGGTTTCTTTTGACTGGAGGGCTAAAGGGGGTGGAACTTTTCCTGTGAGGGGAGAAAACCCAGGGAATGGAAGGCGAGGGCGGTGGCCGGGCCGAAGCGGTGGCGCGGATACGGCTGGTGCGGTGCCCAAGTGCGACAAGTTCTTACCGAGCTGCCCGCCTACTCCATCTAAGTCTGCGGCGGATGCGGCGCCACTCTCCCAAAGGGGCGGTTTACTCTTTCCTGTAAGCTGCCACATGATTTTGGTTTAAATCCCTTTGTCTCCATTGCCCAGCAGTCCAGCATCCCAAATGGATTTCATCTTTTAGTGACTGACGGTTGCAAAAGGGAGAGATTTAATTTTCGTAAACCTACCCCAAAATTGGGACACATTGCTATTATTTTTATGTCAGATTAGTTTTACTTCAGACCCCTGTTTTCATTTTTGTTCCCCTGTTTGTAATTAAAAAAAAAATGTTTCAGGCCTATTTCATTCTCAATTTTGGAATGCGTGGTATTTCATTTTTTAAAAAGAATATAAAACTTCTGAATTTTGAAAAAAAATCCGGGACTTTTCTATCACACTAGGAAATGTTTACTTTTCATAGGAACCAATGTAAAATTTCGTTTTTTGTGATAAATGCTTACTCTGTTTTTAGAAACAAATGTAAACTTTCTCTTTTTTTAAGGAAAAGTTTACTTCATTTCTTATGAGCCAATGCAATTTTCCTGGACCTTTCAGCAATGTAGTCCACTTCAGGAGCACATCCAAATGTTTTTCTTCATTCTTAATATGTTTCAAATTATGTTCTGAAATTTTTTAGCCTCCTTTAAAGAGCATTATTATCATCCTTTGGATTTTGAAATGGAATAACCATGTGTCTATGTTTCGCACACAAAAACAGGTAAAGCTCAAAATTAGCTGTTTCCCGGTGATAGGGACATGGCTGTGTCCTATTTGGCCCTTAGTAGCTCGTCAAATTCTTAAATTATTGCATTGGGATTAAAAAACATCAGTTGGATTTGACCTATACATTGTAAATTATTTGATTCAGTTATTTGCATACCTAATATACCCCCCCATCGGTGATTAATTTAGGATTCTAGCTGCATTGCGATTTAGTCCCCACTGTACTTTTCAAGGTTGCTTTTGAGGTCAATGAAGAGCCAGAGTAGTGCCTTTTGGGGCCAGTCTTGCAGAACTAGTCTTCTTTGGCTCATCATTTTGAGCTCCTTGTTAAAATTCACAATATGACTTGGTAGTTCATTAGCCTTCCTTTTTTTTTAAAGGCTAATTAAGCTGTCATAAATGGGGCAATAACATCTTCCTGTGCTGAAAATTTTACAGCAAGAAGAAGAATTCAGCCCAATCTTCACATGACGCTGGAATGGAAATGTGAAATACCCTTGAGTACTGGAGCGTGTTCCAGAGGCATCGGCAAGAAAACATGGAGCTAGTACTATGATAGGTCAGGAACCAGTAAAATGACAGATGTACATAGCAAACCAGTTTTGGCCATCTGATAGCATTCAGACAGGGCCAAGTCCACAAATCTTAGAGTGATTTGTAAGGAGGCGAAGTACCGACACATTCGTTATTGGGAGAATGGTGAATTGGGCAATCATTGAGATAAGAGACATGTCCCCAAAGTCTCCAGCCAATGCTTATCAGGGTGAGTGTCATTCGAAGCAGAGATACAACTATTCTACTAAGGAATGCCCTGGTGAAAGAAACTTGGATGGTCCCAAACAGAGTTCAGGGGACTTGGAAAGACCGCGCTGAGATCTTGAGGATGCTTGATGAGTTGAGGGGACCAGGTACAGCAATCTTGTGATGTGACTAATGGGCCAAGTGGAAGTGCCCCAACTATGACAGGAGCAGATTCCCACATTTCATATGGTAAATTCTGACCAGTTGAGTCAATTGAGGCAAAGTCGTACCACAATTGCATCGGAATGGTTCACATCACACCCCATCCTTCAATGTACGAAGTCCCAGGTTCCCCGTTTTATGCTCCGCTGCCTGGACAACAAAGATCGTGTCAGATATGCAGAGCCCATTTCACATGCTAGAGGCTCTAGCTATCCTGCTAGCCTCTATCCATGGAGAAATTTTGATAATTATTTCTTTGGACAGCATGATCCTGATTCTCTTCTCTCTTGCCACCATGGTGGCTTCTATCACCAAGCTGCCTGTTCTTGCTTGCATTGTTGAACATGAATTCTTGCCTATACAGGGAAATCCGTGGGCTTCAATGATCAAAGGGCAAACCCAATGTTCTGAACAGTTATGGGGCTTATCCTGTGGACAGTCCGTTACTTGGTCAGCAAAGATCCAAATGGAAGAGGCACCAATAATACCTTGCAGCAGAATCCCATGAGGGTCAACGTTACCAAGAGCCTGCACAGACTTGTGACCGGTCGCAGGGGCTGCCCCTTTCACCATATGCTGCAATTGCTAAAGAAGTTCTGCAGATACCAAGGAAGCAGTCGTTGTCAGGAAATGAGTACAAATTGCTTTGTGGATCATGCTCACAAAGCAATTCTAGTCAAGCTTGATGGAAACAGGCTCAATGTATCCGAAATTGCACTAAGTACACATTTATTTTAATGGAAGGAAAATGACATGGGAACTGATGGGTGCACTCCAGACAAAAGGTCCATTACAGCCTATTTGTTTTTCTGTTGGAAGTCCTGCATCTCAAAAAAAGATCTTTCACTCAATTTGAGTGAGTCAGAGAAAAACATACCCCTCTAGCAATGACTCAGAGGGCACTTCCCAGTCCAGGGGATCTTCCTCCTGAAGACAGTGCAGTTTCCCATTTACCAAATTACCACATCGCAGTCATTTGGATCATCTCCTCTGAACATTCTGGAGTGGGAGTAGAGGGATGCATTCTGAACCTGAAAAAGTTATACTATTAAAATAAAAGTTCCAAGCAGAACTCAGTTTAAGGTATATGTGTATCAAGCACGATGCATCTCCAAACAATGAGTTTGATGTTCCTGAATACACAGATGATACATTTTAAAAGCGCAACAAGATACTATCCACCCTAGAGCAACAAAGGGCCAGCGATTCTTTTCTCACTAATCTGATAAAAAGGAGCTTCAAAAATTAATAATGGAATGCTCAATGAAGAGCAAGGGTTTATGTAAATGGCTTTCCTATCTCTGTTCGTGTGGTCAGGAAGGCTGAGAAGCTATAGCTGGATCAATTGCCCTGGCAATTATTGGTAATTCTTTTGAGTTATAACTTTTACATTTAACATGCTATTTGCTAACTGAAAAAGGGATAGTTCTGACACAAATGTTTTTTTTGATTTTATTTAACATAGGTATGACTACCATGCTGGCTTCTGGGGTGTTATGGGGCGTTCCTGCCTTGGCATGATACCAGTAAGACTGCTGGCATGTATTTTTTTATCGCTTTAACCTGTACTGTGGTAATTGTAAAATAACAGGATATGGGGCAATTGGCCACACCTCAATGGGAGGGGGCGCCTTCTATTATATAGGGCCGGTTGGCCTTGCTTTACAAGGCAAGGGTAAATCCCTTGATTACATCTGCTAATATATAGCAACTAATGATTTACATCTGCTAATATATAGCAACTAATCCATGATTTACATGCGGCATATTCTATTGCCTAACACCCGCCCGCAGTCGCAGCGGGAGGCTCCCGGACGCAAAGGCTGGATCGAAATTCGCGAAAGAGTGCTGTCGGAAGCCCTTTAGTCATGATGTCGGCGAATTGGTGAGAGGAGGGCACATGGAGAACCCGAATCTCACCAAGGGCCACCTTTTCGCGGACGAAGTGAATGTCGATCTCGATGTGCTTCGTTCGCTTGTGGTAAACAGGGTTGGCCGTCATGTAGATGGCGCTGACATTGTCGCAGAAGACAATGGTGGCGGAGGGCAGCCGGATGTGGAGCTCCTGGAGTAACTGTCGAAGCCAGCAGCATTCGGCCACAACGTGAGCCACGACCCGATATTCTGCTCAGCGCTGGAGCGGGACACCGTGGTCTGGCGCTTGGAGGACCAGGAAACCAGGTTGTCGCCGAGATAGACGTAGAAGCCAGAGGTGGATCGTCGAGAGTCAGGACAGCCTGCCCAGTCAGCGTCAGAGTAGGCAGTCAGCTTGTCGACAGAGCCGGTGCCAATGTGAAGACCTGAGGAGAGAGTCCCCTGAATGAAGCGTAGAATGCGCTTGATGAGCGCACGATGGGGCTCGCGCGGGGCATGCATGAAGAGGCACACCTGCTGAACAACATATGCCAGATCAGGACGAGGTTAGCGTCAGGTACTGGAGAGCCCCTGCCAGGCTCCTGTACTCGGATGCGTCCTTCTCTGATAGCAGAACCCCGTCGGTCGCGGATAGCTTGGCGTGAGTGTCAACGGGTGTCGATGTTCGGATGACACTCAGCCATGCCCGCGCGCTGAAGGAGCTCAACAGCGTACTGGCGCGGGGAGAGGAAGAGGCCGTCTGAAGAGCGTGTGGACGGCGATGCCGAGGAAGTGGTGGAGGGCGCCAAGATCTGTCATGGCGAACTCGGAGCTCAGCCGAGCCACAATGCGCTGAAGGAGGGCCGAGGACGAGGCGGTGAGCACGATGTCGTCGACGTACAACAGTAGGTAGGCGAGGCTCGTCCTTGAAGGAAAGTATAATCAGGAATAGATTGGATTGATTGATATGAGGCAAGGTACAATTAATATATATACAGGCAAGGATCAAGAGTCCTATAAGGATCAAGAGTCCAGAGTCCTATAAGGATCAGGAGTCCTTGCTGTATCCGTATCTATCTGGCCTGCCATATCTATCTAACCCAAACAGTCCTGCGCCGATTAGGGTCCTGACCAGCCCAAAGGGCGTCTATTCTAACACACCCCCGCAGTCCAAACGTCAGCCACTTTGCACGTTTAGACTGGACCGAAACTCCGTGAAGACCGAAGAAGGCAGCCCTTGGTGAAGATACCCGCATATTGTGAAGTGGTAGGAAACATGCTGGACACGGAGATCACCAATGGCAACTCGCTCTCGAACGAAGTGAAGATCAATCTCAATGTGCTTGGTACGCTGATGCTGAATTGGATTGGAGGATATGTAGACTGCGCTGATGTTGTCACAATACACCAGCGTGGCGCGTCGAAGGGCGTGTGCAGCTCGATGAGAAGCTGTCGCAGCCAGGTGGCTTCTGCAACTCCATTAGCCACTGCGCGATACTCAGCTTCAGCACTGGATCTTGATACTGTGTTCTGCCGCTTGGATGACCAGGGGGACTAAGTTATCACCAAGGAACCCCCGCTAGCCCGAGGTGGACTTGCGAGTGTTGGACAACCAGCCCAATCAGCATCGGTGTAAACGACAAGATCCGTAGAGGAAGATGGTCGCAACAGTAGACGAAGGTGAAGTGTGCCTCGGATATACCGGAGAATCCGCCTCAGGGCAGCAAGATGAGGCTCTCGGGGGGCGTGCATATGAAGGCACACTTGCTGAACGGCGTACGCAATGTCCGGACGGGTGAATGTCAGATACTGTAGGGCGCCAGCAAGACTGCGAAAGTCTGTGGCATCAGACACTTGGGCCCCGTCAGCTGCAGCAATCTTTGGATTGGTGTCAACTGGAGTAGAGCAAGGCTTGCATTCTGCCATACCAGCGCGATCCAGAATATCCAACATGTACTGTCGCTGGGAGAGGAGTAAACCAGCACTGCTTCGCTGAACCTGCATCCCGAGGAAGTGATGCAATTCTCCCAGATCTTTCATGGCAAACTCTCGCTGCAGGGCTGAGATGATCCGCCGAAGAAGATCAGAAGAGGAAGCTGTGAGGACAATGTCATCCACATAGAGCAACAAGTAAGCTGTGTCGGAGCCGCGATGGTAAATGAAGAGTGATGTATCTGACTTAGCTTCAAAAAAAACCGATGGACAGAAGGTAGGTAGCCATTCGACTGTACCAAGCACGTGGGGCCTGCTTGAGGCCGTAGAGGGACTTCTGAGCAGGCAGACATACGCAGGACGAGTAGGATCCTCAAACCCGGAGGGCTGCTGGCAATACACTGTCTCATTCAGAGTCCCATGGAGAGACATTCTTAACGTCGAGCTGGTGGATGGGCCAGTTACTTGAAAGAGCCAGCGAGAGCACTGTGCGGACAGTAGCAGGCTTCCCCACCGACTGAAAGTCTCATCAAAATCCACACCAGGACGTTGAGTGAAACCACGGAGTACCCAGCGGGCCTTGTACCTCTCAAGGGGACCATCAGACTTGAACTTATGCCGGAAGATCCACTTGCCAGTGACAACATTGGCCCGAGGGGGGCGAGGTACGAGAGCCCAGGTGTCATTCTGCAGAAGGGCACGATGTTCTTCTTCCATAGCCGCTCGCCAATTGGGGTCGGCAAGAGCACTACGGAAAGTCTTCGGCACTGGAGAGAGCGAGAGGGTGTGATAAGTGGCCGGGCATCCGAAAACCACTCTTCGCCCGCGAGCCCATAGCATGCTGGTTGCTCACGGGGCGAACAGGAACGACACCCTTGGGCAAGGCAGCAGTAGTACTTGGCGATGCGGGCACAGGTGGGAGGTCGAGGCCGGCGGCTGTAGTGGTGCTCGAAGAGGCGCTCGGAGCGAGAGGCGGAAATCCGGGCGGGGCCCGCGGGGGCGCCTGTTGGTGGCGCTGAACCCGTCGACGAGGTAGGTGACGACGCGCCAGCACGAAGGGCTTGCGGGGACGTAGAGAGGCCCCGTCGCGGATGCCGCGCGTGGCGCGGAAGGAGGCCCGGTGATCGGAGCGCCGGTGGGATGTAGAGTGTCAGCACCGGGAATTTCATCAGCAGCCTCGGGCGCCCCAGGCACAGTCACAGAGTGACCGGCAGGGGCGCTGGTGGTCGCCAGAAGGTGCCCCAAGGTCGGCCACACGAGAACCGGCAGGGACAGCAGGAGCGTCGGAGGTGCTGGGAGACTTTGCCTGCAGGAAACAAAGTGGGCGAGGGTCCAATAGGAGCTGGCACCACTCATCAGGAAAATCAAAAAACTCGAGGTCGGCCGGGGTGCTAGGACCATGACGTTCAGCAAAGGGAAAGGCCGTTTCATCAAAGATGATGTGCCTGAAGATGATAAACTCTATTGCTGAAAGGTCAAGGCAGCGTATCTTTATTGTGGGAGGAGTAGCCTAAAAAGACACAGAGAGCAGACCTGGGAGCGAGTTTGTGAGGTGTGGTGGCAGATATGTTTGATAAACATTTGCAACCAAAAACCCGAAGATGATCATACGTAGGCAGCTTTGCAAATAATGCAAAGTGGGGTGTAGAGAGCTGGAGAGTTTTGGTAGCAATTTGTTAAGGAGGACAGTGGCTGTGGAGAGGGCCTCCACCCAATAGGAGGGAGGCATAGATGCCTGAAAGAGCAGTGAGCGAATGACATTATTGATGGTACGAATAATGCGTTCAGCTTTACCGTTCTGAGACGAGGTGTAGGGGCAGGACATGCGAAGATGGATGCCCTGAGCGAGGAAGAAGTGGCGAGTACTCGAGTTGTCGAACTCTTTCCCATTGTCGCACTGGACCGACTTGACACGTGTGTCAAATTGAGTGGAAACATGGGCGATGAACTGAGCCAGCGTGCTGAAAGTGTCAGATTTGAGGCGCAAAGGAAATGTCCACAAGTAATGAGTGCAGTCGTCAAGTATAACCAAGTAATATTTATAACCAGAGACACTGACAACGGGGAGGTCCACAGATCACAGTGAATGAGATCAAATTTGCTAGACGGACGAGAGGTGGACGCATAAAAGGGCAAACGAACATGACGCCCTAATGACAAGCATGACACAAATCTGAACAATCACTAATATGGCACGAAGTGCTGGACGCAAGTTTGGACAACGCCTCATGACCAGGGTGGCCAAGTCGCCGGTGCCACAGCGGGGAAGAAGCCTGAGCGACAAGGGAGTGAGCTGGAGGTAGGCGCAGAGGGTACAGCGGCCCGGAGCTATTGCACCTGACGATCTCGGTCCGGGAGGGAAGAACCTTCACAGAACAACCAGCAGGGTCAAACTCCACAGAACAATTATTGTCGATAGTAAATTGGCGGACAAAGATGAGATTCTTAATAAGTTGTGTGACACAAGAACATTATTAAGACGCAAAGAAGGAGACAACTCTGTAAAACCAGTAGCAGTGACAGGCATGACGGAACCATTACCTACGACAATAGATGAAGGAGTAGGATACCGCAAAGGGAAGAATATGTGAAAGAGAGGAGGACTGGGATGTCATGTGGGAGGTAGCACCTGAGTTGAAATACCAGTCGCCGGACGAAGGTGGAGTCAGGGACGTGGTGCTGAAGGCGGAGGCAAGCGCCGTCGGATCCCAGGAGGGAAGGCCAACCACGGGGTTGTATTTACCCGGGGGCAAACCCAGTGTGCAGCACCGTCAGGGTAGCAGCCTGGCTGTTGGGTGACGAAGGCCTGCTGCTGCTGTGCGAGGAGCGCCTGCTGGTGCGCCTGCTGTTGTTTGCACCTGGAGGTGAGGGGGCACCGGGATCGGTGCTAACGGAGGGCGGGGCCTCCTGGCCACATCTGGATCGAGCCCATCCAGGGGTTGTAGTAGCTGGGCCAAGAGCGACCACCACCGGGGGCAGGCTGCTGCTGTTGCTGCGTGTGGTGGACTGCTGCTGGTTGCCACCAGCAGGAGGTCGCATCCCCTGGCCACCACCGCCGCTACTGCTGCCTTTGTTGCCGCCGTTGCGCTTGTTGCGGCGGTTGTTGAAGGGCTTGGAGCTGCCCCCAGCATTGCTGGAACCCGAGCCGGAGGGCGCAGGAGTGCTGCTGGAGGTGTTGGGCGTAGAGGTGGCAGCGAGAGCGGTGGCGGGAGCGTCCTTCCTGTTCGCCAAGGTGAGCTCTTCGAGGATGAGGTCGTCGCGTGCTTCCAGGAAGGAAGGGAAGGGACGTGCGCGACGGAGGAGCGTGCCGACATGACTGAAACGCTCGTTGAGGCCGCGAATGACGTTGAGGACAAGGGTCCGGTCGGTCACGGCCTCGCCGAGGGCGTTGAGATCGTCCGCCATCTTCTTCAACTGGCGGCAGTACTCGGTGACAGAAAGATCGCCCTGAACGAAGTTCCGGAAACGCGTCTCCAGGTGGATGGAGCGAGCCTCCCGGTTGCCGAGGAACTGAGACTCGACAGCAAGCCAAGCATGGCGGGCGGTGGAGCCTTGGGCGGAGATGATCTCTGCCAGATCGTCGGTGAGGGTGGCGATGATCCACGCCTTTTACGACGCAATCCATCCGATCCCAGTCGGGAGAAATCGGGACTGGGGGCTCCGTGGTGACGTGATCCTGCAGGGAGAACTTGCCGAGGATGAGCAAGAACTGATCACGCCACCGGTTGAAGTTGCCGGAGTCGACGTCCAAGAGAGTTTGTGACGTGATTGCGGATGTTGTTGACGGCGAACCGCCTGGGAGTGGAGCTGCAGCAGAGTCACGGCTTCATGATGAAGCATGGCGGCGCAGAGATCGACGGCGGGTGTAGGGGCACTGCTAGGGGGGGGACCAGAGGGCCCCGTGGGTGGGCTGGCGGCTGCAGCGGCAACGTGGGCCTGAGCCGCGCGAGCCAGAGCATCGCGCGCGCGCTGGGCGGCCGCGTCACGCTCCGCGGCGCAACAGCGGCTTCTTCCTCGGCCTCCTTCGCGCGGAACAGGGCGGCGGTCGCGCGCAGCCAGGCGTTCGTGCTCCAGGCGCTGAGCCTCGGCCTGCTGCTGCGCGATGTCAGCCTCCTGGAAGGTAGCAGAGATTCGGTATCGACGGGCTGGCCCCTTGGGGCCCTTGGGGGAGGGAGGCGTTGTCGCCATCTGGTTGCGCGGGCGTGCGCAAAGGAGGGAAGGGGGCGCAGCACGGCGAGGAGCGGTGCGCGGGTTAGGCCAGCGGAAAGAGAGAAAAAAAAATTGACCTAGGCTCTGATTACCATGAAGGAAAGTATAATCAGGAATAGATTTGGATTGATTGATATGAGGCAAGGTACAATTACATATATATACAGGCAAGGATCAAGAGTCCTATAAGGATCAAGAGTCCAGAGTCCTATAAGGATCAGGAGTCCTTGCTGTATCCGTATCTATCTGGTCTGCCATATCTATCTAACCCAACAGTCTTGCGCCGATTAGGGTCCTGACCAGCCCAAAGGGCGCCTATTCTAACAGTCCCTTCCCGTAAAAAGAAGAGGGACGTGTCGGAGGTGGAGGCGACGAAGCCGAGCTTTCACCAGGCCCGTGGAGCCTGCTTCAGTCCATACAAGGACTTCTGCAGACGGCAGATGTGGTCTGGGGCGCCAGGGTCGACGAAACCTGGCGGCTGCTGACCCGTAGACAGTCTCCTCGAGCTTGCCGTGAAGAAAGGCGTTCTTCACGTCCAGCTGGGGAATCGGCCAGGCGCGGGACGCGGCGATGCTGAGTACAGACCGTATGGTGGCCGGTTTGACGACCGGACTGAAGGTCTCGCCGTAGTCGACGCCCTCGCGCTGGGAGAAGCCTCGGACAACCCAGCGAGCCTTGTGGCGCGCGAGGGACCCATCAGCATGGAACTTGTGCCGGAAGATTCCACTTCCCCGTCACGATGTTGGCGCCTAGGGGACGCGGAACGAGTTGCCAGGTGCTGTTGTCGATGAGGGCCTGGTACTCCTCCATCATCGCAGCACGCCAGTTGGCGTCGGCCAGCGCGCTGCGGTAGTTCGTCAGGACCGGCGATGGTGAGGATGACGTAGTGGCCGCCAGCCCTTTATAGCTGACGCGAGGGATGGCACCCGTCGTGGTGCGGGTGACGGGGGGCGGCGGTGGCGGTGGTGGAGCAGGAGATGCCGCCGGTGCTGGTAAGGGCGTCGTCGGTGGTCCCGAGGCGTCAGAGGGGCTGCCGAGGCAGCCGCCGGTCCGGACGGCTCGAGCGTAGAGGTAGTGTGGGGTCGGCGGATGTAGACCCTTGGAAAAGGCGGTGTTTGGGCCCGCGGGGAAGGCCCTAGGTTTCCCTTTTTTGCGCCCAGTTTTGGGACCAGGACCTCCCTGGGGCGCTGTCCAGGAGGGGTGACGCGCTCTCCAGGGGCGACCCGTTCGCCGGTCCAGGGGTTGAAAACCCCAGGGGAAAACGTTTGTTGGTGTGGGTGGGCTGCTTGGGGGGCCCCCGGGGGTTTGGGAAGGGCTGCTGGCCCCCCTTTTTGTGAAGGGGCGCCGGCCGCCCTGCAACTGCTGCTGCTGGTGACCGCCGAAGGGGGAGGCAGCAGCCAGGAAGGCGGTGTTGGCGCGCACTTTTTCCTCGTTCTGCAGGCGCAGTTCCTTGATAAGGAGCTGGTGCCGGGCGGCAGCGAGGTGAGGGGCTGTGCCCCGGCGATGTTGTCGGCGACGTTGGAGTAGACCTCGTTGAGCCCGCGCAGCAGGTTGAGGACGAGGTTGGGTTCAGAGACGGGTGCCCAACGTCGCGCAGTTCGTCGGCCTTCTCCTTCATGCGAACGCAGTACGAGTCAATGGATAGGTCCCCTTGAGTCATCGAGTGGAAGTCGTGATTCAAGAAGATGGCGTGAGGAGCTTTGTTGGCCTGGAAACACCGCGCTGATGGCCGCCCACAGGGCGCTCGCTGTCTGCGTGTCGTCGGTCATGGCGAGGTTGAGGGTGGCGTCGGACACGGTGCTGTACATCCATCCACGGACGCAGAAGTCAGCCTGCGTCCAGGTATCATCGGAGCGCGAGGGGGAGGCGGTGGTGGAGATGGTGCAGCAGCCCGAATTTGCCACACGTGGCCTGGAACGCCGTCGACCACTTTGGGGAAGTTGGAGGGCTTCAACTCAAGGTCATGGGACTGAGCTTGATGTTGATGGTGGCGAAGGGGCAGATCATGGGGCAGCATTGCTCTTGGGGCGGCGCTGGTGGCAGAGGTGAGGTCGGATTCGGTTCCCATGAGGAGGGGTGGAGGAGGGCGGCGCCCAAGGGGAGGTGTGCGGCGCTGGGTGGGGGCGGGGGGGGGGGCGCGGGGGGGGGGGGGGGGAAGGCTCGCGGGACTGGATAGGAAAGAGTCGCGAGATTAGAGCGGGGACCTGGACTCGTGATACCATGTAAAATACCAGGATATGGGGCAATTGGGCCACACCTCAATGGGAGGGGGGCGCCTTCTATTATATAGGGCCGGTTGGCCTTGCTTTACAAGGCAAGGGTAAAATCCCCTTTATTACATCTGCTAATATATAGCAACTAATGATTTACATCTGCTAATATATAGCAACTAATCCATGATTTACATGCGGCATATTCTATTGCTAACAGTAATCGAAGCTCAAACTGGATATGTTGCTTGCAGCCTTATATTCCAGAGTTTAATTTCCCATGCCCAAGAACTGTGCCTGGCGGAAACACAGGCATATTTGTTAATGGAAGAGAACTTCACCAGAAGGATTTGAATTTACTTGTCACTAGAGGACTCTCTGATTCCCCTGGTAGATCATTATGTAGTTGAAAATTCTGGAAAGGTTTCAGATGAAGTATCTGGTGAAGAGCTTTATGGCCTTGGAAAGCTTGCACCAACGTAAGTATCTTTTTTATTAAATTCCGTGAACAAATCACTATATTTTGTTACACATCGAAGCCAAATATGATCAATGTTAGTTGCTGCAATAGTAAAATTTTTCTGTGATACCTCTTATCATTGAGCAGTGATATAGCTTCAATCCATGATCATATTTCTTTAAACAATCTATGGTCAAATGAAATCTCTTAAAGTGATATTGTTCTATTGTTTCAGTAATCAAAACTTTTCTGGGAATATTCTAACATATTGTGCTTTCTGCGAATTTATTTCTAATATATAAGAGTCTGTTGTTGTATATATAAGAGTCTGTTGTTGTATAAATCAATGTGCAGGTCATGTTGTTCAAGTCCTGGTCATGTTAGAGCCAAACCCCCCCACCCCTTCCTTTTCTTTTGGGGTGGGTCCGGGGTGTGGGGGTATTTGTTTGTTTTTTTGGCTTGCTGGGTTTCTTCTAAATCCAGCAGGTCTTGTTTTCCCTCTATCTTAAAAAAATGACACGCAGATTCCGTGATTTTCGAGAAAAAAAAAAATTTAAGGTGCCCCTTCCTGTTAAAGTCAATTAAAGGCCTGAAAAAATTAAAGAGTCAGGTACTGATCACATTTTTTTTTGGGGGATAAGATCACACTTTTAGACGGGCAGAGGCCCATGTTAGTCAGTCCTTTCCCCCAACGTGTTTCACCACCACCCGGGGCCCCATGCACCACTTGTACATTTGAATATGATTTTTTAGGAAAGGAACTCCATCGTTCGTTATTTCTCTGTATAAACCAAACCCTGGAATCGTTGGGCTACATAGCATGCCCCCTTAAACCCCTCAAAAAAAATTTAATTCTTTTTTTGGGAATTACACTTACTGGTAACGGGCTGGTCAACCTCGCCTTTTGTTCAGCCAAACCCAAGGGTGCCGTTTTCCATTTTCCTATAATGCCTAAAAGTATTCAAGCAATTAAAAAAAAAAAATTTCTTTCTTTTTAAGGGTTTTAAAGGATTCCAAAATCCCTTTCCCTTGAAAAATTGCCTGTTCTTTTGACTTTCCCCATATTGATTTTATTTGCACTTACTCGTGAACATGTAAGCTAAGGAAATCACTAGTAGGGAGGTGGTTGGTTATGAGTTGGTACCGGGGAGTCAGGTTTCAAACCCAGGTTTTTCACAAAAAAAATCCCTCGCTTGCCCCCCCCCCCCCCTCCTGAAAAATAGTGGCATGTACTGGCTTAGGACAGTGCTTTACAGGGGACCCCGGGGTTTGTTTTTTCTTGAGGGGTTTTTCTCTGAATTTCTTCTTATAAATGCCATGGGGCACCTTTCCCCACCCCGGGTTAAACTTTAACATGTATACATAAATAACTTGTAATTTACAGATCAAAAGGGTTTTCACTGTGTCATAAATCAAAAAGTGTCAAAGATACATATTGCACAGCTAGGGGGATGTTTTCGGGTGAAAAATGGAGAATTTTTAAAATACCTGTTGGATCTTCTAAATTTTTTTTAAGATTTCTCAAAAAAATTAATGCTCCATTAATCAAAATCATATAGGGTTTTTTGTCAATATGTTTGGTATCTTTGGGTTTTGCTTTTAGCACCCCAAAATGTTGGTATGTGGCATGAGACATACATATTTTCATTTTCAAACAGTCGGCTCTTTTTAAATTGTTGTTTGGGTTTCTCTTCCAGGACCACACCCAAAATTTTTTTTCCCAAAAAGGCCCTTTTAAACTGAAGTGAAATATGTTTGTTTTTTAATGTGGGGGGTTTTGAGAAAAGGGGGCGGGATTTGGCAGCGTGCCCAAGTTTCATCCAGTGACAGGTCAACTTGGCACAACTAAATTCAAAACCCGGGGCAAATCTAGCAATTTTTCAGGCTACTGTGGGTTACTTAAATTTGAAGCTGTTTCATTATTTTTATTTTTCCTGATTATTTCCCCAATTTAAAAATTTGAGGCCTTTTTCATCAAATTGAGGTTTTCTTGTAATGTTTTTATGCATTTTTTTTATTGAAAATTTTCCCATTTCTTTACCTGTTATGCAAGAACAATTTGAAGGTTTTGCCTAGTTAATATATATTTGTATAAAAATAGAAAAAAGGAAATTTATAACTAAGTTATCTCTGTTAAATTTTGTTGGTCAGATTTTTTTTTTTAAAATCATATCCTTGATATCTGTAAAAATAAAGAACAATCAAGGATTGTGAATATTATTGCCAATAAAACTCACGGTGCCCAGCAAAAAAGAGCAAAAGTTTTCTATGTATTTTTAAAAACACTTTTTCCCATTTCCCACACTATAGCCAACATAAACGAAGGAAAAGAGGGTTTAACTTTCCAAATCCTCATGAAATCAACAAGACGACAAAAAAAAGGCGGGGAAAATTTAACTAAAATTAGCCCCCCTCAATCTAGTCTAAACCCCATGACACTGAAAATTTAGCCCCTAAATCTCGAAAAGTGAATAATTCACAACCTATTCTTTAAAAAATTTCTTTTTTAAAAAAGAAAAATTTTAATTTTATATGAAACCTGGTACCAAACTTACAAGCGCTTTGCTTTTAAAAATAGTACTTGCGTATTAATCGTTTTTTAAAACGTGGATGTCCGCCCCTGTAAACATTTGGCAAAGGGTCTAGAGAAAATGCCCAAAGGCATGGCAAACATTTTTTTAAAGGAAAAAAAGGTTTTTTTTCCTTCTTTAGGGTGTCTTCTTTTTCTTTTTTTTTCCCAAAAAAAATGAGAAAACTCTCCCTATTTTTCTTTATGACAATTTAATCCAACAAAACGGAGAAAAGACTAGAAAAAATTATTTCATGAGGGCGACATCTCTCTGTCCTAATGCGCCCGTCCAAAAAAAAAATCTCTATGTCATCTTTTTGATGAAGATATGAAGTTGAAGTTGTTGTCCCGTTTTAAACAGAGCCGGCATGGAAAAGTTTCCCATCCTTCTTTTTACCATTGCCGGAGAGGAGATAAAACTCCGTATCAAGAATTTTGGATGGAAAAACACTAACCTTAAAAACTGGGTCTATAGAAAATTTTAAAATCAAGGGATCTCACCCCTTTCCCGCCCTAGCGAGATCCCCGGAAAAAAAAGAGAGGGGAACCAATGGGGGAGACGGATGGGGGTTGTGAATAGAAAGCACTAAATAAAAAAAAAGGATTTATTTTTCCTCAAAATTAAAAATTTAATTTTGTTTTTAGTAACTAAAAATGTGAAAAATTAATTTAAAAAAAATTGTTTTCAATAAAATTTGAAAGGGGGTTTCATTCATGCCTTTTTGCATTAAAATTTTTTGAGTAATTTTTTTTTGGTAAAACTCGGTTTAGGTCCGAAACTTTTTTTGATCTATTTAAAAATAAATAAGGTTTTAAAAGTTTTCTTAAAAAAGTTAAAAGTTTAATTTCAAAACTAAGAAAATATTTTAAAGTTTTTCAAAGTTTTTTTGGGTTTTTAAAAAGGTTTAAATTTTGGGTTTCAAAAAAATTCCAAATAAAATAAAAGAAAAACTTTTCTTTACTCCTTTAGCTCTTTAACCCCCTCTCCCTTTCTAGCCCAAAGGGCCGTCGCACTTTCCCCCCGGGCCCAAACCCTTTCGCGGCCCACTCGGGCCCCTCCCCCCCTTTTTCCCTCTTGGGCCGATCCCGCAACCGCGGCCCAGCTCGCACCTCTCGGCCCCCCCCCACAGCCCGCTCCCACCGCCTTTTTCCCCCTTTTCCTTTCATCCCATGCGGGGCCCGCGTTCAGTTTTCCCCTACCCCGCCATCGCCTCCCTCCCTCTTGTTTTCCATCAATGGGGGGCCTGAGCCCAACCCGGCCCCCCCTCCACCCCCCCAATTAACGCCCTAGTTATAACTCCAAAACCCCCCCTTTCACCCGCCCCTAACACCGCCGATTTAAAGGGCCCCCTAAAGGCCCAAGGGCCCTTTAAAAACCCCCGCCCCCCCTGTCAAAAAACCCCCCCGGCTCCATCCCCCGGCCTATCCCCCCACTCCCCGACCCATAAAAGGGTAAAAGGGTCCTATCGATGGCTAGAGGGGGGGTGAATAGCCTAATTTAAAATTCTCCCAAGCAAAATAAACAAAATTTAGGTGACTAAAAGTGAAGCAATTTTCCCTACCCTAGGGGTGATGTGAAGCCCCCTATCCACGAGTGAAAACCTAATACCTACTCACACAAATCCTACACAACTACAAAGAAAAAGAGCAACAACAGCCAATACTATCCTATAAGAAAAAAGAACAAAAAGCAAAGAGAGATAGGGGGGATTGTTAAAACCGTAGTGAAGTGAGAGGATGACCAATAAAATAAATACCAATGAGATCAATAAATCAAAAGGGGAAAAAAAGGGTTGGGACATTATTTTCTCCCAAGGGTCACTAGTTTCCCAACTCTACCCCCCTTTTGGGGGCAAAACACTATTTGGGAGGTTCACGTCAATTGAATCACACCCCAAACCCGGGCCCGGGTCCCCACAACCAAACAAATGAGGCTATCGAAACGCCGGGAGCAATCCACTAGAGAAAACCTTTGCACCCCCCAGGGAAAGCAAAAGGGAACCCCTCACAATCACTTGTGATCGACGAAGCACAATCCCCAAGCTTCTCGAATCCTTCCGCGCCCCAAACCCGTCTAGGGGGGGCAATCACCAAGATAAAAAATACGCAGCGAAAAAAAACCCCCCAAGTGCCACAAAATGAACTCACTCATCAATGCACTTGAATCACCTAACTCCAAATGGATGATCAATAAACTAGGGATAGTGGGTGTTGTAAAAGTGACAATGGTATGCAATTTCCAAGTGTGCAAGAGACTGGGTTTTGGCTGGCCAAACCCCTTTAAATACCCTTTTTCAAAAGGAACTAGCCGTTTTTTTCCCAATCTCCCTAAAAAACCGCCCGTGGGACAACTCTAGAGACCTGGGGCCCAAATGCACATGGTCCGGAGTTTTGGCCCGCGTCCCCAGTCCCAGTGCCCCTGCTAGATTTAAAAAATGATCTTGGCGCGCAAAACCGAGCACCGTGATCCCCTTTCCTAGTCAAAGGCCTGGTCCGACGCCTAGATCAAATTTTCCACCGATTTTATGCAGAGAGCACCTAGGATTGGGACTCTGCCCGGGGCAAACACCGTCGGACTATTGCTTCAGCCCGGAAGATTTGTCCAGGCCAAAACCAATTTTACACAGTAAGCCCAGGTCCCGGACCCAGGCCGGGGCCCACCGTGGGGTAATCACTATCCGACCCCTCTTTGTCATGTTGACTGCCAATCGGGCCACTAGACTAATAAAAGATTGGCCGAGCCTTTTTGGGACACCGGGTTTCGGGGTTCCAGTGAAGCGCCAGGGCGGGGTAACCCCCCCGGAACCCGTAGGGCCGAGTTTCCCAAAGCATCTGGCCCCGGAGCCTCAACCCAGTGGATTCCATTCTTTTCTTCCCTGTCCATGTCCCCCCCAAGTTTTCCAAAACCTGCTCGTGTGTTGGTTTTAATTTTTTAAAGTTTTACAAGGGTTGCTCATTAGGTCTAAATGCAATACGAAATGATCCCCTAATGACATTTGAAAATTGTAACCACTACCTATTCCCCCCTAAAAACGGTTTATTATCCTAAATGGATCACCCCAAGGGTGTTTTGATCCCCAAAAAAAAAGCCCTGCTTATACCTTTGCCTTGCTTAGTTTAAGGGTTTTCCATTTTCATTTTCTTCTCCAAGTGTACTTTGGGATTCCCCTTCCTACCTCCATGCTTGCCCCCATGCCCCCATTTTTTGTTACAGACCTACTAAATCATTTAGACAGGTTATACTTAGGTTTCTTAATTACCCCAAAACACTAGAATTTATTTTTCCCTTTTTTTGGTAATTGATAAAAACCAAAAAAAAAAGGTTGAAAATGATTTTATTAAACTTGAGTTTGGGGGGGGGGGGGGGGGGGTTTGGGGGGGGGGGAAAAAGGGGGGGGGAAAAGAGTAAAAGCTTTGCAATAGGAAAAAAAAAAATTTAGAGGGGTAACATCTAGCAAACTATGACTATCAAGGGTTTAAAAAGAAGGACTTTGACTTGATACCAACGAATGCGCCATTTTTTCAATCCCTTAGCAACATGGTTAGCTTGATACCAATTGAAATAAAAAACAAGATTAGAAGGTTACTAGCTAATTTCCATGCATGCAAATGGTAGGGGGTTGCATACAATATTTCAAGATTACCATTTAGCATACACCACCAAGATATCATTTTGAATTAAAAACAACAAACACGCTTTGGTAATGCAAAAACAAAATGCAACAACTTTTTATGGGTTTGCCCCCTTTTTCTACTTTGTGACAAATTTTAATTTTCATTTTTCAAAAATTTTCTCCCCCAAAACTCAATTTTTTCCCCCTTGTTATTTATATTTTTATAACATTTTCTCCCCCTTTGTCACACATTCCCACAAAGGGAAATTTGTTAAATTTTTATAAAATTAAATTTTAGAAAATGATGTGTATTATAAAATTAAGTTCATCTAGATCATTTGTTCTACATATTTAACATTTTTAAACCATGGATAAGTTTGTTCACACATCTTGCAAGGGTTATTTATCCAGTTGGTTTAAAAACATAAAACAAATATTTGACTAAACATGTGAGGTTGAAGTTACAACATTCATATCTCCCACTAGATCAAAAAAGACATAGTGGTACCATAGTCCAACAAATCATTTGTTTTCATGAATGACCAAATTTGATTATGTCAAAATGCTCTACACAAGTTAGCAAAGGATGAATCAATGTAACCCAAAATTGTCCCTTGCTTTCTTGGGTAGAGCATTCATAAGGGGGGTGCATCAATTATGTTGGAGAAATCTAAGATATTCAACTCATTCCTAACTAAAAACTCTTTCATCAAGTGGTTTGGTGAATATGTCGGCTAATTGACATCGGTTCCACATTTTAAATAAAAATGTCACCCTTTTTGATAAATCTTTAGAAATGGGTCCCACACTATGTGTTTTGTCTAAATGTTGGATGGGATTGTTTGTAAGCTTCACAACCTTTCATTGTCCAAAGAAAGGGGAAACCCTTCTAAATTTGACTCCATAATCATTAAATGTTGCTTTCATCCAAGTAGTTGTGCACAAAACCCCCCCACACTTTTGTATTGGGCTTCAGCGGTAGAGAGTGCCACATTTTTTGCTTTTTGGGTAAAACCGGGAAAGTGCTTTCCCAATGTTGACTGTTCCACTAGGCTCTTCCTATCAACCTTGCTCCCGCAAAATTTTGGGTCCAATACCAAACCCAAATTCAAACCTTGCCCCCTTGGGAAACCACAATCTAACTCTTGTTATGCTTTAAATACTCAATATCCTCTTTGGGCTTTAAAATGACCCTCTGGGAGTGCTAAAATTTTGCACACATGCAACACAAAACATGCACCCGGTCTTGATGCGGCACATAGAGAAGGCTTTCAATCACGCCCGATAGGTGTTTGCCGGCACTATCCAAATGTCCATTGTCCCCATAGGAGTACTAATCCCCTTTGCATTTTCCCAAACCAAATTTCTTGTCAATCCTTGATGTATTCCCTTTGATCACAAGGTTTTGTTTTTCATTTGCTTGATTGAAGCCCAAAAGGGAAAATTAGTTCACCAATCATTACATTTAAAATTTTCATTTGCCTCACCCCCCAAACTCTTCACAAAATTTTCTTTTTTTAGACTCAAAGAAATGCACCACATAATTTGAAAGAAAACAAGTCCTTCCCAATTTCTTGGTGAATAGGGTGGGTCAACCCATCCAATTTTGAACCCCTTAAGAGGAGAAAGTTCAAAAACCTCTCATACCATGCTCTGGTATTTGCTTCAACCATAGAAGCCTTTTTGAGCTTGTATCTGGTTGGGCTTTTTGTATCTTCAAATCTGGGGGGTTGCTAACATATTTCCTCATTGATGTATCCATTGAAAAAGCCTTTCAACCATTGAAAGCTTGATTTTGTGAGCACAAGCATAGGCCAATAAACTTTTTTTTTGCCTCTAATATTGCCACAGAGCATTTTTTCACCAAAGCAAGACCTTCAATTTGAAGAACCCTTGTGCAAGAGTCTTGTTTTGTTCCCACCATACCCATCTTTGATCTTGCTTGTTCTTGAATACCCATTTTTTTCCCCAAGACATTGGGGTTTCGGGTCTTTCTACTAGTTCCCAAACTTGTTTTTCTTGTGAATTTATTTAGTTCTTCAGCATAACATTGACCCCACCCACACCCTTTAAAAGCTTCATCAATTTTTGGTTGGCCAAATGAGAGAAAAAATAAAAATTGCCACAAAAAAAACCAATCTTGATCTTGTTTGAAACTCCACTTAGAATGCCCCCAATCACTTGGCTAGAGGATATCTCTTGAAATTTTGGTGGGTTTTGAAGCATTTGCTGTAGAATCTTGAACATTGGTTGAGTTGATGGGGATTAGTTTTGTGACTTAACTTGAGCTTCACTAGCACTTGCTTGATCTTGATTGGAGGCCACTAGCTTCTTCATTTGTAGTAGGTCACTTGTCTTCTCTTCATCTTTAGTTGTCTTGGTCAATGTCACCAACATCCATACTTTCATTGCATTGCCCAATTTGTCCCTCCCCACTTTCCCAAAGTTTTTTTTTCATCTTGGGGCCTTTGGTTTTTCATCAAAATTCCCATCATGATTTTCTAAGAATTCCACTAGATGAGTTCCAAACCTAAAAATTTTATTTGATGTAGAGTAACCAAGAAAGAAGCCTTCATCACATTTCTTCTCAAACTTGTTTAGCCTTTTCCTTCTTCAATATAGCACTTGCATCCAAACACCAAAAGTAGCAATATTTGGCCCTTTCTTCCATTTAAGGCTCATAGGGGGCTTTTCAACTTTCCCATACAATAGAGAGGGTTGCTAGAGTACAACCCGTATTGATAGCTTGGCCCCAAAAAAAATGACTAACATTGTATTCACTCAACATTGATCTTGCCATGCAATAAAGGGTTTCTTTTTTCCTTTCAACTATCCCTTTGGTTTGAGGAGTGTACTTTGGGAGAATTGATGGTTTTTTCCAAAGTCTCACAAATTTCATAAACCCTTTATGTTCTTGAACTACTTCCATTATCACTTCTAACTTTTTTGTTTGTTGTTTCAAACTCTTTTTGGGGCATCTCTTGAAAAAATGATTTGAAGATATCAAATTTTTCACCTTGTACTAAAAGAAAAATTCCCCCATTGTATCTTTGAATCATCCCTATAAAAATTTTCCATACTTGTTCCCCCGATATTTGTGTTGTTTTTGGTCCAAAGAGATCCACGGCAAAAACTCAAACTTTGTTTATACTCAAATGCCTTCTTTGGTAGTTTTTCTAACTTCTTTCTGTCTTGACTGACTACATAGCCGTTCTTCTCAAATTGACTCTTTCAAGCCCTCCTAGCCCTTTTGACTAGTTTGTTCATTGCTTCATGCCAACATGTCCAACCCTTTCTATGCCATAACAACCCTACTATTTTTGGGTGATGAGAAAATTTGGGGTTGGGTCTCACTAGCTTGAAATCCACAAGATATAGGTTCTCATATCTAAATCCCTTGAATACCATGTTAGAGCCATCCACACAAAATTTTCCCCAATCCTCAACCCCAAAATAGCCTTAAAACCGAGATCACACAATTGGGAAACCAAAATAGAAAACTCAACCCTTTTTCAACTAAACACATTGCTAATGCTTAATCATTGAGAAAGCAATCTTTCCCAACCCTTTCACCTTGCCTTTCCATTGTACCAAAAGTGATAATATAAAAGCCATGATCTTTATCTTGATTGATTGATTGAGTTGAAACCTTCATCACCGGGGTCTTGTTGAGTGCCCCCACTATCAAGTATCATGCCCCCTCCGGGCTTTAAAAATTATACAAAGAGATAAATTTCTTTTTGGTACCCAAATTTTGTTTGGGGTACTAAAGGTCAGTTCCCAAAGGGTTTTTTGGTACCCAAAAGACTTTTTGTAGTCTCCTGGTGCACCAACAAACTTGGCATGAATCCATTAGTACCCTTGGAAAGGACATAGAAATGTCAACTGTCAGAAGGATACATTTTGCTTGGGCTTTTTGTTCTTGCATTGTTGTCATTGTGACCAATTTGCTTGCAACTTTTGCAATACCTACTATGTCCTTCAAAAAACGAGTCTTGTGGGGGGAAAGGCACCCTTCCCTTCTTGGGGTATAGCCCTCCCTCTTTGTAGAGAGTGCTCTTTGGCTCCCCCCAAGCACATAAGAAGGGTCCCACCTCCATAACCTTTAGATAAGGATGATTGGGCTTTGAAACCCCTTTTAGGTTTTGTCGATGTTTTTACCACCGATACCTGCCAGGGGTTACCCAAACAGTTGTTCGGCCTGCAATAGTGAAACTGGTGGTTGGCCGAGGGACACACATTTTTATAGGTTTAGGCCTTACAAAGTCAGTAAAAACCCCCTCGTCTAGTTGGGTTTGCTTGAAATTCTCGGTCTTGAAATACAAAGTGTTGTTCACTCACTTATTGGGTGTTGCGTAGTATTTTCAGATGTTTTTTGGGGTATACCCTCACCACCCCTTTTAAAAGCCAGGGACTCCCCGGGGGCTGTTCAATCCTATGGGTTAAAAACTTAGAGCCCTAAGCTATGCTTCGGTCTTGCGTCAAATCCGAGTAAAATTCTGATTTGCTTACTTGCCTCCCCCAGACCGAGGGGATGGGACCAAAGCCCGGGAAACCTGTCATGGTCCCCAAAATGGGTTTCCCCAAGCAAGCCCCGGCATCTATTTTTTTTCTTCAAAGTGCCCGGGTTGTTTTGAAAGTAAGCCATTCTTTTGAAGCAAAATCATGGGATGATCTTCTGTGTCTTCGTTTTTGGGGTTTCTACTTTTTTTTTTTGAAAAAAAGGTGCACTCATTATGTACCCCCCCCGAACCTCTGACTACTTGGTAAAAGTTTTGGGAGGATTGACAAAAATTTTGTGTGGTAGTATTTTCACCCCCCCGACCTTTCCCCGATTTCTTTTTAAAGCGAAAAGAGCTCAACAAAGGGTCTGAAATACTTTGTTTTGTCTCTTTTTTTCCAAAGGGGGGTACGTGTTCACGGGTGCGGGGGAATCTTGCTTTCACTTTTGTTTTGGCTACTTTTGTTTTTTTTCTGTTTTTTTCTTTCTTGGACTTTGGCTTTTGGTGGTCCTTTCCCCTTGCTAATATCTTTTGCTTGACGGGTAGTTTTCTTTAGAGTTCTTTTCTTTTTTTTTGACGATCATGCTGCTGAGTGAAACGAGCACCCCCGGGGCTTATGTCCCCTTCGGGTATTTCGTGGGTAGAAGAATTCTTGTAAAAGGATTAGAGGTAGACAACTCCTCTTTAGATTTTCCTGGAAGTTTTTTGTAGGGGTAGAAAAAGTCTTGGATTGGCTTCCATGCCTTTTTATCTTTTGCGAACCCCGGGCTAAAACCCGTTGCCGTCCCAGTTGATTGAAGCTGACGCTCCATCTTCCTGCCGTGCAAAGCTTGCCGAGTCCGCGGAAAGGCTAGAGTTGGAGCTGTCCAATCTCATTTGTTTGGGATTTTTTTTCTCCCTACAACCAGAACTTTCCTATGTTTGGGGATTCGGGGTTGTTTTTTCTTTGCAAGGTTTTCACCAAGTCGGTTTCTTTGGTGGTAGACCTGATCTATCCTTGGGTTTTGGCCTTTTTAATTTTGTCATTTTGGGGTCTTTTTTTGTAGAGAGGTTTAAAAATTGGCCTTGTTTTGGTACTTTTGGTTTGTTAAAATTTTAAGATGATGACCGGTTTTTTTTGGGTACCCATTGATTTTTACTGTTTGTAGATGTCCTTAAAATATTCTTTGGAATTCTATATAGTACCTGACGTCTCCTTTATTATACCCGTTTGCGTTCATATGCATCCTTGTAGAATCTTTTCCTTTTCCCTTCTTTTACGTGCTATTATTTTTGTCCTCCTTTTTTCCTAGACCTGGGAAATGTGCGCCCATTTTTTCTTCTATAAATACTGTAGCATGGTTCCCTTGTCACAATTCTGCTTTCCTTGTAAAGGTCTTTGTTGTATTATGGATATTGTAGTTGGCGAGTTGATGACCCCAGCTTTTTTTTTTTCCTTTTCTGGGTGTACATGGGAAGGGTGTAGTTCTTGTAATAGAAACGTGACAGTAGTTTCGAGGTAGTATCAAGCTAGGGCATTTTAAGGAAAATGGTGTAGGCCCCTTGGATGAACTGTCGTTTTTTTGTGCTACCTCACTTCCAGCGTCTAGTTCCATGCTTCTGATGATCTCGCGGTCATGGGTTAAAGGGAGCTTCCTTTGGGTTTAGCCCTGTCGTGTCATTTTGGTAGTGCTGATTGACCGCCTTTTTTTGAACTTGGTCATTCCTTTTTTAAAACCTCTCCCCTCCCCAACCTTAATGGCTTCGGGGTTTCTCCCTTCTACTACCTTTGGGGGTTGGGGTTGCTTTTCCCCTTTGGGGTATTGCGCAATCGATTGTTTGGCTTTTTTTTGATAATATTAATCTTGGTTGGGTTAGCCTAACCTCGAATTCGACGGGTTTCCTTGATGTATTATGTAAAGTTCTCTTTTTTCTGGGGGTTTGGGTTTTTTGCTCCATATTCCGTTTAACCAACTTTGTAGAAAAAAAAAGGATGACCTAATTTTGTTTCTTCTTCCGAGTTTTTTGCATTTTTTGTTGTTGATACCCGATTTCTTTGTTTCACGGTGTCTTTTTACTTTGTGAACTGTACACTGACAAATTGCTTTTTTTTGACGTCCGTTCTGAAATTCCTGGGGGCCTTTTGTAACCGTTGCGTAATTGTGAAACTTGCGGTTTTTTTTACCCCTTTATAAATCGTCTTTCCTTCTTTCTTTCTTTTTTACCTTACGGTAAAAAATTTAACGGAAAAACTCTTTCCTTTTGAAAAACCCTAGCCACTGCCGCTGCTTTGCTCGTCTCATTTTCCCTTTGGGATGGTGAGAAGAACAAGAACAAGGCTGAATTTGTGGACGAGGATACCGTGTTTGATCGTATCGTAACCCTTTTAGTTTGTTGAGAGCCCATCAATGAACATTTCCCAACCACGATCGGAGGGGTTTTTTTGATCTGCTGTTGCCCTGGTTTGCTTCGGGTGGTTTTTTTCTAAAAATTTTTCCTTTCTGGCGAGCATGAATCCCAGTCCCTCCCTACATATGCGTCTTTTGTTTTTTTCGTTCGTGCTAGACTTTGCTTCCCCCTTCTATTTCTTGAGGAGTTCCTTGCTTTAACGGTATCTATTTACATTGCTCCAAAGGGAAAATTCTTTTTTTTGCTTCGTTTGTCATTGTGTGAGGATTCATTTGACATCCTCCTGTTTTCTTTTTTTTTGGATTTTTTTCCCCTTCGCTTCCATGAAGTAACCCAACTCTTTTTTTTGGCTGCTGCGCCCCTTCAGTTCGTCAGGGAATGAAGGATATTATTCCCCTTTCACTCTTTATGATTATTTAAGGATTGGGGGATAATTGGTCACATCTCGATGCCTGATACTTATTTTTTTTTCCCCTTGCGCCAAAAAAACCCTTTTTCCCTTTTTTGAATGACGCTCTACCCTTCTGAGTCTTGGCTATTAAGCCTTTGCTGACTCGGAAAGTTTCTTGAAACAATCCGGGTTGACTGCAAGGGTTGTTTGCCAGTTTCTATCGTCGTCGGGTTAAACCCTCTCATCGGAGGGATCCCCTTGGTTTTAAATACACTGGTCCCTTCTGCCCCTTCTCGGATTTTCCTATCCGATTGCGTGATATGTATTTGAGCGTTTGGGGGAGGGTTTTGAGTAATGTGTCCGCCCTTCCCCCCCCAGTTTCCGAATATAGCGGAAATCCCCTCCTCGGGTTTGTGATGTTTAGTTTATTCTGATTTCTTTTTCCGGGGTTTTTGTTCATTGATAATTGTTTTGTTTTTTTAGGATTAGGTCATTTTTTTTTAGGCTTGACTTCCCTTTTTGGGGCCCCCATTGTTTTGCTCCCTTTGGACATTCCCGAGTTACCATAGCTTCGTGTTCTTCTTCCGGTTAAACCCTGGTTTTTTTAAATAAGAGGGTATGTCCATATACTCCTGATCTCCTTGCCAGCTTCTATTTTTTTTCAGAAAGGAAGCTTGATCTTTGCTCAACCTCCTCCACTTGCCCCTGTTACTCGTCGCGTATTTCCGTCGCGTACTCCCACAGGTAACGTTATTGTAGGTGAGCATTGTAATTTTCCTCCGAGTTATTTATTTGCTATGTCCTTTTTATTATTGTACTTGTTTTTTGTCAGGGGGACAATCTACCCCCTCTTGTATGAATTTTCTGAGAGATCCCCCTCTTATTCTCCTCTGTGATTTTATTTTTTGCTATTTTTTTTTTTCCCTTTTTGGGGTTTTTTTTCCTCATGTGAACTTTTCAGTCGTAGGTTATCAGTTGGCAACCCTTGTGATGCGCCCTATTTCCCTTTTCTGCATCCCGATTCTTCTTCTGGCATTGCTTATGAGACTTTCTTTTGTATTCCCAAGCTTTCATTTGCTCAATTGGCTTCGTTCACAAGTGGGTTAAGTAAGTCAGTTTTTCCCTGTGTAATTTTTTGAATCTTAGTTTCTCTCCCAAATACCCTTGCTTATTTTTTTGGGCTTTCTTCGATGCCCCATTTCGTCACTTGGTGGGGGGTTCTTTTCCCTTTTGATGGTTTTTTTTTGCTTTTGTTTTTTTCCATTTTTCCCGTCTTGTGGGCCCTTCTATGCGGAGCTTACCAATTTGCTGGTACCAAACCCGAGTTGGTTGGGCCTCTCCCCTGCTGGCGCACCCCCCTTTGAAATTCCCGAGGAATATCTGGGGGAAAAGCCCAATTTCTTTCCAGTGGTTCCTTTGCTCCTTCAAGGGCCATAATTTAACTTAGCGGGGTTTTAAACAGTTCAGAAGTTGTTTCTTCTTGGAATGTTGTCTATGTTTTTTGGGTGTGAGCAAAAGGATTTGCTTTATCCCTCTTCAGTTTATTTTTTTTGTGCTTTATTATAATCTTTTCTCTTGCGGAGGTTGTCAGACTTGGGGTTGCTTTTTCTTCTTTAGAGGGGGATCGATCGATGCCACCTTCGGCTGACTTTGATAAGGTTAAGTTTGAGTTATCTCAGGCTCGTGCTATTTGGAGCAAGAAAAAAATCTCCGAGAAGTTGCTGGGGCCTCTTCTTCTGCTCCCTTGTGACTTGGGGCAAAACAGATGGTAAGTTTTTTTTATATTTTCCCTTATTTTTGTGGTTTCTCTTTTTGTTATTGACATTTTTGTCTTTTTTACTGCTGAACAAGTTTTGAGACTTGGAATGAAGAGAAGAAAGACTTGTTCTCATCTTGAATTTTCAAGAAGAACTAAAGTGGGGAGTTTTGCGCTTGTTGTCTTCTTCTTTCTTGTTGTTTTCATTTTAGTTTCTGGTTTTTTTTGTCTTTTTCACTATTAAAAGTCGAGCAATTTTACAATCTAACTTTTTGGGAATTCCTTTATCGTGTAAACTTGTATGCTGCTGGAAGCCTGTATGGCGCGTTTGTCATGAAGGGATCAATAAGGTTTAAATTAATTTTGCTTGCCCTTCGGTTTTGAAGGGGTTTTTGGGGAATGGTTTTGAGCGTTGTAAAACAAAATTGTTTCTTTCTCTCGTGCCCTTGTCCTGAGGGGCCTTTTGGACCCAAATTTTTGAAGACCTAGGGACCCGATCTTGGCGAGGTGGGAACAATCAAACCGAAAATCAAGGAACTTTGTAAAAAATATTTGGTCAGATGAAATGTTGGGCCCCCCTTTTCCCGACAAAAAACATTTGTTTTTCCTTGAAGATGGTTTTGTAATATACTGGTGATACTTTTTCTTTAAAATTTATTAGGCTTTGTCCCGAATTGTGATCTCTGTTTTTTAGATGTGTACTTTTCTTTCGCGTGGTTCCTTTTGACGACTTTTTTTGTCAAACTAAAAGAATACTTTTATTTCCAGATCTTGTGGCCATGTCAGTTTCTTTGATGATGTTTGTGGTATTGTGCCCTTTTTTAGGCTTTGTAGATTTGCTATTTCCCCGAGTTCTTTTTTTGAGTAGTATTATCGGTCTTCGTGTCTTGAGATTACTAAAAAAATTGTTGCCTTTTACCCTTTTTGCCTCTGGTTTTGGGTGTGTAATCTTTTTCCCCTTCACTTTTTTTTCTTTTGATAGTAACTTCCCAGTTATTTCGGGGGGTACTGTTGCTTTGTCGATAGTTTTTTCCCAAAGTTGGAGATTCAATGTACTTTTTGACTTGGGAGTATTCGCTTGTAGCGTCTTACCCGAGTTAAAGCGCTCTTTAAGCAGTTTTCTTTTGTTGCGCCACTTTTATGTGTTGTCTTTTATTCGTTGAGGTAGACTGTATTCTCATTTTGCCGAGTAGTTTTCGTTTGTCACGGGGTCTCAGAAACGGTTACTTGTAATAGAAACCCGACATGCCGCTCTGGGCAAAGGCGGTTAGTTTGCATGTTGCTTATGAACAATTGTCTTAGAAAGGCCCGTTAATGCCGCTATGGTGCAAAGCGTCGGGTTACATGCCGTCCACGAAATGGGAGACTTTAAAATTGAACCCAACTGTGCCGCTCGGGTCAAAGCATCGGTTTTTTTCGTTGCTTCCACGAAGCAATTGACTTGAAGCCAGTAGTGCTGCTCAGGTGCCAAATGTCGGCTGCATCCATCTCCCCGAAACAGTAACTTATGTATATGAACCAACTTTGCCGCTCATGGTGCAAAGCAGTCGGTTTGTCATGTTCTCAGAAGCAATTGACTTAAATGCCAACATGCCGCTCATGGGCAAAACTGTCGGTTTGTCATGCCATCTCAGAAACGGTAGACTAATATATGAAACCGACTGGCCCCCCAAAGGTGCAAGCCGGTTTGCTGTTGCTTTATGAAGCAATTGCTTAGAATGCAGACATCCGTCGGTGCAAATTGCACTTTCATCGTCTCACAAAGGTTGAGTTGTAGATGTTTTTTTCTTTAAATTTGTATCTTTTTTTTGTCTTCAATTGTAGAATTTTTTTGAGTGGTTTTTTGCCAAGTGTTCTTTAAATTGAATTCGTTTCTTCATTTTGCTCATACTTCCGATTTTTTTGTTACCCTTTATGATAAAAGGGGGCCCCCCCTGGGTTGAGTAGTTTGTTTCTTCTTTCTTTTAATCAGTGTATAACCCCGGTCCCTGGGTTTTGTATTCTCGGGGCTATTTTTTGTCTAAGTCTTCGTAAAACCTTTTAGGTATCTTGCATTTTATTACGAACTTCTTTATCTTTCGATTTTGTCAATCCTAGCCCCTTGTTTCTTCGGCTTCTCATCATCGTATGGTCTAAATTTTTGGGGACGCCTATTAAGTCGAAGGTAGTACAACTTTTATCCTACACAAAAAAAAAACGTAGTATCCTGTTGCTCTGTGATTTTGGTTCTTTGGCCCAAATACTTTTGGTAATTCTTCATCTATTTTTCCCCATAATGTTTTAGGTTTCAAAGTCTTGGTTTTACCTTGAATAATAGCCCCTTGGCTTTTCGACTTGTCCATTTGCTTGGGGTGAGTATGAGATATAAACTCTATTCCCCAATCTCTCGCCCAAAGGATTTTTTGCTTTTAAAAGGGGACCAAATATTGATTATTGGGTTGGGCATCCCAAAATTTTTGCATGATGTCTTGTCGAATTCTGCGCTTTTTTTGCGCTGTATTTGACTAATGGTTTTATTTGATCCCTTTTGGGAAATTTATCACGCCCTGAAAAATATTGAAATCCTCCTTTTTCTTTTTTTGAGGTCCGACTGATCTACCCCCCATGAGAAAGGCCAGGCTGGTGGTATGCAATTAGATTGTTACTGGAACTGGATTGTCTTGCAAAAATTTGGGACTTTTGCAGTCTTGACTAGTTGTTTACATCTTTTAGTCTGTTGGCTAGTAAATTCGCTTTGAATGCTTTACCGTTAGTGTTCTGATGTGATATTTCCACAGCATCCCGAGTGGGTTTTTTCCAATATGCTTTTCTTCTTTTGTCGATACGCATTTCAATAATACCCCAGAAGAGGCCTTTTGTAATTTTCTTTTATGAGAAAAATTGCTTTGCTTTTCTTTAGATCTTGTGTTCTGCTTTTTTTCAGGTAATTTTTTCGCTTTTTTAATCAAAAAGGCTGCCTCCAAACACTTTCTTGTTAATACTTCCTTGAATATTGGGGGGTTTTCTATCTTGTCTATGTCCTTGAATCTTCTTTTTGTTTACTGATTTCTGGGTTGATGGGTTTGCAAGTTCTTCTACAATATTCCCGGTGGTTTTTTTGCTCTTTTATCCTAATTTTGACGGATATCCGTGCAATTTGAATCTCTTAGGACATGATGGATTTCTATCCTTCAAATTCTTCTCGAGTTTTTTTTTTCTTTACAGTATGCGTCCATGTTTTTTTTGTCAACCCCTTTTTTTTTACTTGGTTGATTATACTTTCTGAATTTTTCCCAGTGATACCCTTTTTTATTTCCCCGAGAGTTGCTACTTTTAATCTGTGTATGGGTTTCTTCATATTTTGCCTGTTTTCTTGCTTTTCATAATATTTTTAATACAATTTTAATTGTCTTCCTTTGGAGAGATTAGCAACCACCTGCTCCTGCCCCTCCAAAATTTGAGAACCATCAAAGAAATCTTCCAATGGGTTTGATTTTTTGGGTTTTTTATTTTCTTTATGTCCATTTTACGATGAAGTCGGGAAAATCTGTGCTTGATTGCCGTTCTTGGTTTGAAGTCCAGGTTTAAGGGGTCCCAGCTCCACTGCCCATTTTTTTTCGGCATGTGGCATCTTTGTTTTGAGTATTTTTTAACGGGAAATTTTGGGCACACTGTTACTTTGTGTCTGGAAGTAAGCCTTAATTTTCTTGATGATATGAGTACGCTTTTGAGATTTTTGCACAGTGGGAACTAACTTTTATTCTAAAGTCTTTTTGCTGATGTAAAATACTGGCTTTTCACTTTGAGGGATGTCCTGTTCTTTCTTTCCACTATGCTGCGTGTTACCCATTCTTTGTGGCGGGATATATACATATTTTCTTTGTTTCTTGGGGGGAGTCATTACTGGGGATGATGAACTATTCTTTTTTTAAATTGATGAAAGCTTTGGGTTTGGCCCCCCTTTGTCCAGCAAATATTCTTTTTTTGGGCCCTTTTAAATTGGGGAGGCGAGTTCCTTTTGGGGTCTGATTTGCGCTGATTATTGCCCTTTTTGCATCTCCGGTCAAAAATAATTTTTTTTGGGTACTTCTTTTGGGGGTGTAAAATTGTTTGGTTTCTTTGTCGGTACTTTTAATTTCATCCCAAATTTATTCCTTGGCCTTTCTTCGCGATGTCTTCTTTTTCTTGGTTTTTTGTACCCTTTTTGATATTTGTATGGGTTGCACATCACAGTCATAAGCCTTCTTTTGATCCTTTTTATGAAAACTCCTTTTTTTGTCGGCATTTTGAGTAATAGGTATGGGTAAATAGGGGACGCCATATATTTTGTGAGTGCTGGTCTCCCCAAGGGTTGCATTGGGACAGATTCGAAGTCGGCTACTTCGAATTTAAAGAAAATTTGTCCGTATTTTTAGGGGGTTTCCCAAAATGATGTAAGGTTTTCTGTCCCCCAAGGTATAGAAGCCTTTCGGGTACACCTAAAATGGGAATACTTGTTGGGGGGATCATGCCCCCATAATCTATTTCATCTTTTTGGGGTGTCGGGGAAGATTTTGTTTTGTCCCCCTTTCCCCCATCAATGAGCACTTTGGCACTGCCACTCCTGCATTGCGGTCCCCTTACATGGGATAAAACCCATTTGCTGCCTCTCCATTAGCTTTTCTTGGAACGAATTGGGTATTCTGACCAATCAAATATCTTGGGGTAGTTGGGGTTTTTCTGCCATAAGGTTTTTTGTCTATTTTCCTGTCTTTTCTTCTTTTATATGGTGCTCCCGAAAAGATTACTGTATTTTTCTTGGGGTTCTTGAAATTTCCTTCTGCTTTTTTGTATCCTTTCCCGGGGTTCGCTATTTCCCTTTTTCCATTGTTTTTCTCGTGTCCTTCTTTCTTTGTAAACTTCGTTGAAGATTCCAAAGGAGACTTCTATCCTTTCTGCTGGCTTCTGTTTCATTTCCTTTTGGGGGTTTTTTTTTATTTTTTTTTTGGTTTGTTTTTTTGTATTGTTGTTGTCCCTCCTTGTCATTGTCGTTGTATCTTCTCTTGTTTTCTTTTGCTGCTACCTTTTTCTTGTTCCCGGGCTTTTGTCTTTGGGCTAAAAAATTGGGCTTCTTATTTTCATGAAAACTCGGGGAATCTGTGCCGGTTCTTTCTTCGACAATATCCTTTTCGACAGCCCTTTGAAATCTTCATTGGATCTTGGGTTTTTATTTTAAATTTCTTTTAATGCCAATTTTCTAAGATTCCTCCGCAAAAGTCTTTTACTTCCTATCGGTTAATCATTATTTGAGCTCTGAGTTTTTCCAAACCTTCGATAATATTCTCTTAGGGCTCTCCTTTTTTTTGCTTTACATTCTTTAATTCTTCCGCCCCAAGGGGTTTATTATTCCTGCAAAGTTGTTGCAAAAAGCTTCTTGCAAGTCTTCCCAATATTTTTATTGATCGTGGTTTCAGCTTGTCAACCATCATAGAGGCTGGGTTCAATGTCATTTGGGAAAATATAGGGCTTTAATGTCATTTTTCCCCCCTCAAATTCAATGGTTGGGAATGGTCTTTTCCACTGTCTAGGTTCTACTTTTCCATGTATTGGATGATTGCTGGGTTTTAATTTGTGGTAATTTTTAACGTTTTCAATCTCCCTCAAAAAAAAGGGGAAATTTTTCGTATTTTCTGTTTCCCCGTTGAATCGGGTGACCGTTCCCTTCTGTAAAAATCTCTGTCCCCTTGATTCAGATTCTCCGTAGTCTTCTGGGGACGCTGGGCCCCCAATCTGGGCCCCCTTTTTTTTTATTTGTCCGAGGGGCTGTTCTTTTCTTTCGAGGTTTGGTGGAAACCTTGTTTTTCCCAAACTGTGGAATATTGATTTCTTTAGGGGGTTTTTCTTCTTGTTTTTTTCCCCCTTTTCCTTTTGAGGTGCATTGTTTTTGGTTGTTTTTGGGGTCTCCGTCTTTTTCCCCATTTGCTCATTGTGATTCTTTCCCTTTTTTAAGGATATTAGTTTTTTTGTTTAGTTCTTTAATCTCTCTCTCTTTTGTTTTTCATGGATTCTCTTTCCGCCTTCTTCCATTGAATTTTTGTCAAATTTTGCTTTTATTTTTGTTCTAGATTTGCTTTCTCTGGGTGGGTCGATTTTTTTCTTTCCCGCTCTAGCTTTGTTCTTTTTAACCTTGCAACTTTTTGGGCGTTTGGGTTTTATTGTCATCGCCTTTCCCTCGTCTGAGATACTCCTTCTGATTCCTGATGATTTTAAATCGGGGATTTAATGGGGTTTTAAGTAAGGTTCTAGCTCCCCCCATTTATAGTAGCGCTCCCCCCCGAGTTCTTTTTTTTTTTGGTTTCTCTTTCTTGGTTTGCATGAAGTCCCTATAAAGTCCGAGTTCTTTCCTCTTGGAAAGGTTTTTTTCCCTCTTGTCTTTCGTTTTTTGGGGGTTGGTTTTTGGCCAAAGCCGTATCCCTCGGGGTTGTTGCATTACATCCCCTCTTGGGGGCCTTTAGGGTTATTCTCTTTGTCATCGTCTTCCCAAAAAAAATCCCGTGTGAGATGCGGGGTTTTTAGTCCGTACGGGCCCCAGTACTTGCGGTTTCCTTGGGTTTTTTCTTTTTTTGATTGAGGTTCGGGTTTATGCTTTGACTCGGGGGTATTTAGTCCTTCCGTGTTCGAATTTGGGGTTGGTGTGGGGGTTTGGGATCTCCTTTCTGAGTCGGTTTCGATCATCTTCTTTATTATCCCGGGCGGCTTGAAATGTGAGATTTTTTGGGCTTTTGGTTCGTTCTTTAAATCTTGTTAACCCCCTTGTCAACCCTTTCTTTCTCGGAATCGGCTTTGAAGCTTTATGTCGCGTTGATTTCGCAGATCCATATCCAAAGAAAAACGTCGATTTCGTCGATTTCATCATCTTTTAGGCGTGGCCACCAAAATTTTGAGAGAAAATTTTTCCGAACCCCCTACCTGGGGCGCCAGCTGTCGATGTTTTAAACCCTATAGCCTGCCACGGGGTTTCCTAGATAGTTGTTGTGCCTCGGCGAAAGTAAACCTTTTTGGTTTAGACATAGGACCCCGGTTTAACGGTTCAGGCCCTCGACACGTCGGTAAAAACCCACGTCCCTAGGTCGCCCTTTTTATTTCTCTGTTTCTAATAAAAGGGTTTTTCGTGTCGCTCTAAAATACGGGTGTTCGTAATGTTCAGATTTTTTTTTTGGGGGATACCCTCACCAGCCCTTTTTAGTCCAGGACTGGCCGAGGCTGTTCAAACCTACTCGATTTCAAAAAAGTCCAAAACATTCTTCGGTTTTTGTCTCGTATTGAGTAGAAATTTTTGATTTTTCTTTCTTGCCTCCCCGGGGCCAGGGCGAGCCCCAAAACTCAGCAAGCCGGTCATTGGTACCCTATAGGATAACCCATCGACAGGGTTTCATTTTCCCCCTTAGTGAGGCATCACAATGAAAAACCATCACTAGTAGAGAAAAGGGGTAGTAGGTACAAAGGGTTAGTGGGAGCAACAACATTTGATATAAAGGGTTATCAAGAATACACAAGTAACTCCCATGTCACATGTTTAACAATCTCCTTCTTACTTTTGTCAAAGGGGGAGGAAAAGAGCCTTTCAGCTGTGTAGATTCGCAGCTTCTCATGGTTCCATTACCTCTCATGAGAGCACCAAACCCATCAAGGGTTTTTCTCAAAGCCATTGGCCCGCGCAATTTCCCTTAAACCCTTTCCCCTTCTTGTCAAGTTTCCTTAGCTTGTTCAAGCAGTAAAGATTCCTTTTTGGAGGACCCTATCCCACTATCACTTCTTTTCACTCCACTCCTCATGAGAAAGTACCTGGGGACTTAGCCATGAAGCATGATGATGGAGGTCAAATAGAAAAATCTTTCCTTCTACAATGCTAGCAAATGCCCTTTTTTTGGGAATGGTTTTTTTCTTTACATCATCGCCACATGAATAAGAACACTACGCATGTCCATGTGAGAGGCCCTTCTTCTTTTTCTTTTCAAAAGTAGGCTTCTTCTTTTCTTGCCCTCTTTTTGTGTCATCATCATCTTGTCGCTTTGTAGGTACATTTAGCAATGAGATGATCAAAACTTCCCCACTTTAAGCATTTTTTGGTCATATATTTTTTTGGAAAGGTCTTCTTCCTTCGCCCGGTATCCCTTTCTTCTGAAATTTCCAAAATTTTCCCCACAAAAGAGCCATTTCTTTTCAACCCCATCACTAGCACTTTAGTCTTCACATCACTTGTTCTTCACTCTTGGGCCTTTCTCTTGTGTGATTAATGGCTTGAATGCCACACTCTTTTTCTTCTCACTTTCTTTTTTTCTTTGTCACATCTTCCTCTTTGTTATCCCGGTAAGCATTTCGGGCATCAATCCCAAGACTTTAAATTTGGGGGTCACGATGTCAATCCCCCTCTACAATAAGGGCAAAGGGGGTCAAGCCGGGGGGGAAACACCTTTAAAAAATTTTTGAGAAAGTCCTTGTCCTCAACTTTCCACAGAGTGTGAGTCATTGACTAGCAATTTTAAGGATGGAACTCTCCGGGACATTCCATCACCTTCTCTTGAAACTGCAAACTTTTCCCGAGTTTCTCCTTTGCACCCCTTACGGCTTGAGTCCCCCAAAAATTCTTCAAATTTTTTCCATCCCCATGACGTCTCAAAACTTGATTTTCTAACACCTTCTCATCAAGAGCCCCATGAAGGGACAAAGCAATGTCATTGTGTTGCAACTTCTCTTCTTCGGCCGCGGTGGATTTTTCCCCATTCACCCCCCTCAAACTCTTGTCCCCCACAAGCAAACCTTCTGGGTAATTGACTTGATGTGAGCGGTCATCTTTACTTCCAATAGCCTAGTTGGTGCTATCAAAATTTGGGGGGGTTTCTTCATGTTTTGATATAGCCATCTTCACACCGTAGTTTTTTAAGCCCCAATCAATGGTCTTAGGGTCTGTACCATTAAAGGTTCATGCAATGCTAAGGGGGGGTGAAAAACCTAATTTAAAACACAAGCAAAAACTCAACAACAAATTAGGTGACTAAAACGAAGGAATTTTGCGTAGCCTAGTGGTGATGCGAACCACCTATCCACGATGCTAACCTAAAGCTCTACCACACAAAAACCCACACAAGAAAAAATAAAAGAAACAACTAGCAAAAACTAACCTACTAAGCAAAAAAACAAGAAAGCAAAAAGGGGATAGGGTGATTGTTATACCGGTGAAGTGTAAGGATGAACCAAACAAATGAAAACTAATGGGGTCAATCAATCACAGGGGAAAAATGGTTGACACTTTTTTTCTCCCCCGGTTCCTAGTTTGCCAACTAGATATCCCGTTGTGGAAAGACACTCACTTGGAGGTTTTTCGCTAATTGGGATCACCGCCAAAAACCCGCACCGGTGCCCGCACAACCCAAAACAAGATAGTACAAACGCCACGACAATCCCTGAGTTACCTTTGCGATCCCCGAGGAAAGCATAAAACCCCCCACAATCACTTTTTATCAACGAAGCACAACACCAAACTCTCGATCACTTCCGGCTCCAAACCACTAGGTGATGGCTCACCAAGGTAACAAGAATACCGCAGCGAAAAAAAACTCCCAATGCCCCTAATGAACTCACTTTAGAATGCATTGAATCACTCTAATCTTCAAAAAGGATGATCAATCAACTAGGGGATATGGGAGTGTGTGTCACAAGCTACAATGTGTATGCAATTCCAAGTGTGTAAAAGAGGAGCTTTTGGGCCGCCAAACACCTTTAAATAGCCTTTCAAAAGGAACTAGCCCTTAGCCCCAAAATCTGTCTGAAAGCACCGTTGGACTCCTGTTAGACCTCTGGACCAATGCCATGGTCCGGACTTTGGGCCAACCTCCCCCGGTGCCACGTGTCCCCAGATTTGAAAAAAGACCCTTGCGGCAAAATGGCACCCTTGGATCACCTCCTTAGTCCAAGCCGGCCACGCCTAATCAAAGGTTCCACCAAGTTTATGCAGAGACACCCGGTTCGGACTCGGTCCAAAGCAAAACCGCGGCATTGCTTCAGTCTGGAGACTTTTCCAGGCCAACACCAATTTTACCAGTAAGCTCCGGTCCCCGGTCCCGGCCGGGGGGTCCACTGTCGGATAATCGACAATCTGGAGCCTCTTTGCTTTTTGACTACCAATCGAGCCCCCCGGACCCAATTAGATTTGGGCCCAACCTCTCTGGACCCTGGTCTGGGGCTTCCATGAAGCGGCCCGGGGGTAGGGAAGCCTCCACTACCACTAGGGTTTGGAGCTTCCCAAAAAAAATGGCCCGGGCCTCAACCTTTTGAATTCCCCCTTTTCCTTTTTTTCCCCTTTATCCATGGCCACCACCCCAAATGTTTAAAACTTTGTCGTGTGTTGGTAAATTTTTTTTAATTTTTTGAGGGTTGCTATTAGGTCTAAATCAAAACATTAATATCCACCCTAATGGGCCTTTACAATTGTAACCAATACCATATTCCCTTTTTATAGTACATTTCTTTTCCCCAAAAGTGTCACCCCCACTAGGTTCTTGTCACCAAAAGAAAAGCCCCGCTTATACCCCTTTCCTTTCTTCTTAGGGGCTTTCCGTTTTCACTTTTCTTTTCCAAATGTAGCTTTAGGATTCCACCCTTCCTAGCCCCATGATTGCTCCACCACTTTCACCATTTTGTTTCTAGACCACTCAATCACTTGGCTAGGTTTGTAATTTAGGTTTCATTTAATCACCAAACACTAGAGATCTTCAAAGGGGCCCTCGCATCACACGGTCGGTTATCCTTTTCCCCCCTCCTCGCACTTTCTCCTCTCACCAGCGCCGAGATGCAATGCGGTTTTCAAACTCGCTGCCGCCTTGGAGCACTCGGGGGGGTCCCTTTGGGCCTTCCTACCTTCCTCTCCCTTCTGGTTCAGTTGGAACAACTCTTGAAAAAACCCCCCCAACTGCTTGGGTTTTTACCCCGCACGCCCCCACTGTTTGCCACCAGCGCGGGACCCAAATCCCTCCCTTTCAGTTGTGGGCCGCCTCAGGGCTCCTTTCAAGCAAACCTCGGGTGGCTCCTCCCTCCCCTTTTTTCTCCCCGGACCCCTCGGCTCAAAAATTTTGCGCCACAGGGCTATATCCGCTCAGTGGCGAGGGTCCGGCTTTTCCCGGGCCCTGGCACCGCCCAGAAGACCAAACCGCCCCCAACCCCCCCCCTCGCCATCCGATCCTTTACCAACGTCAGGATTAGTTTTCTCCCCGAAAAGGTTTGGGCCAGTCCATCCGCCAGCGCATCAGGGCCATGCCCCCCCACACTGGAAACCCCCACCAATCGCAAACGCCAGTGGGACCTGTCGGGGACCGCGTTGACATGATGCATCACACTCAGGCCCCCTGCCACCCCTGCTTTTTGCTATAAGCCCTCCCCTTTTACAAAACAACCCACTTTCTGTCTTAGTTCATTTTTTTAAAAATTATCCGTTTTCTTATGACTAGCCCCCGAGCTTTCGTAGAATGTGCCCCCGACCCCAGAGCCTGTTTTTTTTTTAAGATTTTTTTTTTTTAATTAAAAAATACTTTTAGTTTATTTATAGATTTGCCACCAAAATTCAATGTCCCCTAACTTTTTTGTTTTAACTCCTTTTTATCCAAAAAAAATGCAAATTTGACTCATAGAAAAATAATCTCTGTTAAACCAAATAAAAACCCGGTTTGAAAATTTGAGAAAAATTTAATTTTTTTAATGGGTTTAAAATGTATTTTAATCTTCAAACTTGTTTTAAATTTCTCTTTCGTTTTTAAATCCAAAAATTTACCCTTCAAGTTTTAATTAATTGTAAAACATAAACTAAAGTTTAGGGTCCTTAAAACTAAAAGTTAATAGCTCTGTAAATTTTATGGTAAATCCCAAATTTTTTTGAAGACTATGCAAATTTGCTTTCAAAAAAAGCGAATAGTTGTACTTTTGTTTCAAAAACAAAAATAAAATTTTTCTTAATCCAAATTGGGGATTTCTTTGAGTACCTTTTCCTCCTTTTATTAAAAAAAAATAATAAAGCCCTTATTCTCCTTTTAAAACAATCTAAAACCCTTAGTGATCTTTTCAAACCGTAGCCTGTTTTAGGGGTTTTTTCGCTCACAGTTCGTAGCAACATAAATACTTTTGTTACCTTTATAGTATGCTTTTGTAAAGTTTTTGGTGTATGTTTTTTGGTTCTTTTTGATCTTTTGACGTTAGAAGTGAACTTTTCAAGGATGTTTTAAAAGGAAAGTTGGGGTAGTTTGAGAAAGCTTTGGAAGGGAAGTAAATGGATCTTCCTTTTGTCCTATTCACCCTTTAAAAACTTAATTTTTATGCATGTATCCCCCTTGGTTCCCAGAGGATTCCAGAATTGATACGTACCTTGTCACCTTTTTTGGGTTGCATTGGGTGGATCAAACTAGTGCTCCCAAAGAAAACCCTGACTTGTAAATTGGAAAATTATATGCAGTAACATAAATATGACTTTTTAGCAAGGATAAGGTAAAAAATCAAAAACTCCACCTTGTTCTACTCATAGGGGGGGATTTCTGAAGTGGATTCCCCAGAAAACAGTGCAACCCCCAGTGTTTTTATGGCTCGACTTTTAAATAATTACCTAGTATTCCTTTGCTTGTTAGTGGTTACCATTTGTTGGGGCGAGGGGGTGCCGAGGGGGTTTGGGGGGGTTTCCCATCTTTTAGGGGGCATAGTCCCCGGGGACTGAGTGTTGGATTTCTTAAACAATTGGATAAATCCCAAACGCACGATTTTAACCGTTAAAAACTTCCCCGGAGTA
This sequence comes from Microstegium vimineum, assembly GCA_022036555.1. Taxonomy (NCBI): domain Eukaryota; kingdom Viridiplantae; phylum Streptophyta; class Magnoliopsida; order Poales; family Poaceae; genus Microstegium; species Microstegium vimineum. The sequence continues at coordinate 31,390,381 of CM039126.1, forward strand.
TTCCAAGTATCGTAATTTTTAAATTTTTCCCAAGGAAAGCTGACTAGAAGATAATTAAGAAGATCCAGAGAGCACCTCAAATTTTACCAACTATATAAGGGGGGTAAACGATATAATGATAGGAAGGGTTGATGAATGAATAAGCCAAAAGGGAAATAATAACTTAGAAAATAGATAGTATAAACTAGGTGGGGAGACACGGAGGTTAAAGGGACACCCGTTAATTCACTCTACTTTTTAAAATACTTTTTTCCAATTAAATTGTATTAAAAACATGTTTTTCCCTCAATCAAGTAGCAGGCAGAGGATAGATAAGGGGGGCAAAACTCCTACCGGACCGTGCCCTTTTTAGGGGGCCACCTTTTTAAAAACTGCCTAAGAACACTGGGGAATACAAAGATTAGCAAGGGTGTCAACCCCTTGCTAGCTAACCACAAAAAAAAACCCTGCAACAAGCGGAAAAAAAGGGGAAGATGATGTTAAGCACCACGCTTACCACAACTTATCTTTTACTTTTAACTATAAACCCAAACACCCTAAACATGTAATAATGATACGGGGGAAAAGGCACAAGGATCACAGACATTGATTAAAGCTGGTAAAAGCAAAACATTAAAAAACTAAAACAAGTAAGTAATGCCAAATAATACTAAGTAAAGTAGAGGGAAAAAATAAATAATAAAGATAAGTCTACAAAGAAGGAAAAACAGGCTAACCAAAAATTCCAGAAGCGATTCGGAATCCCGAGCCAGCTGACTCAACTCCAACTCCCCCCTCTAGACTAACACTTAAACAATATAAGGAAAAGAGCTTGTAGGGGTTCTTCACCATGATAAGAGGGGGGGATAGCCCTATTAAAGTGGGAGGTGGAATAGGGGCTACTCCATCGCCACGTCATTGATCCAAGGGGCTTAAATTCCACCCCTTTGGATCCACCCCTCTAAACCCTCTTAGAGTGAAAAGTTGGATGTTCAACAGTGCTAAACAGGGATGGTGGTTGCCAGGACCTGCACCGACCTTGGGGGAGGTCCCGACCTCCCCTATGGCCGTGGGCCCTGCCTTCACCTTTTTAGAACCACCCCACGGTCAGGGACCAAGTAGGGGGGGCGGGCCCAGTAGAGGTCGGGCCCACCCCCCGGGGGGTTTTATCCCCCTTGGGCCCTGTGCGTCCCACTTTTCTCTGGCGTTTGGTTTTTCTGAGTTGTTTGTCACATTGATCTTGTTGATGTGGGGCCCCGGATCCATATAGTTGCATAGGCCATTGGGAAAAGCAAGGTGATTGAGGGGGGAGATCCACTCTGGGTGCTCCCTTGATCATGGCAAGGGGGGAGCTGGTGGGCCCTATAGGAGGCCCGACCCCCATTGGGTCCCACTATCTCCTTTTTTCCATTTTTCATTTTCCCGCATTCACCTACTTTTTATTTCAGTGGGGAAATTGTTATTTTTTTAAAATTGCTATATGTATTGTTTTATCCTTTATCCCAGGTTTTTGGCAGCTCTTGGGAAATAAAAAATGTACATTCTTGGGGCCAACAATGAGCCACTCGAAGGGGAAAAACCCTTCAGTCGTTGAAAAAACCCCGCGGCTACTAACTTGTTAGGGTATCAGCAAAAGGGTTTTGTAGAAAACCCTACCACCCTCCTAGGGAGGGGTAGTGGGGTTTTCAAACCCCGACAAATGGGAAAACATGGTCGGGTTTTAAAAATTCAACCCTGCATAGTGAAAACTGTCAGAAAGCCGTGCTAGTGGGGTCCACTATGTGATGTCCCTTAGGGAACTATCATTGTTATTTGTCATTGATTTTTTATTTTTTCATTAAGCATTTATCTTGTTCAAAGAGAGCAAGGGGTTTTAAGTTTTTAATAATGATTTTTATATGTATTCTTTTAGTACACAATTTTAAAAAAAAAACCCAAATACAAACCATAGGGTGTGCCCAAAGAATTTAGTTCACCCCTATAGCTACAAATGGAGGGGCAATACCTAGATATGTTGTATTATTAAACCCATAATATTATTTTTAAAAAAAGACATAATCTTATTACACAAAAAACTATAGTTTATTGGTGGTGAAGCCTCCAGACCACAGGAATCATAAACTGAATTGTCAAAGCCAAAAACCTCTTAAAAAACTTTTTAGAAGAAGTCCATAGGGTTTCCTTTGGGAAATTTTTATCCAAGTATAGAAAATAAAAAATTTTTGAAGCATACCACTGAATAGAAAAGTTATGTTAAGCCCCCAAAAGTAAAGAATAACATAAAGAGGATGCAGCCCCAAAAAGGCTTGAAGGGGTTGAACTACGGAAAAACACTTTTAGTTGGTCATATTCATTATTGACCCAAAAGTAGCTAAGTTTGCTTAAGCTCCCAATAGTGATTAATAAGTAAGATATATCATCATCTTAGCATATCCCCCAAAGAACCATTTCAATAAGGATCTAGGCCACTCGAAAACCGTAAACCCTGGTGTATTCAATTTAAAACACTCTGTAGGTTTGTACAACTTTACGCAAAGTCGTGATTCCCATATCCCGGGTCATGACCCATGTGTGGAAGGGAAATTTGGGAAGTTTTCCCCCTAGCCCGTTAAAAAATAGCAACTGCACAGATTCTAGTCGATTACCCATCATGGACCCCACCCCAAAGGGTAATTTACTCGCTGTTTTTTAACAAAACAATGGAAGGAAAAGCCCCGTCACTATCAAAACCCCTTTTCGGTTATACAGATTAAAAAATTTTTAAAGATATAGAAAAGGGGACCAGACCCCTGTAGTCCCCCTGGTTATATGTCCCCCCCCCTTTTAGGAAAAAATTTGAATTGAATAACTCAGTGTGCCCAGAGATCAATCACACACATAACCCTCCAAATCTTTAAATAGTACCATCACTGAGTGCTTTTTTACATAAGGGAAAAATATTTTTAAACAAAACAGCGGAAAAAAAAAGATAACTCTGCGACGAAGCTCCCTTAAAAGGGAATTTCCGACTGGTTGGGCCCCTGCCTGGGACTCTCACGGTTTGTCTTCATAGCCCCCTCTGAAAGGGGGGTGAAAAGCAAGAGGAGACTTAAAGTATCAGCAAAAGTAACATAGGGTTTTGAAGCTCAAAAGGTCGACACTGTCTGAACTGCGGTTGCTTTTAACTTGGTCAAGTTTTATCAACACTTAGCTTTAGTTATCCATACCCAGTTGATAACCACATGATAAGATTAATAAACCACATTAACAATTAAACAACATGATCATCTACACTGTGAGTTTTCCAGGCCGCTCGTAACAGTGAGCACGGCTATCATGATAGATTTACACTCTGCAGAGGTTATACACTTTACCCACAAGCCATGTTACCCATATGCCCGGGTTAATTACTCCCATAACACTTCCAAGGTGAGTGGGCAGGGAACACTATGAAGTCTTTCAAAAGTCTTCCCAACATGTTGCCAGACCCTACGGACCCAAGGGCAAGGGTATGTAAAGCCCTACTCGATGGTACCTTTCGAAGCGGTAACCACCCTAGGACATGCCCTACAACCAGCTCGGCAATGGTGCCTTTCACGAACTGCCAACATGCTAGTATGAATCTTCATACTTGACTAAAGCCAGAGCCATTATAGCACTTGTGGTTGCATTAATATCCCAGCTTTTGCCCTACAGTGGGGTCCCATTCCATGTTGCTATAAAAGCCAATTTTATCTCCTTGTTGCATATATCATTAATCAATATTCATCTCAAGATCCATAATTGTAAAGCATAGCAAAGCTACCCATATGCATGAAACCCATGGTGACAAGGTAAAAGGATAACAAAGTTATAGTATAAATCTAATAGGAATCAAATTAGACACATGCAATCATGACTAGATTGAATTATGGTGAATAGGTAACAAGGATGATCCCATGTTAAACTTGCCTTGATCACAAAGCTCCTGGTGATCCTGATCTGTTGCAAAGAACTCTTGCTCACCGAAGATCTCACCGGCTGTACTCGATCAACATCACCACGCAATCATCCGAACAATCATACACGAAGCAAATAAGATATGATCAGAACATTACACCATAAACAATAAAGAGACTTTGAAAAGGTTATAAAACAGATCTATACTTTACTATGATCACAAAGACGCGAGAATCACACTAATCGGATCTAAAATGAATAAGTTATAGATTAAACAAGATTTTGAAAAAGGGCAAGATTAAAGCATTACCAAATTAATTTTCTTTGATTTTCAAAAGTAATTAACATAGGTGAAAACTATACTACTGGATAGAGCATAAAATTATGGATCTAACGCAACTTGAACGGGTCGATTTGGATTTAAAACGAGCAAAATATAGGCATTTGAATATCAGTGGCAAAACTATAATTAGGGTTTTTATTTAAAATTGAATTGAACAGATCCAGAAAAGGGAATACGTTTTCCCGAGGGGAAAGCGTATAAGTCAAAGGCGCTTTGGACTGCGGGTTTAGAGGCAGAAAAGGGCAGGGTCTCTTTAGCAAAAGGTCCAGAGCGAAGGGGTACGGGGTGTTCTGGTTCGTTGAATCTGAGATCGACAGCTCAGATTAGAACAGAAGAGACAGGGAGGAAGCAGGCGGCGCGGCGACCGGAGTTGGGCGGCGCGCGGCGGTTCCATGGCCGGCCGAGCCCGAAGCTCGTCGGCGTAGACGGATCGGGAGTTCCGGTGCCCGTTTTCAGATCTGAGCACACCGGGAGAGAGAAGGAACGACGGCGAACTCGCCTGAGAGCTTGGAGGGGTTGAGCACGGTCAGGAAGGCCCAACGGCGCGAAACAGCGGTGGTGGACGCTCTACATACGGCAGCGTAAGGCGGTTATGGGCTCGGGTGGCCAATTCGACCGGGAAAAGGGCCGAGGAGCGAGAGGATGACACGGTGAACTCCTCTGTGCGGCTTGCGAGGCTTGGGATGGTCCGAGGGTGGCTGGCCTCGACGAACAGCGGTGGCGGAGCTTCAGTTCACGGCGACCCGGTGACCCAGAGCACCAAAGAGAGGGAGAGGGGGAGGATAGGGTGTTCAGCGACTTTGCGAAGACGTGGCACGGATCAGGGAGGCTTACCGTGGTCGAGGTCGCACGGAACGGCGGCGGTTGTCTCGGCGGCGGCGAACTGCTCGGCTGCGGCTGGCAAGGCGGGGCGCTGCGAGACGATGGGGAAAGGAGCGGCGCGGTGGCGGCTCTATATATGGGAGGCAGAGGGAGAATCTAGGGCGGTTACGCGCGCGCGGACGCGAAACGAACGCGGCGCGGCGCGACGTGGCGGACAGAGTCCGGTTCGGACGCGAGCGCGAGGGAGGAGGGAGAAGCTGATGGGCGGGGCAGCTTCGTCAGTGAATGACAGAGAGAGAGGGGAGCGGCGCCGACAGGCGGGTCCCGGATGTCAGGGAGAGAAAGGGAGGGAGGCGGCCGTGCTGGGCCGAGCGCGAGCCTGCGGCCGAGTGGGTCGGCCCACTGCGGAGAGAAAGAGAGAGGGGGAGGAAACAGGCCTGGGCTGGGTTCTCGGGCTGACAGAGGGAGGGAGGGTTTTTCTCTTTTTTCTTTTTATTTTCTTTTTTGGAATTTTTCAAATTGAGTTTTCAAACTGAGTTTTGAAATTCTTTTCAAGGTTTTGCAAAGTCACACAACACAAGAAAAATGCAAGGGCGTGAAATGCTCAAACATGTTGGACCTAACCTGATATTTAATTTAGTTTTATATATTTAATTCTATGCTTCACAAAATGATTTGAAATTAAATCAAATTAAACTCAAATTTAAATCTAATTTACTATTCAAATTTTAGGGTGTTACAAATCTACCCCCCTTAAAAGAATCTCGACCCGAGATTCCCAGATTTTACTAACTTAAATAGTTGAGGGTAGGTTTTTCTCAGATCTTCCTCTCTTTCCCAAGTGGCCTCTTCTTCTGTATATCGATTCCACTGCACTTTGCACATCTTGATGACCTTACTTCTTGTAATTCTTTCAGCTGTTTCCAAAATCTTAAACGGGTATTCCTCATAGGTCAAATCTTCCTTCATTGTTAGTTCCTCCAATGGTAACTGTTCTTCAGGTACTCGCAAACACTTCTTGAGCTAAGATACGTGAAACACATCGTGAACTCCTGACAAACTTTCTGGTAACTCTAACCGATAAGCAACTTCTCCACGTCTCTCAAGAATCTTGAATGGACCAATATATTTGGGTGCTAGCTTTCCTTTCATATTGAACCGTTTCACACTTCTCATAGGTGACACTTTCAAGTAAACATAATCACCTACTTCAAAAGACAAATCTCTTCTTCGGTTATCAGCGTAACTCTTCTGTCGAGACTGTGCTATCTTCAGATTATCTCTGATTACTCGGACTTGTTCTTCTGCATCTCTCAGAACATCTGGTCCAAACACTTGGGTTTCTCCCGTTTGATTCCAGAACAACGAGTTCTACACTTCCGTCCATACAAAGCTTCAAAAGGTGTCATCTTAAGGCTTTCTTGATAACTGTTGTTATATGAGAATTCAGCATAGGGCAGACTCTTGTCCCAACTGGTACCATACTGCAAAGCACAAGCTCTCAACATATCTTCTAGCACTTGATTAGTTCTTTCTGTCTGTCCATCTGCCTGAGGGTGATAGGCTGAGCTGAAATTCAACACTGTCCCAAGGGACTCATGCACTTTCTTCCAAAAATGCGAAGTGAACTGAGTTCCTCTATCTGACACAATCTTCTTTGGAACTCCATGCTGGCATACTATTCTTTCCATGTATAACTCTGCTAACTGTGCTCCCATATAAGTGGTTCGAACTGGCAAGAAGTGAGCTACCTTAGTCAAGCGATCAACTATGACCCAGATTGAGTCATAACCTTTCTGAGTACGCGGTAACCCAACTATGAAATCCATACCAACTTCATCCCACTTCCATTCAGGTATCTTCATCGGTTGCAACAGTCCAGCAGGTCTCTGATGTTCTGCTTTAACTCTCTGACATGTATCACATATTGCCACGTATTCTGCCACATCACGTTTCAATCCAACCCACTAGTACTTCTCCTTAAGATCTAGGTACATCTTAGTGCTTCCAGGATGGATTGAATAGGTTGACTCATGAGCTTCTCGCAAAATCGTTTGTCGAATAGACTTGATGTCGGGGACACAGATCCTCTTTCCATACCACAAAGTACCATTATCATCTAACCGGAAACCTGGTGATTTTCCTTCCTTCATGTTCTCAACTATTAACTGCAGATTCTTATCCTGCAACTGACCTTCACGGATCTCCTTTTCTAGTGTAGGCTCCACTATCATCTCCATAGCATTAGCAACAATGCTCAAGTTGAGGCGCTCAAGTTCAGCACACAACTCTTCCGGCATAGGTATTGTCCGAATCTCATTAGCATAACTCTTCCTGCTAAGAGCATCGGCCACAACATTGGCTTTTCTAGGATGATAGTGAACATCTAGGTCATAGTCCTTGATCAGCTCCAACCAACGGCATTGCCTCAAATTCAGATCTGATTGAGTAAAGATGTATTTCATGCTCTTATGGTCGGTGTAGATGTCACACTTATGACCAATAAGATAGTGTCTCCATATCTTCAATGCATGAAGCACAGCTGCTAACTCCAAATCATGAGTCGGATAATTCAACTCATGTTTCCTCAGTTGTCGCGAAGCATACGCAACAACCCTTCCTTCTTGCATAAGCACACAACCCAAACCAAGACGAGAGGCATCACAATAGATAGAGAACTTCTAACTCAAGTCTGGCAAGGTCAACACAGGAGTTGTAGTCAATCTCTTTTTCAATTCTTCAAAGTTAGTCTGACACTTTTCTGACCAAACAAACTTGGCATCCTTCTCAAGCAATGCGGTCATAGGCTTAGCTAGCTTAGAGAATCCTTCAATGAACCTTCTATAATATCCAGCTAAGCCAAGAAAAGTGCGAATCTCACTGACATTGGTTGGGGCCTCCAATTCAGTACATCTTCCACCTTACTAGGATCAACTGATATACCTCCATTAGACACAACATGGCCAAGAAAGGAAACTTCTTTCAACCAAAATTCACACTTACTTCTTTTAGCATATAACTGTTGCTCTCTAAGCTTCTGCAATACCAATCTCAAGTGTTCAGCATGTTCATCATCGTTCTTGGAGTAGATCAGAATACCATCAATAAATACCACCACAAACTTATCCAGATATTCCATAAAGACCTTGTTCATCAAATACATGAAGTATGCAGGTGCATTGGTAAGACCAAATGACATCACCGTATATTCATACAATCCATACCTCGTAGTAAATGCTGTCTTGGGAACATCTGAAGCTCGGATCTTCAACTGATGATAACTAGACTGAAGATCAATCTTGGAGAACACACAAGCACCTTTCAACTGATCAAACAAATCATCGATTCTGGGCAAAGGATACTTGTTCTTGATAGTAACCTCATTGAGTGACCGATAATCAACACAAATCCGATGACTGCCATCTTTCTTGTCAACGAAGATAACTAGTGCACCCCAAGGTGAAGAACTGGGACGAATAAAACCTTTATCCGACAACTCTTTAATTTGTTTCTTAAGTTCTTCTAATTCTTTTATTCCCATCCTATATGGTCTTTTAGCTATAGGTGCAGTTCCAGGTAATAACTCAATTATAAATTCAATGTCACGATTGGGAGGCATACCTGGCAAATCTTTCAGGAACACATCTGGAAATTCATCCACAACCCTATCTGCTGGGTTGTCATTCTCCTCAAGCTGATTGACGGCGGCTGTCGGTGGAGGTTCCATAACCACATCAACACTGATCCTGCTTCCTGTAGGTGTAGACAGCTCAACTATTTTCTTATCACACTGGATTACTGCGCTATATTTCTTCATCCAATCCAATCCCAAAATAACATCGATTCTAGCGGTTCTCAACACTGTAAGTCTAGCTTTGAAGTCTATTCCCTTCAGAGCAACAATAACCGATGGACAATAACAATCGGTTCTCATAACCCCACCCGGTGAATTTACGATTATAGGATTTTGCATTGCTAACATAGATATTCCATGCATTCTAACAAAAGCTTGTGATATGAAAGAATGTGATGCTCCAGAATCGAAAAGAATAGAAGCGGGATGGACTTGACTTGGAACGTACCCATCATCACTTCTGGCGCTTCCTGAGCTGCTTCCGCGGAGACATGGTTCACACTCCTTCCATGGGGTGTGGTTGGTTTCTTTCCCTTTGGTTGTTGCTACTTTGGCTTGGAGGGTTCAACTGATTCTGCTTCTTGGGGGCAGTTATAGGAGATGTGTCCGGGTTCACCACACGCAAAAAACTTGGTGGGGGTGTGTGGGAACATTTGTCTTTGCTAGGGTACTGCTGGATGAGCCTTGACGAGGTCCTGAGTAACCACCCTGTTGCTGGAATGGCGGATGTTGCTGGTTCGGGTTACGGTTCCCAAAGTTGGAGGTGCCTTGATACCTTTGTTGGTAACCCTGCTGAGGATAGTTGGGACGCTGGCGAGTGTTACTCCCAGAAGCTTGTCCTCTAAGCTTCCTCTTCTTGTCCATCTCCCTGCGTTCATTGTCCAGGACGATGGCACGATTCACCAGGGATTGAAAATTCGGGTATGTATTACCCTTCAGCTGCAACCGGAGTTCATAGTAGATCCCTTTTAAGAAGAGACACTGCTTATCAGCATCATCTCTTACTTCATTGGGCGCATAGCGAGCTAGCTGCGAGAACTTGTCATGGTACTCCCTGACTGACATCTGTCCCAATCGAAGATTCCTGAATTCTTCTTGCTTCAGCTCTATGATTCCCTCTGGAATGTGGCATGCCTTGAAGTCTCGGGAAAACTCTTCCCATGTGATAGCGGGGGCATTGCCGGGGCGAGCATCTTGATACGTTTCCCACCAAGTCTGAGCTGCACCTTGAAGTTGACCAGAAGCATACAGGACTTTTTCCTGGTCGTTGCACTGTGCAATGTTGAGTTGCTTCTCCACCGCACGCAACCAATCATCCACCTCCAACGGATCACTGGCATGAGAGAAGACAGGAGGGTGCCCTTGCAGAAATTCCCTCCGCTTGTTGACAGGTGGAGCTCCAGCAGGTTGATGGGTTGATTCTGCATGAACTGCATCATGGCTTGCATTGTCTGCATCATCTGAGTCTGCATCTGTTCCGGGTCATCGCAGGTGGTGGAGGTAGAGGGTGCTGGTTATTGTTGTTGTCGTTGTTGTTGTCACTGGTGTTGGATCCAGAGTTAGTCCTGGTGTAGGCATCTGTCATATAGAACAAATTTAAAACCTGACACGGACGAGTCTGCAACTTTTCTGGATTTCAGCACAACAGCAGTCTAGAAAAACAGTCATATCTGAAGTTACCGAACTCAAACAGAGTCAAGGCTTACATTGTTGGAAAGATAAAGAATTTATCTACAACTTTTGTAATTCTTACTTTTTCTGATTCTGACATTAACTTACTCATAAACTGCGTTTAAACAGATCTGTCCAGACTACCAAACTGTGCAGAAACATCAACTTGCAGGAATTGTTTCTCTTAGCTCCGAACAGATATGAAGGTGCTTCTTGGCCACAGAAAGATGAGGAAGTCTAATGTTTTTAGTTAAAGTTTCGTGATTTTAGGAAGTTCAGAATTAATTAAGAAAAATTAACAAGACAGGGAGGTCTGAAAAGACAGATTAACAAAAACTGCAACTTTATTACTATTAAGCTTTCAAGCAACCCAACCTAAGCTATGAGTGTTCTGGACAGGCCCACAACCTCAACAATCATTACAAAGAACCAACTCACATATTAGCAAAAGCACAAGCAACTAAACACTTAGAAGAACACTAGCACACATGACTCACGAACTAGCGAATACTATAAAGGGGTTCCTAGCCTAACTCTTCTTGATCTTCTTGAAGTTCAAAGGAAACCCAAACTCTTCACGAAGCTCATCTTGTTGTTGGGAACTACGCTTGAGCTCCTTGCACAGCTCCCTTGCTTCTATTAGGAGAAGACCATACATGCTCATCATCTCTTGAACGAAGTCGACGAGCTCATTTAAGACGGGGCCACCTTCGCCGTTAGGTTTGGCAGTTATCCAACCTTGCTCCGCATCGAAGAGAGGATGAAACGACGTCGGGTGTTGCAATCCTTTCCCTAAACATGTTGTGGATGGACATATACGCAGAGAACACGGCGTCCTTCATACTTGCTTCTATGGTTGGATGTGCAACACAACTATGAAAGGTATAATCCACTCGTTCAGCTGCTTGCACACCAGCACTTCCACAGATGTAGATCTTTGCCTTCCAGTAGTGTTGGCGAGGGGTTGTTTGTATTCCTTGCAGGTGTACATTGTTGCAACTTCAGGTCCTGGGTGGCATTCTCCCACAAGATCCACCAGCTGGGAGTGAGCGTAGCTGTTGTTCGCTCCTCCTCGGATATACTTAGTGCGAATCCACCCTGACTCTTCTGGCAGGCCTTCATAGGCAACATCGGAAGTAGGGGAATTAACATCCGCACTTGGAGCATGGGGCTCTCTTCCCCATGGTACTCTTCGCTACTGGAGATTTCCTGGATCTCCTCCTCTGGTTCTTCCTGGATTCCACCATTGTAGCTTGCGGTTCAGGAGGGCAACCTGCTGCGGAGGAACACGTTCACTAGAACTGAGTCGAGCTGACCGCGAAGGGTAGGCATCTTTAACCAGACAAAGATAGAGACAGATTAGAACAACATTTTCACAATAGAATAAGTCAAGTGTAGCAAAAACAGTTTGAGAAATTATATATACAAGGATGTATGCATGAAAAGAGAAGGTAAGAAGACCATTCTAACTAGGCTTGCGTCCTACAGTCAACACTTGCTCTGATACCAATTTGTCACACCTAATTTTATGGAAAAATTGAATATGAATAACTCATGTGTGCCCAGAGATCAATCACACACATAAGCCGACAAATCTTTAAATAGTACCATCACTGAGTGCTTATTACATAACGAATAATATTCTTAAACAAAACAGCGGAAAATAAAGATAACTCTTGGACGAAGCTCCACTTCCCCAGGGAACGCCGACTGGTTGACCACTAGCCTAGTACTCCTCACGGTAGTCTTCATAGCCATCTGAAGGGGGTGAGAAAGCAAGGTGAGCACTTAAAGTACTCAGCAAGAGTAACATAGGGTTATGAAGCCAAAAGGTCGACACTGTCTGAACTGCGGTTGCTTTTAACTTGGTCAAGTTTTATCAACACTTAGCTTTAGTTATGCATACCCAGTTGATAACCACATGATAAGATTAATAAACCACATTAACAATTAAACAACATGATCATCTACACTGTGAGTTTTCCAGGCCGCTCGTAACTGTGAGCACGGCTATCATGATAGATTTACACTCTGCAGAGGTTATACACTTTACCCACAAGCCATGTTACCCATATGCCTGGGTTAATTACTCCCATAACACTTCCAAGGTGAGTGGGCAGGGAACACTATGAAGTATTTCAAAAGTCTTCCCAACATGTTGCCAGACCCTACGGACCCAAGGGCAAGGGGTATGTAAAGCCCCTACTCGATGTACCTTTCGAAGCGGTAACCACCCTAGGACATGCCCTACAACCAGCTCGGCAATGGTGCCTTTCACAAACTGCCAACATGCTAGTATGAATCTTCATACTTGACTAAAGCCAGAGCCATTATAGCACTTGTGGTTGCATTAATATCCCAGCTTTTGCCCTACAGTGGGGTCCTATTCCATGTTGCTATAAAAGCCAATTTTATCTCCTTGTTACATATATCATTAATCAATATTCATCTCAAGATCCATAATTGTAAAGCATAGCAAAGCTACCCATATGCATGAAACCCATGGTGACAACGTAAAAGGATAACAAAGTTATGGTATAGATCTAATAGGAATCAAATTAGACACATGCAATCATGACTAGATTGAATTATGGTGAATAGGTAACAAGGATGATCCCATGTTAAACTTGCCTTGATCACAAAGCTCCTAGTGATCCTGATCTGTTGCAAAGAACTCTTGCTCACCGAAGATCTCACCGGCTGTACTCGATCAACATCACCACGCAATCATCCGAACAATCATACACGAAGCAAATAAGATATGATCAGAACATTACACCATAAACAATAAAGAGACTTTGAAAAGGTTATAAAACAGATCTATACTTTACTATGATCACAAAGACGCGAGAATCACACTAATCGGATCTAAAATGAATAAGTTATAGATTAAACAAGATTTTGAAAAGGAAAGATTAAAGCATTACCAAATTAATTTTCTTTGATTTCAAAAGTAATTAACATAGGTGAAAACTATACTACTGGATAGAGCAAAAATTACGGATCTAACGCAACTTGAACGGGTCGATTTGGATTTAAAACGAGCAAAATATAGGCATTTGAATATGAGTGACAAAACTGTAATTAGGGTTTTATTTAAAATTAAATTAAACAGATCCAGAAAAGGGAATACGTTTTCCCGAGGGAAAGCGTATAAGTCAAAGGCACTTTGGACTGCGGGTTCAGAGCAGAAAAGGGCAGGTCTCTTTAGCAAAAGGTCCAAGCGAAGGGTACGGAGTGTTTCTGGTTCGTTGAATCTAAGATCGACGGCTCAGATTAGAACAGAAGAGAGAGAGGGAGGGAGCGGCAGCGCGGCGATCGGAGTTGGGCGGCGCGCGGCGGTTCCATGGCCGGCCGAGCCCGAAGCTCGTCGGCGTAGACGATCGGGAGTTCCGGTGCCCCGTTTTCAGATCTGAGCACACCGGGAGAGAGAGGGAACGACGGCGAACTCGCCTGAGAGCTCGGAGGGGGTTGAGCACGGTCGGGAAGGCCCGACGGTGCGGAACAGCGGTGGCGGACACTCTGCACACGGTGGCGCAAGGCGGTTATGGGCTCGGGTGGCCAATTCGACCGGGAAAAGGACCGGGAGCGAGAGGATGACACGGTGAACTCCTCTGTGCGGCTTGCGAGGCTTGGGATGGGCCCGAGGGTGGCTGGCCTCGATGAACAGGGGCGGCGGAGCTTCAGTGCACGGCGACCCGGTGACCCAGAGCACCAAAGAGAGGGAGAGGAGGAGGATAGGGTGTTCAGCGACTTCGCGAAGACGTGGCAACGGATCAGTGGAGGCTTACCGTGGTCGAGGTCGCACGGAACGACGGCGGTTGTCTCGGCGGTGGCGAACTGCTCGGCTGCGGCTGGCAAGGCGGGGCGCTGCGAGACGATGGGGAAAGGAGCGGCGCGGTGGCGGCTTATATATGGGAGGCAGAGGGAGAATCCGGGGGGGGTTTATGCGCGCGGGGGAACGGGGAAAAGAACGCGGGCGGCGCAACGCGGCGGACAAGTCCGGTTCGGACGCGAGCGCGAGGGAGGAGGGAGTAGCTGAGGGGCGGGCCGCTTGTCAGTGAATGACGGAGAGAGGGGGGGAGCGGGGGCCGAAAGGGTTCGCGGATGTCAGGGAGAGAAAGGGAGGGAGGCGGTCTTTGCGGGGGCCGAGCGTGAGCCTGGGGCCCGAGGGGCCCGGGCCCCACTGCGGAGAGAAAGAGAGAGGGGAGGAAACGGGCCCTGGGCTGGGTTCTGGGCGGGAAAGAGGGAGGGGGGGTTTTTTTCTTTTTCTTTTTATTTTCTTTTTTGGAAATTTTTCAAATTGAGTTTTCAAACTGAGATTTGAAATTCTTTTAAAGGGTTTTTGCAAAGTCACACAACAAAAGAAAAATGAAAGGGCATGAAATGCTCAAACCCTGTTGGAACCCAACTGTTTTTTAATTTAGTTTTTTTATATTTAATTCTATGCTTCACAAAAAAGATTTGAAAAAATCAAATTTAAAACCCAAATTTTTAAAACTAATTTACTTTCAAATTTTTGGGGTTAATTTTTATTTAAGTCATGAGTTGCCTCTTAAAGATCATTCCTTTTGAACAAAAAATTTGGCCCAAAAGAAAGCCCCAAAGCTCTTGCTCCCCTTTTTTTTAAAGTTTTTAAAAAAGCATCTTTTAAACTCCAGTTGCATATATCCCTAGGGCGGTTCCATTTTTTGTTTTTGTATAAGCAAGTAAACTTTTAAACCCCAAAACAATACCCTATAGGGAAACAAAGGTATGGTATCAAAATCAAGGTAGAAAAAAGTCGAGGGGAATTCATTAAAACTACATTGAATATTTTTGTATTAAAGGAGAATAGGGAAACAAAGGGGCCCTTTTATTTTCACTTGTATTATCTGAGTATCAACCCCTGATCTTGTTCTTCAAGGGGTTTCTCTTTGGGTCTCCAATGAAAAACTTTTTTGTCTATCGAGGGTCAATACCCCCACACAAGATTCAAAACATACATGATAGCAAAAAAAGACTATAGATTTTAAAAAAGTACACCAAAATTTGAAAAAAATGATAAAAAGTTTGTTTTAAAAAAAATCTATATCTTGCTATGAACACAAAGGGGGGCGGATCACGAAAATCGGAGGGTAAAACGTGAGGGGTTAGGAAAATTTAAAAAAATTTTGCGAAAAAAACCCTTTAAAATTTTAAAAAAATAAAAATTAATTTGGATTTTAAAATTTTTAAATGTGATTAACAAGGG
>CM039126.1:31406080-31439497 GCA_022036555.1 Microstegium vimineum
AGGCCACATGTGTCCAGCCTGGGACAAGTTACGACTTGGAGAGCATCCGCCAGAGGAGCAACGAGAGCCTCCGGGAGTACATCAGGCGCTTCTCTGATAAGCGGTTGAACATCGCAGAGATCTCCGACCCAGAGGCCATCGCCATCTTCTCCAACGTCCTGCGGATGGACGATCTATAGAATAAGTTGGCACGGAAGAGCATAACAACCGTAGAAAAGCCCATGACGATCGCGAATCCTTACGCCAACCAAGACGACGCCACCCACAGCAGGGAGAATAGGCGACGCCACTCTCGTTCCCTAGAATGCGCAAGGGATAGGGACCGCTGACCAAATTATCGCAGTGAAGGAAGGGCCGGCGACCACCGAGACTACCGGTCGGGCAACTCCGAGCACTACCCGCAGAGGTACGATTATAGGCGTGACAACTGCTACGTCGCCAACACGAACGCCCGACCAAAGAAGAACTACGACGCTAGCTACAAGAAGATCCTCGACGGCCCGTGCCCTATACACAAAAACTCCAAACACTCTATGCGCAATTGTGAAATCCTTGAGTCAACAGTGAAGGGAAGAAGTGACAAGAGAGCAAAGAAAGATGACTCCAACAAGGGCAAAGACCAAGAACCACCGGCCCCGGAGTTCCAACCAGCTTTCATGATGTACTCCATCTTTGGGGCAGCGTGGTTGTGGAAGGAGAGAGGAGACGTCGCCAAGTTCGCAAGGATGTCTACTCGGTCGCAGCAACAGGAGATGATTCAGCCAACGCTCGCTACCTCGACTGGTCGGAACAACCAATTAGCTTCTCCGTAGAAGACGAGTGGACGGATTATAGATACCCCAGCCGCTTCCCACTCATTGTCGATCCAACCATCATCACGTGCCACTTCAGGAAGGTGTTGGTCGATGGCGGCAGTGCCCTCAATATCATATTCGCCGATGCATTCCGCCAACTTGATTACTCCAAGAAGGACCTCCTGCCCGCGAACTTCTCCTTCTGGGGGATCATCCCAAACAAGGCGTCGACACCAGTTGGCCGGATCACCCTCCCCGTACAGTTTGGCGACCAAGACCATTTTAGGGTGGAGAACATTAACTTCATCATCGCCGACTTCGAGACAGCCTACCACGCGATACTCGGTCGACCAGCACTCGCAAAGCTCATGGCAGTCCCACACTACACCTACATGGTGCTCAAGATTCTGACACAACAAGGCATCCTCAGCTTCCGCACCAATCTGAAAATCGCGTACTAATGCGAGCAGCAGACAATAAACGCCGTCGAGAAGCCCCGTATCCAGGATACGTACAACTCCGAAGCCAGCGACAACCCCGCCGCAAAGAAGCAAAAGGAAGCAGAACAAGCAGCGACTACCGCCGACCCCTCCCGCGAATAGATATAAAGACCAACAGCCTCGAGAGGCGCGAGAAGATGCGCTAGTATAAACATAGCCCAATAGAGTTTGTACTGTGTACTCTTCTAATAACGAATAAAGGTGCCTCGTTTCTCATATATTTTATCTAACCAAACCTGTTAAAGCAAGCAAAAACGCTCGCGGCGTACGACGACCCCTGCAAAATGCTCACGGTGTACGACGACCCCTGCAAAACGCTCACGGCGTACAACGACTTCTGCAAAACGCTCATGGCATACAACAACAATACCAGTAACACACGACGACCACAGCAATGCGGCTGCCAACGTTCGGCGAAATCTCCAAAACACTCCCACAATGTTCGACGACCTCTCCAAAACGCAATCGGGCGTTTCTCCAAACAGCCTGGCCATAACCAGAAAGCACCCAAAGCTAATTTGCCAATGAGTCATAGCGAATAGAAGTACCTACCCTAAGCGCTACGACTACATTGACAGATCTCCCAAATGGTATTTCCCCAGAAGCCGGGCTATATCATTTGGGTCGGGAGCCATGAGGTTATGTGCCCAGAATCTGTACACAACCACGATACGGTCGACGACTCTACAAGCAGCATGGCTTTTCGCCCAGCGTCTGCAGGAACGGTCTCCACAAGCCCTAGTCACGCCACGATCGAGCCTCTCGAAAAAAGACCCTGTCACTGGCATCTCCCTAAGCGTGCATGAGCAACTCGCCCTCTGTGCCGCGGGTTGCCAGCAGCGTGCCTCCTTGGGAGTCCTTATGTATCCTAGGTGTGAAGTGGCGCTAGCCCTACGATCTGGACCGTTTGAGACCCAAGGCCAAACGATTCATCGCTACGGCTCACGACTTAGCAGACATGACGGGACATACAAGTGAAACAAAAGCTCACCGCCCCGAATATATTACAGCTTTGCAGTTTTCACTTACACGTCCGAACACTTGTATCCGAGATAAAAATTATTGTTGTCCCGCAGCAAAATAGAGCATGACAATAAAGTTGAGAATCCCAAACAGAAGAAACCACAACTAAAAGATCAGTTATTCTGACGATTACAACTTCATCCTACTGATGCGATAAGCGACTACCTCACTAATGTTCCTAGTCTAGAAATCGAACTCATGTCGAAGTTGATATTGCCGGCTACAGTACATGATGATCCCAGGCATGTTGTTACCTGGCGGACCAAAACGGCGGCACTCGTCCCAGATGCACAGATGAGGACCGACGACGACGACTAAGTTCGGCACATCCTCCGGGGCACGAATCCACCGCCGCCGCCAGATGACGTGAAGATCGTCACAAGAGCGCTCCCGAAGACGACGCAAACCTCGATCAAAAAACCGACCATCTGGAAGGGCACCTCCGCTGAGACAATCGATGATAGCAAGCGTCTCCAAATTCACCGAATTAGCGTAATACAACATCATGGCCCTGAAATACATCGCGATGTCATCTCCAACTGCCACCGCCCTGCCAATAAGCACCTGCCCAACAGAATCTCGCCCCTGCAACATCAACCGTTCTAGACCACGAAAGAATAAAGCCTCCCAGTGGTCAACATCGAGAAAGTGCTGCTCGAAGGCAGTCTCCAGAAAAGGGAAGTAGGGCCGGCAATAGTCCTGGACACGCCGAAGAGACAAGAGCCGAATCGTCGAAGCATCATCACAAAAGTTGCGGAAGAGATGACAGACCGGGCAAATCTTCACAAACTCACGCACATTGTCGCCATCACCGATCACACGAAGAAGGATCCGGAAGATCAAGTCCTTCGGCAGAGCCAGCAAGGCGGCGAAACCAAGCACACCGTCGCCCTCCATCTCCATCGACCAAACCCTAGCACCGACGAATCCCCTCTACTCTTCGCTTATCCTTTGCGGACAGCAAGCACGGAGATTGTTGAACAAGGCGGATGGAAAATCCCCTCAGTTCACTGGAATATATAGTACGAAATCGACGGCTCTTTGTATCTTCGGTGTACTCGGTAAGGCAAGGAGACGCGGCCCTTCCCATTCCACCAACCGCCGGAGTTGTCCTTTATACCGAGCGGTGCGGCGCTTCGCCTTCCAGGGTTTTTAGGAAACCGCAACGACCGAATACGGAACCGCCACGTCGCCCACTCCTTACGCCTCAAACACGGGCCGATAACTGGGCGGTTAATTCGGCCCATTTACTTCCTCTCCGTTCTCTACACTTATTTACTTCTAGTTAAACTTCCCCAGTTTACGAGTAATGATTTCTGAAATGCCACTGACACTACAGTCTCGGGACTGGACGTGCAACCTTGTTATGATTTCTTTTCTGCAGCTACAGTAACATGGCTACAGCAGTCTGGTCGGCAAAAGTGCGAGAAAATTGGCTGCCAACAACGATACTCGGGGAATTCATCGACGACAACCACGACTTAGTTGTCTGGTCGCATCCTCAACCAGGCTCGGGGACTTTATCCAGTTTACACCGAGCGAAGCTCGGGGACTGCACCCACGGCACAGAAGGGCGGCGCAAAGAAGGACAACACCCGGGGACTGCGAATCAAGCAACATGATCCTGATACAAGAAGCTTTAGGCTCCTTACATCAGGCTCGGGGACTACATGTATTCGCAGTCGTTTCTTACTAAACTCATATTAAGTTTCTTTCCATATACGATCCTGATACAAGAAGCCCCCAGTTTCTTACATCAGGCTCGGGACTACGGGTATTCGCAGTCATTTTTACAAAACTCATGCTTCAATTTACATACCTTATGTATCCTTTTATAAAGTATGGCACCACGTGCATACTTCACCTGCTACCATGCTCGGGGACTAAGTAGGTACACTTCACCTTGCGGTGAATGTACTGATTTTCTTCTCGACAAAGCTCTGCTATTTTTTGTGTTGCCTTTGCAGAGCCTAAGTGGGTACACTTCACCAGGAAAGGGCTTTTTAAAAAGTTTTTCTTCTTCAGCACGTCACATCCTCCCAGCAAGCAGCCGCAGCATCCGACGAGGCGACCTGCTCGCACATTAGGCTACGACGTTCTCGACCAGCCCGACCTGGTCGGGAGGCTCCTTTAAGCAGCACCTCGACCAGGCAGCCTGGTCGGGGCTTCACGACGACCACGACGCATGATGGCGACCAGCTGAACACCTTCAAGGACAATGTTGCGGGCTCGCCGGAAGAATATAACGTGCTCGGGGACTTGTTGGGGATATTACCTCGGCATATCCCCAGGGACCTTATGGGCCTACCGACCGGAAGACGGCCCAGTCTGCGAGGCCTTGCGGCACGTGACCAGCCCGTTGTGCTCGCCAAGGACTCCGAGGAAGTCTTGCTCGCCAAGAAAGATCCTAGTAGATAGACTCGGATCCCTTGCCTTGAGGGACCGATCGTAATCTGTTAGGATATGGAAATTGTAACCCTGCTCCCCGGCTATATAAGGCGGGCAGGGACCCCCTCCAAAGGCTCTCTCTCAGATCATCTACGGATCTTGTAACCTAATACTCAAATCAATCCAGCCACCAGAACACAGGACGTAGGGTATTACGGCGATTTGCCGGCCCGAACCTGTATAAATCGCCGTGTCTACGCTCTCTGTGTTACGCTTGATCGTCGTCGCCACACCTCCGCCTACAATCTACTACCGTAGGGTACCCCCTAGGTAGACTGCGACGCATATTTCGTCGACAGAAACCTCAATCCTCCTCCCTGGGATCAAACCGGCATGGAATGGATAGATGAGATGTTGCACATGTTCCTTGTGATGCATGCAACGTCGATGGGTGAAACTAGCACTCCGAAGGGTCCATAGGGGGTCGGCTGAACCCCCTATGACACCTGGGCCATGTGGCACTCTTCTAGAAGGAAGGCCCACTCATCATAGGTGCTCTGGCTTGATGGAAGCCTTGGAAGCTCCATAAGGGGGTCGACTTGTCGATGGTATACATATATGCTCAGTCGTTGTTGTGGATGGTGCAAGGTAATGGTCGACAGTTGAAACACCAGTGGCTATTGTTATTATCCTAGTCATGTGGGCGGGGCGCCAAGAGAGCGGTGCAGCCGGGGTTAGACGTGGTATGGGCACAGCGGAACATGGCACGACAAGGGTAGGGTGTAGCACATGTCGGGCATGTCTAGAGAGGGGCACGACATGACCGGGGAGGAGTGCAACCCGTATGAAGAAAAACAGTGCATGAAAAATAATGAAACTGGTGCATGTGTAATTAATAGTGAATTCCCTCAACCCCATGAGAAGGTATAAGCATCCCTTGTGAGGAACTCCAAGAGCCTCTTTATATCCTTCCACATTTATACGAATAGAGGTTTTAGTGAACCAATAGCTTCTTCATTTAGATATGCAAATATTATCATCTTCTGTTTTGGATTTCTCGCTAGCCAAAAAATGAAGAACAAAAGTGACTCCTTAAAGTCCGCATATGGGTGAAAATATATAGAGAACCATTCTTATTCAAATGGTTCTCCGAGATTCATTTTTTAGACCAAGGAAGTAGCTAGCTAATTAGATACTAGCTATTAGCTAGCTAACTAGGATCAAAACATGGCTTAAGACTCTCATCAGGGTCATTGACACGCAGTCTTCCATGTTAGATCTAATTGCAAGTTATTTTACGTAATATATCTGTTTTCTAGATATTCTTTCTATTTTACAAAATTATATATATATATATATATATATATTCTTTTCTGTTATCACATAGTAGGATCAAAATAATATGTAATAATTGTTATTCAGATCAACACAATCATTTCGGCAGCAAAGCCCATAGAAGGACACGATACTCAACTTCCTGCTCATGGGAAGAGAACACACAGGGATGGGCTTGAAATATATGAGGCCATCGTGTGGTTCTGGTTCGGTCTTGTTGCCGAGTTACTTGCGTATTCCAGAAAGATAAAACTAAACTTTACTCCATCCTTCTTAAAATAGAAGTCTTTTGCTTTTTGAGAAATTATTTTCTAAAAAAATAACCAATTATATATAAAGTATTAGTATTTATAGTATATAATTAGTATAATTAGATAGATTGTTAAATGTACTTTTATAATAAACTTATTTATAGATATAAATATTACATATATTTTTTATAAATATAGTAGAAATTAAAAAAGTTTGATTTACAACCTCTATTTTAAGAGAGGGAGTGTAGTTTTATCTCTTAATATTATTTTCAGGTTCTTTTTGTTAAGATTCAGAGATTGTCTCTATGTCTACGTGCAATAGTGATTCCTGGATCGCAAAAACATATATGAACTTTTGCTCAATGTTGCATTCAATCAATACTGCAACGGTTGCACTATATAGGATTCTCATTATCGTAGTTAGCCAGTTGTTTGTCAGGCCCATGGTTGAAGCTTCTGTGGCTCTGTCAGAAGTCAGAATACATTGTCGTCATTCGGTATTCGTTTCGGAGGAAAAGAAAAAAAAACAAACAAAAACAAAAACAAAAAAAAAACAAGAGGAAGAAACTGACTAAACATGTAGAATGTTTCTCAATCAGACAAAGGCCGCTTTGGAACTTAAAAATTTCATAAAAAAGACACGAGAATTTTATAGAAATTAGTTTATTTTTCAAACAAAAACACAGAAAATAGGAACCCCACCTTCCAAAGGAGCAGTAAATCTATGAGAGTAATTCTTTTGCTTTTCATGAGCATCTTTAACGGTTTGTCAAATTTCACTTACAAATATTATGTTCTGGTAACTTACTAAAATATATGGCAAGTAAAAAAAATGGACTCTCACCAACAGTTTGACATAATTGTTTGGTAAATCTTTGACAAACTTGCATCAGAAACCCTAAAAGTGAAACACAGTTAGTTTTATACCCTTCCACCTCTGTCAAACTTGTATCAGAAATCTTGAGAGTGAAACAAAATTAGTTTTTTTGCCCTTCCACCTCTACGTACGCCGGCGACCCGCGCACATATATACGCGTGGAGGGGGAAGATTTACCAAGTTGCTAAAATTTATCAAGTTGGATGCCAAACTGTTGGAGGGGGGATTTTTCTAGTTTCGCTAAAAAAATGAAGATACTAAGTGTGTTTAGCAAACTCTTGGAGATGCTTGGCTCAAAACATACTAATCCAATCAATCGAAAAAAAAACATACTACTCTATTCTGTTTAAAGGAAGCCAAGAGGCGTACTTGGGATGCAAATGGGGCGGCGATGGGCAGCTCGCCCCACGTCCGCTCAAGCCGCAACTCCTAGTAGAGCTAATGCGGCAAGCCGGAGGCATCGCGCGCCACTGTTGCGTTCGTGCGTACACCGCTTCCTCCTGCACATGCGCACACTCTATTCATCTATCGCAGGCAGTACTCCAGACAGACAAGTTGCGGAGGTGCCGATGCCCAGTGGAGGAGACGACGCAGCCAGAGTATGTGCGCCCCTCGCCATGGCTCATGGGTGTTTTGCAGCAGGGACATCGTTGTTGTTGCCATGCCCAAGTTGCTGCCGTATTTGAGGAGCGGGTGCAAGGCGAAGGATAATGATGAGGACCACAACTCCGTTGGACGCAACTCGTGTCGTCGACCACCATGGTGCCGCAATATGCTACTGATGCGGGATGTGGGTTGTCGTTGTGAATACGCAGGTCGAACACTTCAACCCACTTTATCTAAATGGGCTGGGTTGCAAGCTTATGTGGGTTGGTGGCGTAGGCAGCCCAGCAGGTTAACGCGGCGGCCCGCCCCACCTTGCATCCTTAGGCGTACTACACAAAAGACATCACTTTGTACTTGTACTCTTGTACAGTTGTACACACAAGGAGTGCTAGTACACAACACATGGTGGCGCAACTACCCACAGGCCACATGCCATAGCTTTTGGCTAGCTAGGCACTAGTGCCACACTACAATACTGGTTCGATCCCTTCCGGGCGAATTATGTTGGCCGCACTAAAAAAATCCCCTTATGTATGCCATATTTCTTAAAGCACAAATAAATAAACCGATCTACTCACATGACAACTAAAGCTGGACGGAAAACTCGAATCTCATTAACTCGCTCGACTCGTGGCTGGCTCGGCTCGACTCGCCGAGCCGAGCTTAGGTTTTAGCTCGTTTGTGTAACGAGCCGAGCCGAGTCAGCTCGTGAGTTGCTCACGAGCTTAACGAGCTGCACATCTAGGAAACGAAGTCTGCAAGCCGCAGCCACCCATCAGCCATCACCAATGTTGCAGCAGCCCACGGCCCAGACTCGCAGCCCACACGCACATCGGCACATAGCAAAACAGAACCCTAAGCCTCAACACTCACGCACAACCACACAGGCACCTGGCCGCCGCAAGCTTACAACCGGAGCCGGGCCAGCAGTCCACCACGCGACCACGGCGACGACACGGCGAGCGAGACGCCCGATGCCGCGACCGCAAATCAGGCGGACATGACTAGCGCCTCTCCGTCCGTGAGCAGGATTGGTTCGGATTCTTACTCGGTCAATCCTCTCTCCATTTTCCTCTAGATCTTCCTCTGCCTATCGCCGAACTAGTACTGGCCTGCTGGTTGTTGTGCTCCAGGCCCTCACCGCATCTTCCATGGAGGGCGAGAATAATACATCGATGTGTTTTCCAAGTTTGGATGAGGAACTAGCACTCGGTCTTCATTGAAATGTACGTAGTCTTTTTTCTGTCCCTGGCTCACGAGCCAAACGAGCTAGCTCGAGCTTTTTCCCGAGCCGAACCGAGCTAGTTTTTTAGCTCGTTAGGTATAACGAGCCAAGCCGAGCCAGCTCGTTATGCTAACGAGCCAGACCGAGCCGAGACGAGCCAGCTCGATATCCAGTTTTAGCGTAACAGATCATTAGGTAAGGTGGAATAGAGTTTAGAAATTTTCTCAATCTATGTGAGAGATCTTACTATATCTTAAACACAAAGTTGCAAGGGCTGTCTGCTCATTGCATGCCAATTTTTTTGTACAACGCAACATGTAGCTAAATTTTCCAACAGATTTAGCAGTGCTCTATATAAATTATGGTACAACTGGAAAGTCGGCTAAAACCACTAGGTATATCTTTAGCGTAAAAAGAATAGTCCTTAGTTAAAAGCTAAAGGTGAAATTATTCCTAAAGAGTCCCTTCATCAAAAGAGAGATGCAGCACATGCGGAACTCTGGCCATGTGTTTGAGAAAAGCAATATTGCTGCGTTGATAACGGCGCGGAAATGAACACTAGAACGAAGGGTCATGGTCTCATGGAGCAGCAGGCAGGCAGGCGCCTCCTCTGGCGAAGAGAAGAGAAGATGAAGACATCGGCCGAACGGCGCCCTTTTCCTGCGAGGAAGGAAGTTTCAGGGGGAATCTGAGCATCTTCGTCCGAAGTTCTGTAAAAGCCTTGCATTGTTAATTATCTCCTGTTTCCTGCTGCTTTTATCTTGCTTGTCCTCTCTTCCCTACCGAAAGGCCAACTTCAGCTTTGCACCGCCCAAATTCAAACAAAAGTAGTTGAAGCTGATAGTAAAGCTTTGTAGCTGAATTCATCGCAGTAACAACTGAACATGTGCAGGGAGTTTCTTTGGAAGCCTAAAGTGTGCGTTGGCTGGGTCGGGGTCCATATATACGCAATCTTTTTGCCCAAAGTTTGATCCTGCCGTTTACTTTGCTATACTCTCCATTCATCTTGTAATAAGTGTTTTGCGCCCCTTCTTTTGATGCCGGTTATTGCGGCATCACTGTAGCATTATTGTACCATGAATATGTTCAGTCTACTGGCTGCTGGCTAGTGTTACGTAAGGCTGCTTCATAGTAAGTACTACTAGTAAGTTTTAGCTGCAATGATGATGGTGTATGTATTAAGTAGGAGTAATCTCCAGGGTATAAGGGATGGTAGGCTTCGATGAGCTCAGCACCACTTGTAGCTCCATCGATTTGGAGATAGACCAAAATGATATGATCGTTATCCATGGAAGATGCTTAGTATTACTTCTAGGCTACCCTTTCAGTTTCTTCTAGCTAAATTATCCTTTGTTAAAATTAAACCTTTTTGGTATCAAAAGAAATTCTTTATTTTAAGAGGAGGTTTCAGCTTCCTAATAATTTTCCTAGTAAAAGAGATGTATAGTTTTAACTGATGCATCAACGGAACTTAGAATTGACCATCATTATGTAAATCCAAGTTCAGACCATCCTTACCCGGCGACAGTTAATTAAATGCTGACTATTCTTACTAGTACACAACTAAATGTTATGTATTGTATAAGTTCTTATAAGTGATAACTGATATATATGTTTGGTTCAATGTCTATAATACAAAGACCCAGTCATGGTCAAAATTTATTTGGTCCTCTAGATCTTATTGGATTCATTTTTTTCTGCTCAAAAGTTGGCTTCTATTTCTTTCTTTTTTTCTCTCTTAGCGCTAGTGTACTTTGTCACAGAAACAAACACAGGTGCACTGTGGTCTCTCGAATCCAACTAGACAGGGAATGAAATCTGACATAATGAAGCCGCGGCGACGGTTTGTCAGTTCCGATTCATTTTTAGATAAAGGATAGAAACTATCCGGCTTCATCTACCAAATGGTAGAATCAGGCCAATTATTACTTGGATCCGAACTCACAACAGCTAACAAGCTGTCCACCACCGTTTCGACTAAAACTCACACAAGCACTGTAAACGACTAAAGTCTTGACTAAGTAGAACCGATAAATCTAGAAGACAACCACCCATTGGAGGAAAAGAATTGCAACGCAGCCAACGAGTATCAGCTGGTCCCGAGAGTCCTCACGCCGCTGCAGTATTGCCCATTGACGAAGCCAATACGTTCCCCTGAAAAGCACCTGCAACAGAGATTTCGGTGTGCACTTGTCAAACACCACTTCGTTTTGAGTTAACCAAACAATCCAACATAAAGCAGCTGCTACCGTTAATAACAGAGAATTATGTTCGATATCACCGACTTAGACCAATTATTGAATAAGTCAGCAACATTTGTAAGGGGTGATAAGCCCGAAAATAAATGTACAGCGTGTCACAAGAATTTAGCATAAAAACATTCAAAGAAGAGGTGATGAATAGTTTCTGGGTAGTGACAAAAGCTGCACTAAGTGTCCCCAATCCAGTTACGACGCACAAGATTATTACCTACTAAATTACGTTTAAAAGAAACATCCAAAGGTACTGAACTAATAACTTTTGCCATAAAATCTTGTTTTCTTCTCACAATATTGAACAACGCAGGAAACTTGACCCTAAGCGGTTGATTCCCTAACCACTTATCTTCCCAGAACCGTACTTGTGAACCATCCGAATGATCCTAACCCTAGAAAAATATCTTTAACATTCATCAGACTTCTGCAGAAGTGGGACTGATTTGGTTTAATAGAACAACTCCCAATCGGTTTGCCTTTAATATACTTATTTCTTAACAACTCCTGCCACAAACCATCTTCATTCAGGAGTTTGAAAAGCCATTTACTAAGTAAACACTTGTTTTGTATCTGAAAGGATCAAGATGCCCAAGAGGGGGGTGAATTGGGCTCTTTTTAATTTCTAAACAGGAATTAAACCTATAAAGAACCAATTAACCCCCTAGTGCCTACCGCTTGTGTGTCCTAGCTAGAAAGCGGTAACAAAGCAAAGGAAAGCGAAAACTTCCTACACAATTCTAGTATGAATTGAAAGACAGGTGCGGAAAGTAATGCGGTAATAAAGGGCTAGGGAAAGAGATGCTTGACACGGCGATGTTTTGCCGAGGTATCGAGGAGTCGACACTCCTCCCTAGTCCTCGTTGGAGCACCTCGCAAGGTATAGCTCCCCCTCAATCCCGCGCAAGGGATGAGTGCTCTCTACGGGCTGATTCTTCGCCACTCCGGCTCGGTGAATCGCCCACAACTGATCACACACGTCGATGGAGAAGGGCCGCCGACAATCTTCCGGCGATCACCTTCCTCCGAACACCACCGGACCGTCTAGGTGATGTCGATCACCAAGAGTAACAAGCCTCGATCTTCGCTTGACTCACTCAAGCTTCACAACTAGAGGATGCACACTTGAACTCTTGGATGAACTAGAGGGAGGATGGATGGATTCGCGAATCACTCTCTCTCTCTCTCTAGGGCTCTTGCTCTCTTCCCAACCTTCTCAACGAACTCAGCAACTCAAATGAGCAAAAGCCGGGTGGGAGAGAAGTGGGAGGGGCTATAAATAGACCCTCTGAAAACTGCCTCGGGCTGGCATTTTAAGTTGGCGACGGACGCTCCGTCGACTAGGCGACGGACGGTCCGTCGCATGCCCAACGGCTAGTTTCTGTTCATAATTGAGGCGACGGACGCTCCGACGCCTAGGCGACGGACGGTCCGACGCCTCTGTCTAACGGCTAGTTCTGACACACTATTCCCAGCGACGGACGCTACGTCACTGGGCGACGGACGCTCACCCACAGCGTCCGACTCTGAATTCTGGCTAGGGTTTGAAAACACCCTCTCTGGAAGGTCGACGGACGCTCTCCGCAGCGTCCGAGGCCTGGCCGACGGACAGCGTCCGACGCACCCTGGAAAACTTAGCCAGAAAACAACCTCTCTGGAAGGCCGACGGACGCTGTGGACTCAACCACCCAGCGTCCGGCGCCTTTGTCCGACGCGTCGGACAGCGTCCGGCGCCCCTGCCAGGAGCGTCCGTCGCCTAGAAAATGATTTTGACAACTCCGTTTTTCGTTGCGATGAATATGGAAGTTGTTCTAGGCTATCTTACGGTCACCATAGGCTTGCTTAGAGCTAAGGAAGTCAAGTGTGCACCACATCTAAACAAGAAGCTTTCCTAAGTCAAGCTACTAGTCTCAACTCCTCTTAATAGTACGGTCAAAGGTAAAAAGAGAAGCCCTATCTAATTCTAAGTGCCCTTCATCTCCTTATGGCACTTAACCTATCATTCTAGGGTCTTCATCATGTCTCCTTAACAACCGAAACGATATCCATCTTGGGAGCTAAGTGATGACCTTTAGAGCCCATTTTCCTTGATCACCATGGCTAGGCTACGCATAGCCTCTGTAAAAACACACGTTAGCCATAATAATCTTTAATTGTCGTTAATCACCGAAACCAACTAGGGCCATGATTCTTCAATCTCCCCCTTTTTGGTGATTGATGACAATAGAACCTCGAGTATCGATAAGAGTTTTGGTTAAGAATCGAGGGTGACTTGGAATGGTTGAGCAAGGGTTAGTAAGAAGGTAATGAAGTACACTTGCTCACCCAAGCCAAATCACAAAACATGGTACTTATGGATATGAATGAAGAAGCGGTACCTGATGATATTCTCAAAGGATGTATCGGAGTAAAACGCGGAAGCTCAAAAATCGTTAGGCAAAGAGATATATCATGAACATGAAACAAACTCACAAGATATATTAGAGAAACACAAGAGTTTGTCACATGTAACCATATATACATCAACAATCATCACATCACACATATAGACAAATGCATAAAAGAGACATGGTGAAAGAGTATGGGAAATAAAGCATACAAAGATCCAAATCCCTCCCCCTATCTCTATACTCGACCCTCTCTCCCCCTTTGGCGTCTAGCACCAAAAACTACGAGTCTGGGGCTGGAGAAGAAGGCGAAGTAGCGGCAGCTCGACGATCCAGCATAATGAAGTCCTGAAGATCGGACTCGTCTGACTCATCTGACACGGTCTCTGCTGGTGTAGATGCAACTGGGGTGGCCTCAGAAGCTGTCACTGGCACCTCTGGAGCTGCGGTCTCAACTGACTGTCGCGGAGACTCTGCCGGTGCCTTTGACGGTCCTGCCTCAGTAGTAGCGAGCCTGGGGGCCCGACGAGTGAAAACTCGAGGCGAGGGGGACGTAGTGACTGCTAGTGCCACTAGGGACACTGCCGCTGCAACCTCTGCAGGCTGAGTCTGACCAGGAGAGGACACTGCCACTGTAACCTCATCTGCTAATGATATGGCATCCGTCTGAACGGCAGCTGGAGGTGTGGTGACTGTCTGTGCCGACTGCTTAGGTGCGATCTCCGACGACGCAACTGAGGACTGGTGAGTGCCTGTCGCCGGAAGATCCACTGCGGTCTCTGGAGCTGGTGTGACCTGCTGAGGTGCTCCTGGGGAGTCTTCTCCCGTGATCTCCAGGTACGAAGCAGACAGATCTCGCGAGGCCTCTGCTAGTGTAGTTCCCCGGATAGGAGTGAATCCCGTCTGGAACTCTCCGGGTGAACCTATCCAAGAGGACACCTGGGTCCTCGGAGTCTGGTACTATGGAGAAGCTACTGGCTGGAAGGGAGGTGTAGCTGGTGCCTGACTCTGCTGTCCTCTGGACGGTAACGCTGGAGTGGGCACCACTACTACTGGAGGCTGCGGTGGCGGAGAGGTGAACTGCTGCTGCTGAGAGACTGCGGGCAACTGAAAGTGTGGCGTCGAAGTCTGCCCGGAGCTAGAGGCCAGAAGACGCTCAAGTAGAAGAGTCTGAGTCTTCTGGATCTCTGCCTGCTGGAGCTGGTAGGCTAGGAACTGGCGCTGGAACTCATCTTACCTAGCCTGTGTCTGTGCCTGAGCGGCCAGCTGCTGCTCAGTGAGCCTCCGTAGGTCTGCAGCCTGTCGTCTCTGCTCCTCTGCCTGACGAGATTGCTCCTCCTGCATCCTTGAGAGTATAGAAAGCAAGGTAGCCTCTGAGGAGCTGGAGCCTGGAGCTGGAGCTGCTGCAGCTGTGTCTGACCCACCAGTCTCGTGGTCATGTGTCATAGGTGTATACTCGTGCACGGGCTGGTAGTCCTCGTCCGTGCTGTCAGAGTCGAGATCCTCTCTAAACACTGTCTCTGCAGCTGTATCGATCTCGACGTCCAAACCAGCTAGCTCTGCCTGAGCTATCTGCTCAACTGTGGCATCGGCGACCTCGGCTAACTATGGTGGCACTCCGGCCTGTCTCGTGCCTGGTCTGTAAGCTCTGCTGGGGCGAGGTAGCTGCCCATGAGTCACAAGCTGGCTCATCGAATAGACAGGAAACTCTATAGCTGACCTCGTGAGGGTGACTCTCATAACCCCTGACCCGGTCTTGGCAACTACCAAGTAAGAGATCCAATGTGCGAACTGTAGCTGCCAATGACCTCTAAATCCAGCAGCTATGATGTCCTCGAGCTCGCTCACTATCAGATCTCATAGATCGAACTGCTCTTTCCGGACAATGTGAGCTAGGAGCCAAAGCTGAAGTCGAGTGATAGTATCCCTAGCTCCAATCCTGGGTAGAATGGTCCGTCTGAGAACCTCATGGAGGATCCGAGCCAAAGGAGTGAGGTCACGTGGCGTCCGGCTCGAACCCTCAGTGAACGGCTGCTGAAAGCACGGACTGACAAAGTCTGTGGATGGCACTATGCCATCGTGAGGTCTGCGAGGAGCCTCCTGATCCCCATAGCAAAGACTGTGGATCCTGGTAGGTGAAGATCCAAGGTGAAAGAGCTCTCGGAACCTGGCAGCTGTAACCCTGAAGTCACATCCCCGATATGCGAAGTGAAGGAACTCGTGATCAGGTGAAATCCACAGAGAGGCGTAGAACTGATAGACCCACTCCTTCTGATATGCCCCTGAGCGACCCATCAGATCTGTCAATCCCTGGATGTACTGGAGATGCTGCAGGATCTCTGGACCGCCGATCCCCTCAATCTGAGTAGCTGGGCACACTCTGTGGGCCCTGAGGGGAGCATCGGTGTCAACATACGCTTGGTAGAAGTCCTCGTGCACTGTGGTATAGAACTCTGGTCCGGCACGGGGGTCCCTCTGAGGTGGGAACCATGACTGGAAGTCGACGAACCGAAGCATCTAAACTTGCTTCGCTGTAAGTGTCCTGACCTGGTGCCTCACGGGGTCTGGGAGCCGGGGTCCTGGAGGGCTGGGTGGTGCACCTGAGCCTCGGGAACGAGTAACACGACGGCTCATCAGCTCTCCAATGGTAGAGTGGCCCGCGGCCTCTGTCGGCTCAATCGCTGGGACTGGCTCTGTAGCTGGTGCCTCTGTAGCCTCGACGGGCTCTGACACTGGAGGTGGAGGGGACTCACTACGCGCTCCACGGCGAGGTGAGAGCCTCAAGCCGGCGCGACGTCCTCCTCGCTCAGCTCTCTCGGCTGCCTCTGCTACTGCAAGAGCGGCTACTGAATCCGGATCCATGGCCGGCCTCTTGCGCTTCCTCGAGATAACCTTCTGTTTGCCCTTCCCGTGGTCAGTGGGTGGACGCGGTGGAGGTGGAGGGTCACCACCACTACCGGGGACGGGACCTGCATTCTTCGTCCTGGCCATTTTCCAAACTCTAGCAAACAAACCACTGACAGGAAAACTTAACAATCAAAGCACAGCTCCACTGCCAAACAGACACTGTCCCTGATCCTCTGGAACCAAGCAGATCAAAGAGTGGCACGCCGGCCCTAGACTGTCCTCGCGAGGCTTTGCCTCGATCCGTACTCGCGGGCTTTGCCCCGAGTTATCTGTCACTGCCCACTGTCTGAGTCTCTGATCAACTGACAAACTGACCCTGCTCGTCAGAGATAGATAGAGATATATACCATAAGCATATAACTAGAGGTACGAATCTATAGAAGCATGAAAATAGGAAAGAATAGAATCGGGATATCCACTGTCATACCTCGAGCCTCTGTCCAAAAAGGAGAGAAAAAGGAAGAGAGTTTCCCCGATCAATCGCAATCCACAATCCACAGTCCGCAAACCAATCCACACTCTAAACAAGATAGAGAGATGAAAGGTTAGGGGTTGGCAAGGTGGAGAAGTGAACTGCAATTTTGAGTGAGAGTCAGAATGAATCGGGAGTTTCACCTTTGCACCCAAAAAGGATCGAACAGTCTCCTTGGAGAGGGGCTCCTCGATAAGATGAGAAGCACTGCTGAGAAAGCGCTGAGGGACGGCGATGGTGCTTGAAAGAGCAGCTGCGGCGCGGCCAAGAACACTGCAGGGCAGGCGGCGGCGCTGGGACAGGGTGAGGCAGCGGCGCAGAAAAGGCCACGGCGGCGCTGGGCAGAGCAGGGAGGAGCGCGGATCTGACCGGCGGCGAGGTGGAGCAGTGCTCAGCGGCGCTCGGGAAGGCTCACGGCGGCGCTGGACGGATGTGCGGCGGTTAGGGTTTGGTCAGAGACGCGGCGGCGAACTGAGCGGATTCGGGCGAAACAGAGGAGATCGGGGGTTTTCAAAAAAATTTCGCCGATTAGTTCGCGACGGACGGTCCGATGCATAGGCGACGGACGCTCCGTCGGCATGCGCCGGACGCTCGGGGAGCGTCCGACGGCATCGTCCGTCGGGCTTCCAGAGCCAATTTGGAACGCCCAGCCGCATTGACCGCGACGGACGCTCCGCGACGGACGCTTGGGAGAGCGTCCGTCGCCCTTTTTGCGGGCAAGGTTAATCTCCGGACGATCGCGACGGACGCTGAGGCAATTGACACCGAGCGTCCGTCGGCAGCGTCCGACGCCTAAAAAGTGGAATTTTTCAAATTTTCTTTTTGCGTCTTTCTCCCAACCAAGTTCCAATCCCAATAAGATCCAAATAACACTTGATTGGACTTGATATGAGAACCATCTCTCAAACACTCATTTTCAATTATTTTGCCATAGGCTTAAATTTAGTTTTTAGCTCAAGATATTCAAATGAAAGCGCCAAGGAGTCATCATATGGCCATAAGAGGGGTAAATAAGGAACTTGAGCTTGGAATGCTCCCCCTAAGTGGACAATCATAGAGGATGCTCAAGAAACTTAACCGAAAAGGAAAGAGCAAACAACACACATGCATATGCTTGTGCAATACAAAAAGTGAATCTAGGTTGCTTGCAAGTTTAAACCGCGGTTAAGCTTTGTCACACGCTTCGTGGGCGGTTATCTTAACCGCGTTAGCCAAGCCTATGTGCATTACCATATTAAACATGTTACATTACATATGCATGCAAGGTTCACACAAGATCATCTTTTAGTGAAATTAGAGTGATCAAGCACATTTAACTCGCTTCTCAACCTACAAAAGGTTGTTTCATCGAGTGGTTTAGTGAAGATATCCGCCAATTGCTCTTCGCTCTTAACTCCAACTAGTGTTATATCTTTCCTAGCCACATGATCTCTAAGAAAGTGATGGCGAATATCTATGTGCTTGGTGCGAGAGTGTTGAACCGGGTTGTTTGCAAGCTTTACGGCGCTTTCATTATCACATAAAAGTGGAACTTCTTTTAAAAACACGCCGTAATCAAAGAGTGTTTGGGTCATATATAAGATTTGTGCACAACTTGCTCCCATGGCAATGTATTCCGCTTCGGCGGTTGACAATGCCACACTATTTTGCTTCTTTGAGGACCAAGAAACAAGTGATCTTCCTAGCATGTGGCACCCGCCGGAGGTACTCTTCCTATCAACCTTACACCCGGCGTAATCTGAATTGGAATAGCCAACTAGTTGGAAGGGAGCTCCTTTGGGATACCAAAGATCCATGCTAGGGGTGTGCCTTAAGTACCTAAGGATTCTTTTAACCGCACAAAGGTGCGACTCCTTAGGGTTTGCTTGAAATCTAGCACACATACACACACTAAACATGATATCCGGCCTAGAAGCGGTGAGGTAAAGTAAGCTACCGATCATAGAACGATATAGAGTTTGGTCGATCGGTTTACCTCCCTCATCGAGATCGAGATGTCCATTTGTAGGCATTGGGGTCTTGATTGGCTTGCAATCCTCCATCTTGAATTTCTTGAGCACATCATAAGTGTACTTCTCTTGAGATATGAAGGTGCCCTCCCTCAATTGCTTCACTTGGAAGCCTAGGAAGAAGGTTAGCTCGCCAATCATTGACATCTCGAACTCCTTGAACATCAATGCACTAAATTCCTTGCTATGACCTTGGTTTGTTGACCCAAATATAGTGTCATCGACATATACTTGGCAAACAAAGATCTCTTCATCTAGCACCTTGGTGAAGAGTGTGGTGTCCACTTTCCCGATCTTGAAGCCCTTCTTGAGTAGGAAGTCCCTTAGCCTCTCATACCAAACTCTTGGAGCTTGCTTCAATCCATAGAGTGCCTTGGACAACCTATACACATGATTAGGACAATTTAGGTCTTCAAACCCGGGAGGTTGTGAGACAAAAACAAGTTCATTAATGAAACCATTAAGAAAGGCACTCTTCACATCCATTTGAAAGAGTTTCATTTTATGGTGTGAAGCATATGCCAAAAGGATACGAATGGCTTCTAGTCTTGCAACCGGTGCAAAAGTCTCCCCAAAATCCAAGCCTTCAACTTGGGAGAACCCCTTTGCCACCAATCTTGCCTTGTTTCTCACAACCACGCCTTGATCATCTTGCTTGTTCCTAAACACCCACTTGGTGCCAATGATTCTTGCTCCTTTGGGCTTTTCTACTAGTGTCCACACTTCGTTCCGGGTGAAGTTGTTCAACTCTTCATGCATGGCATTCACCCAATCTGGATCCGCAAGTGCATCCTCCACACTAGAAGGCTCAACAAAGGAAACAAAGGAGTGATGTTCAACATAAGAAGCAAGTTTAGATCGAGTTGTTACCCCCCTTGATGGACTCCCTAGGATAAGATCTTGTGGATGAGCTTGAAGCATAGGTGTAGATCTTCTATCAATCACTTGGGGAGGAGGTTGTGGTGCATCAACATCACTAGCTTGAGCCTCGGCTTGAACTTGAGGGATGAAGGTATCTTCTTGTGCTTCCCTCACTTGTTCTTCATCAACTTGAGGCGTGTGAGGTGGAGAGGGTACTTGATTTGCATTATCTTCAACTTCTTCCACCTCTTGTGGGTTGATTGCACCAACGGGCATATTCTTCATAGCCTCCCTCAAGGGTTCATCACCTACATCATCAAGATTTTCATGCTCTTCTTGAGAGCCATTAGTTTCATCAAACTCCAAGTCATACGTTTCTTCAACTAAGCCGGTGGCTTTGTTAAATACACGGTATGCCTTGGATTTAAGTGAATACCCAACTAAGAAACCAATATCACATCTTCTTTGGAACTTGCCCAAGTGTTGGCGCTTCTTGTAGATGTACACTTTGCAACCAAACACTCGGAAAAAGGATATATCCGGTGTTTACAATAGTCTTCAATCTTGGTGTTTACAAACTTCATCACAATAGTCTTCAATCTTGGTGTTTACAAACTTCATCACAATAGTCTTCAATCTTGGTGTTTACAAACTCGGTCCCATTGTCACTTCTTATCTTCTTGATCTTCACATCAAATTCATTTTGGGCTCTAGTTGCAAACTTCTTGAATATTGATTGAGTTTCTCCCTTGTCTTGAAGAAAGAACACCCAAGTGTACCTAGAATAGTCATCAACTACCACCAAGCAAAAGAGATTGCCACCAAGGCTAGCATAGGTAGTAGGTCCAAAAAGATCCATGTGGAGTAGCTCTAGAACTCTTGAGGTTGACATGAAAGCTTTGGTTGGATGAGTGTTTGCTACTTGCTTGCCGGCTTGACACGCACTACAAAGTTTATCTTTCTCAAACACAACATCCTTCACACCTCTAACCAATTCCTTCTTGACAAGCTTCTTCAAAGTTGACATTCCCACATGTGCTAATCTTCTATGCCATAGCTAACCCAAAGAACTCTTGGAGAAAAGACATGTTTGCAAACTAGCTTCATTTGAGGTGAAGTCCACTAGGTAGAGATTGTTGTGTCGAAACCCTTTGAATATCAATGATGAATCTTCAATCTTGGACACAACTACCTCATTTGGAGTGAAGAGACATTAGAAACCAAGATCACATAGTTGTCCCACGGATAGCAAGTTGAAGCTCAATGATTGTACTAGCAAGACATTTGATATAGATTGATCATTTGAGATTGCCACTTTGCCTAGACCTTGCACTTTGCCTTTTGAATTGTCCCCAAAGGTAATCTTGTCTTGCCCTTCACAATCCTCCTCAAGTGTGGTGAACATCCGGGAGTCACCGGTCATATGTTGAGTGCATCCACTATCAATCACCCAATGACTTCCACCGGTCTTGTAGTTCACCTACACACAAGCAACTTGGCGTTAAGCTTGTTGTTTGGGAACCCACATTTGGCGAGGTCCCATAGCCTTGTCCACCAACTCCTTAGCAACCCATAGCACTTTGGGCTTGTTCTTCATCTTTGGACCGAGAAAAACAACTTGAGGTCTACCCTTGGAGTCCTTGTTAATGATGAAGTGTGCATCATGAGCGAAAGGCCTTATGTGCTTGGGCAAGGTCTTGGGAGGTGGAGTCTTGCATTGGGATTGAAGATGACCCTCTTGACCACATCCAAAGCACTTCTTGGGTTTGGGCTTTGGTGTGTCATAGTTGCTTCTCATAGCCTTGTTCTTGTAATAGTTCTTGGCTTCTATCTTGACCTTGGCCTTCATGATTTGGTTCTCCTTGAACCCAATGCCGGTCTTGTCGGTCTTCATGATAGTGTTCATCAAGAGCTCACTTTGAAGGTTGTGGCCCTTGGTGAACTTCTCCAATCCACTTGTAAGCTTGATCTTCTCAACCTTGAGCTTTGCATTTTCCTCTTTGAGAGACTTGATCAAGGTCATTGCATCTTTGTCATCTTGTTTGGCCGACTTGATAGTGAGTGGCTTGCTTGCCTTGAGGTTGATTAGCTCTTCCTTGAGCTTGGAGTTTTCTTGCCTCATCTTCACATAGTCATCATGCTTGTCGGCCTCAACTACCTTCTTGCCCTTGCACTTTGCATTTTGCTCACTAGCAACTTCATCAAGCAAGTCCTCACAAGAAGTAGCTATATCACACTTAACAACTGGGTTAATAGCAACATGTGTAGCAAGATCATTTGAAAGCAATTCATTAGCTATCACAAGTGTGTCATGTTCATTTTTAACTTGGTTGTAGTCATCTTTTAGCAAGTTGTACCTTGAATGGAGCTCTTGTGTTGACCTCTCAAGCTTATCATGTTTCTCATTTACTTGCTTGAGTGAGGCTTTGAGCTCCCTAGTGCTAGATGAGAGAGATTTATTCTCAAGCTTCAATTCATCATTAGCACTAGTCAAGTCATCAAGCTTAGCATGCAAGTTACCATTTGCTTTCTCTAGTGATTCACTTTTGCCTTTATACTTCCTAATGAGCTTAGTGTATTTATTGCAAATTTCAATTAGCTCATTATAGGAAGGTGCCTCAAACTCATCATCACTATCATCACTAGAGCTAGCCTCATCATCACTATCCTCTTTTTGTACCTTTTTGTCACCTTTAGCCATGAGGCATAGGTGTGTAGAGGATGAGCCCGGAGATGACGGAGGGGGTGGCGGTGGAGTAGATGAACCAATCACCAAAGCGGCCACCTTTTCTTCTTCACTTTCATCTTCGGATGAGTCACTTGATTCTTCAATGTCGGTGAGCCAATTACCAGCAATGTAGGTTTTGCCATTCTTCTTCTTCTTGTGGAAGTTGAAGTTCTTTTTCTTCTTGAATGGCTTGTCATCCTTTTTCTCCTCATCACTTGACTCAACCTTGTTGCCTTTGTTGTACTTGAACTTGTTGTTAGTTTTCTTGTTCTTGTACTTGTCTTTCTTTTCTTTGGGACAAGCATGAGCCAAGTGTCCAAGTTTGCCACAATTGTAGCAATCCATCTTGGAGAGTGGCTTTCTTGAAGAGCTTGTGAAGAATTTCTTCTTCTTTGAGTCAAACTTGACTCCATTCTTGCTTAGCTTCTTCAACATCTTGGTTGTTTTCTTCACCATGAGAGCGAGATCATCATCATCATCATCATCGCTTGTGCTCTCATACACGACTTGCATCTTGTGCTTCTCCGACGAGGATGCCTTGAGAGCCAAGTCCTTCTTTTCTTCCTTCTCTTTTTCTTTCTTCTTGGAGGAGGAAGATGAGCCACTATCACCAATCTTCATGTACATCTCATGGGCATTGATCTTGCCCAAAATTTGTGTTGGTGTAGCGGTGGAGAGATCTCCTTGGTGAAGCACCGTGACGATGTGGCCATACTTCTCAATGGGCAAGACACAAAGAATCTTGCGTACCACATCGGCCGGTTCCATTTGGTTGAGACCGAGCCCATTCAATTCCTCTACAATAATATTTAGTCGTGAGTACATTTCATTTGTATTTTCATTTGCATGCATAGAGAAAGAATTGAGCTAAGCCATAACCAAGTGATAGCGTTCTTCACGCTCACTCTTTGTGCCTTCGTGAAGTGCACAAATAGTGGTCCACAACTCAAATGCGTCCTTGGCATTACGCACTCGGTTGAAGACATCCTTGCTAATGCCACGAAAGAGTATGTTCTTTGCCTTGGCATTGTGCTTTTCAAAGTTGAGGTCCTCCGCGAAGAGAGTACCTCCCTTTGTGGCGGCTTTGAGCACGCCCACGTCAACGGCCTCTAGGTAGGCCTCCATACGAACTTTCCAATAAGGAAAGTCGTCTCCATCGAACATGGGAGGTGGTCCATCCCCATGGGACATCTTGCTCTAGGCGGTGAAGCCTAATATAGAGCAACCTCGCTCTGATACCAATTGAAAGGATCAAGATGCCCAAGAGGGGGTGAATTGGGCTCTTTTTAATTTCTAAACAGGAATTAAACCTATAAAGAACCAATTAACCCCCTAGTGCCTACCGCTTGTGTGTCCTAGCTAGAAAGCGGTAACAAAGCAAAGGAAAGCGAAAACTTCCTACACAATTCTAGTATGAATTGAAAGACAGGTGCGGAAAGTAATGCGGTAATAAAGGGCTAGAGAAAGAGATGCTTGACACGGCGATGTTTTGCCGAGGTATCGAGGAGTCGACACTCCTCCCTAGTCCTCGTTGGAGCACCTCGCAAGGTATAGCTCCCCCTCAATCCCGCGCAAGGGATGAGTGCTCTCTACGGGCTGATTCTTCGCCACTCCGGCTCGGTGAATCGCCCACAACCGATCACACACGTCGATGGAGAAGGGCCGCCGACAATCTTCCGGCGATCACCTTCCTCCGAACACCACCGGACCGTCTAGGTGATGTCGATCACCAAGAGTAACAAGCCTCGATCTTCGCTTGACTCACTCAAGCTTCACAACTAGAGGATGCACACTTGAACTCTTGGATGAACTAGAGGGAGGATGGATGGATTCGCGAATCACTCTCTCTCTCTAGGGCTCTTGCTCTCTTCCCAACCTTCTCAACGAACTCAGCAACTCAAATGAGCAAAAGCCGGGTGGGAGAGAAGTGGGAGGGGCTATAAATAGACCCTCTGAAAACTGCCTCGGGCTGGCATTTTAAGTTGGCGACGGACGCTCCGTCGATTAGGCGACGGACGCTCCGTCGCATGCCCAACGGCTAGTTTCTGTTCATAATTGAGGCGACGGACGCTCCGACGCCTAGGCGACGGACGGTCCGACGCCTCTGTCTAACGGCTAGTTCTGACACACTGTTCCCAGCGACGGACGCTACGTCACTGGGCGACGGACGCTCACCCACAGCGTCCGACGCTGAATTCTGGCTAGGGTTTGAAAACACCCTCTCTGGAAGGTCGACGGACGCTCTCCGCAGCGTCCGACGCCTGGCCGACGGACAGCGTCCGACGCACCCTGGAAAACTTAGCCAGAAAACAACCTCTCTGGAAGGCCGACGGACGCTGTGGACTCAACCACCCAGTGTCCGGCGCCTTTGTCCGACGCGTCGGACAGCGTCCGGCGCCCCTGCCAGGAGCGTCCGTCGCCTAGAAAATGATTTTGACAACTCCGTTTTTCGTCGCGATGAATATGGAAGTTGTTCTAGGCTATCTTACGGTCACCATAGGCTTGCTTAAAGCTAAGGAAGTCAAGTGTGCACCACATCTAAACAAGAAGCTTTCCTAAGTCAAGCTACTAGTCTCAACTCCTCTTAATAGTACGGTCAAAGGTAAAAAGAGAAGCCCTATCTAATTCTAAGTGCCCTTCATCTCCTTATGGCACTTAGCCTATCATTCTAGGGTCTTCATCATGTCTCCTTAACAACCGAAATGATATCCATCTTGGGAGCTAAGTGATAACCTTTAGAGCCCATTTTCCTTGATCACCATGGCTAGGCTACGCATAGCCTCTGTAAAAACACACGTTAGCTATAATAATCTTTAATTGTCGTTAATCACCGAAACCAACTAGGGCCATGATTCTTCAGTATCTCTAGATTTTGTATGCCTACCCCACCTTGATATTTTGGTTGGCATAGAACCTCCCACTTAGTTAACCTATATTTTCGCTTACGTTGATCATTTTGCTAGAAAAATCTTGATCTAGAACAGTCAATCCTTTCTAGCACTCCCTTTGGCAATTCAAAAAAAGACATCATGAACAACGGTAAGCTGGACAGAACCGAATTTATTAGAACCAACCGACCACTAACTGACAGCAATTTTCCTGTCCACCTACTAAATCTTTTTTTCAACCCTGTTAACAATTACATCCTAATCCTTATTATTTAACTTTCTAGTGCTCATGGGTAGGCCAAGATATCTAAATGGATACTTTCCAATCTCACAGCCAAACAACTGCGAATAGAATACCTCGTAATCTTTTGCTTTGCCAAAACAAAATATATCTCACTTTTATGAAAATTTATTTTAAGGCCCGACAGATGCTCAAAGGTATTAAGAATTAATTTCATATTCTTCACCTTCGCAACATCATGACTCAAAAATATTACGGTATCATCTGCATACTGAAGAATGGATAATCCATCATGGATAAGAAGAGGAATTACCCCCTTCAACTTGTCATGCTTCCTTAGCTCTAGCAATGAGTATCGCCAACATGTCGGCCACTATATTAAATAGTATTGGCGACATTGGGTCACCCTTCCTTAGCCCTTTCTTTGTTTGGAAATAAGAATCTAATTGGTCATTAACCTTTATATTCACATTACCCCCTTGCGTAAAATGTTGCACCCATGTGCACCATTTATCAAAGAATCCTTTCATCCTCAAACTTTGTTGGAGAAAATCCCATTTTACTTTATCGTAAGCTTTCTCAAAATCAATTTTAAAAATAATCCCATCTTGTTTCTTTGAGTGTAATTCATGAATAGTCTCATGAAGAATTACCGCTCCCTCCATAATATTCCTACTCGGTATAAGGGCTGACTGAGTTGGTTCGATAACCTTTTTAGCAACGGTAGATAATCTATTTGTTGCCACTTTAGTGAATATTTTGAAAGACACATTCAACAAACAGATTGGCCTATATTGTTGAATAGTTTTCGCGTCATTCTTTTTTGGGAGCAGAATTATATTTCCAAAATTTAAACTGTGCAATGGCAACGTTCCTTGATGGAAATCCGAAAAAAGTGATGGAAATCCGAAAAAAGAGCCATCAGATCATCTTTTATCACCTCCCAAAAGATCTAATAAAACTCGGTGGGAATCCATCTGCCCCGAAGCCTTATTATATTACATTTGGAAAATAGCCGCCCTCACCTAGCAGCCAAGAACTCATTCTCTAGCTGCGAAACTTGAGGAATATCCCCTATTTCTGACTCTTCCAGAGTAATAAGAGAACCTTCGGAAGGGCCGAAAAGATTTTTATAATAGTCGGTAATATGCTTTTTGAGTTGAGCATCACCGCTTATTATAGAATTCCCATCCTCTAACTGGAAAATACGAGTTTTGCGATGTCTACCATTCGCCAATAAGTGATAATATTTGGTGTTCGCATCACCCTCCAAAAGGTGCTTCACCTTAGCCCTTTGGTACCACTTTAGTTCCTCCTCTCTAAGAAGCTCAGCTAGCCTTTCATTTAGAACATGTTTTAAATTTAAATCGATTTCATTTAACGTATGTAATTCAACTTTTTTGTCTAACTCATCAAGTTTGTCTAGGAGCGCCTTTTTTTCCTTCTTGTACGCACCACTAATATTTTTTGCCCAACCTCTAAGGTATTGGCGTAGTCTTCTTATCTTTGCCTGCCACCTCTCTAGGGAAGAACCCTCAACTGCCACACTTTGCCCGATGTCCCTTACCATGTCACAGAAACCTTCAGGCAGCAACCATCCCAATTCAAACTTAAAATAAGGTTGATAAGCCATGGAAGGATCATTAGTACAACATAGCAAAGGTGTATGGTCCGAGATTTCCCTAGACAAGGTGTGTACAGTAGTACGAGGGTACTTGGACTCGAAATCCATACAAACGAGTACCCTGTCTAATTTTTCGAAAGTTTGAGCTTGCTGATGATTAGCCCAAGTAAAATCCGTTCCTGACAAATCTATCTCCCTAAGGTTAAGAGTATCAATGACTGCATTAAACAAGAAGGGCCACCTTCCATTAAAATTGTCATTATTTTTATCCTCAGGTCCACGAATAATATTAAAGTCGCCACCTATGATTATAGGTAAAGCATCTTTAGTACACACCCTTACCACCTCTGAGAGAAACAAGGCTTTATGCTCCACTTGAGTTGGCCCGTACACTGAAATTAAATTAAATTTAAAGTCATCTGCCTTAATGCGTAGCTTAAATCGAATTAAAAATCCCCTTCTTCAATTTCCCCAAAGGGACTCTAGTCTAATGGTTAAAGCACCTGAGTAGCATCCAGCAGGCCTGGGTTCGACTCCATGTCGGAGCGAATTTAAAGAGGTTTGGAATTAAAAAAATTACAAATAATAGGTTGGGGTTTCCCCTGCTGACTTCGGTCAAAAAAATCCCCAATATCAAACATTGTTAAATTAATACCTAGAATCATGCCACCAGATCGACCGCGCGGAGCCATACAATGCCAAAGAAAATCTCTGCCGGCGCAAATATTATTCAAAGTGGATTGTGGAAAATTAGCTCTGTCGGTCTCTGATAAGGCGATAAAGTCTAGGTTTCTTTCTCGCGTTAAATCTGACAAAAATCTATATTTTTTCAGGTCAGCAAACTCATTACAATTCCAGAAGATGCCTTTCATGATGAAATGTTTTTAATTTTTAGACCCCTCCTAAGCTCTGATCTATTAGAATGTGATACGGGAGTCTGTCTGCAGAAAAGTAGAATCACAGCCCCCATCACCTAGATCATCTGCAATTTCCGAACAAATTAAATTTAAAACTTCTAAGTCCATGTTCTCCTCTAGCGAGCCAAGTGAAGAACCATCCTCACAACATATAGAATTATTATTTGGTAAAGAGTCACCACACTTGGAACCAGCCACGACACAAGATTTTTTTTAATAAATCAATAGACTGAGAAACTTCTTGACTATTACTCCTAAGAACCATGCCTAAAGAATTAACGGTATGCAAAACCGCAGAATCATCAATAGAAAAATGAGGATTGAACATAGAATCTTTACCTTTGGTTGAAGGAGAGTCCAGATTCTTTCGTGCCTTCAACTTGGAAGCTCTCTCCAGGGCATCTTGATCAGCCAGTGCCATATTTCTTTTGCTTGTTCTTGATGGTGAAACTGTCGTACTAGGCACAGTTCCAACTTTTTTTGTGCCAGAGTCACTAAGCGAAGCCAACTTATTTGCCTTCCACTGGTCACCCATTTGAGTAAGCACAACCACTGGCTTATTAACACTAGTAGCACCACCCTCTCTTCCCTTTTTTTCACTAGACACTTGAGTTTTCTTACCATCAGCAAAAGAGTTCACACCATGAGGCTCCTGCTCCTCAGTAGTAGCACCTAAATGACCCCCAACTGCACTGAGTTTTTTATCATGTTTTCTTAGTAGCTGATGGGTCATCTCCAAGATTGGCATCCAGATCCATGTTCTCCCCCT
The DNA here is from genome assembly GCA_022036555.1 of Microstegium vimineum. Taxonomy (NCBI): domain Eukaryota; kingdom Viridiplantae; phylum Streptophyta; class Magnoliopsida; order Poales; family Poaceae; genus Microstegium; species Microstegium vimineum. The sequence goes on from CM039126.1 coordinate 31,435,138, forward strand.
CCTTTTCCTTTTTCGATGAAGGATTATCATCTTTTCTAGTAGAATCCATGTCAATGACCCGGGGTTCACCAGTAGATAAATCATCCTCCACACGGAATTATAACTCATAAACAAAATCCCCAATCACCACACTGACCAAATCTAGAATAAGTGTAGGATCCAGCACAGCTACCTTCATCCTCACCTGTTCAAATTTCTTGGTAAATTTAGTATCCATAGCCCGCGGAACACCTAAAATTGAGCCAATCGCCCAAATAATAGGAAACTCTTGAAGCTCTCTAGGTAGCCCCCTGAATTGGATCCAAACCTTATCAATTTCATATTTGTAAACTTCATTTTCCATTCCTTTTTCTAGACGAATTTTTCCTTTCACCGTTTTTGTATCCATTGGACCCCAGTTGACCATAGTAGTTAATAATTCTACCGATGGGAAAATAGCGGTGAAGGCATCTTTGCCTTTTTTTTCCTCAATTCCCCACTGCTTAATCTTGCCAGGTAGTAGCCTTTCGAGTTCCACTGCTAATTGATCAGCAGTAATAGAACCTTCGAGAACACGTACCACAACTAATTTTTCCTCCGAGATTATTTTAGGATTCTCAATAACGGGAATGAAGTAAAAACCCAATCCTTCAACAGTATAACCACATGGAACTGCAGTAGTGTTCAAACCCTTCAAATTTGGGCAAATTGTTGTCACATGGTCACCAAAACAAAGATCACAGTGTAATGGCACAGTGCAAACTGACAATGTATGACCTTTGGTATGACAACGATAACAAAAAGGTTTGCCCTTACTCTTTTTTTCTCCTTGAATTGATGACTCTGGCACATCTCTAGAACCGACACTTGCATGAACAGTAGCCCTCGTCGCCTCTGTAAACGCCACGTTCGCCGATGCAGGTTGGGTCGCAGCTGATGACGTGTTGGCAATAGTGCCATGCACTGAGTTCGTTGGCTGCTCCTGCTGGCCAGCCTGTGCAGCGTGCCCAGCATGAGGTGCTGCAGCAGCAGCGTGGTTAGCTGCTGGGGCAGGAGCGGCAGTGTGCAGACCCTGCCCAACCTGCGGACCTTGCAGCACCAGAGCAGCATGCTACGGCCAGCCTCCGTTCCGGCCGGCGAACCCGCCATGCTCACGACCACCCCCTTAGAATCCTCTGTTGAACCTGTTATTTCCATGTCCACCATGACCTCCGAAGCCATGGCTAGGTGCCCCAAAACCGCGACCACCACCGCGGATGGAAAGCCACGGCCGCGGCCCCTCCCGCCGGAGCCCGGGTTAAACCTCGGCTAGAACCCAAGATTGAAGCTTCCTTGCCAACCTCCACCACGACCACCGTTCGCTCCTCCGCGACCCATGGAGTTCGGCGTGAACCCGCTGTTGCCGTTCGCCAGGATTCCATTGCTGAAGGATGCCATGCCGGAACGCACAACCTCTGCGTACGTACGGCGCGGCGGCTGGTTAGTGCTAGGTTTACGCAGGAAGGTTTTTTTTTTTGCGGTTCGAGTGAAAAGAGAGCAAAGCCTAGAGCTAGGCCAAAAAAACTTTCCAGGCCCGAACTCAGCCCGAGCCAGTACATCCCGATCAACGGCATCGCACGCTAGGGAGGCCTCCTATGTGCACGAGATCTCCACGTTTGACGCAGGCACGGCCCCACGCGTACGCCTGGCGCTCCGCGCAATCGCGTCCAGTGCGTACGCGGATACAGCTTCCCCAGGCCTACGCGAGATCGTGACTTCCGTGATGGAAGCGAACACGGCATCTCCGCACGCACGCGATGCGCACAACGACGGAAAAACCGGATCGGGACACTGGGCTTCAGCAGTTTGAAAAAAATTGAATTTCAGACTCTCCACCGTAAGGTCCGACGTCGCCGGAGCCGCCCTCGATGGACATGGCAGGGTCACCGGCGAAACCATTTGCCAGACCAACGGCGGAGAACGACGTCCACTCTTAAGCTTGATTGCCGAGGCCACGCAGTCCCCCAACGTTCTCGTCGGAGAGAACCTCGGAGAGGGCAGCGGACCTACCCACGGCGTGCCTGCCAGCTTCTTCCGAACCATCCGAGACAGCACATCCATGGAGAAGCGCCGATCACAAGATGAGTGTTCCTTACCTGAGGCCAAAGCCTCCTCGGTTCTGACCAATTCCTCCATCGTGATCCCCGCGTCCATGGCATCCTTGATGAACTCCTCCGTTGAGATATCCGACGCATCGTCTTCCTCAACGTCGACAATCGGCGGCACCCTCTGGACTGCATGCACCGGCTTTGGAACTCTGGTCGCGTCCACCGCCAGAGACACCACGCAAGAGAGCGCTGCACGCCCCTCCCGGCAGCGACGATCATCCTCTTCTGCCTCCTCTTCGTCAGTCAGCACCGAGGAAGCCACTCCCTTGGCTACCTTCCTGAACGCCAGCACAAGGAGTAGCCAGCGGCCACCTATTGCCCGACCACCTCTCATCGAGCCTACATGCATATACTGACAGTAATGATGCTGAAGCAACCGCGGATGAGGCTGATACACCTGCATCTCACAATGGATTTAGGTGCAAACAGATCCGCTCCTACATTTATAACGTCGGTCCGCACGGACAAGATCACAAAGGTTGTGTTGTCTATTTTAAGACTCGTCTTGCTTTTAGGTGAGCTCCACCACCACTAGCCGCCCCACCTGAAATGAACAAAAGTAGATAAAAACACTTTAGGGCATATTTGGTTGTCAGTCCAAACACACCATGCTATGTGATAGCTTCCAAAGCAAAAAAAAAAAGACTATCATATGGTTCTCATAATATGTGGGCACCACTTTGTTCCTCATGCTTGTCATGTAGAGTGTGGCAGAGTATGGTAAGTGTGGCGAAGCTTTTGACTGTCGTAGCTATGGTGAACGTACCGGAGCATAACCAACACTAATGTGCAACCAAACATACCCTTAACCTTATGTATTCATAATCTAACTTAACATATCCTTAACTTTCAATGGGAGAGAGAGTACATCAGCTGATTTGGACCAATAATAATACATAGTACTAGTCAAGAATCAAGATCAGCCTACAGACGTTCTGTGTGAAGGTCCAGATTTTTGTATTGGGAAAACAAGGTCTGGAATTCTCCGTATCATCTTCCTGAGAGCTCGGCATCGTCTTGTTCGATGCTCATAGTAAATAAAAATAGTAAAAAAGAAAAAAAGGAAAAGTAGAACCTACTGTAGCAGCAACACAACTGTTCGTTTGGGCGATTGACGTGATGGCTCTCCCTGTACGGCGATGTAGCTGTAGCCGTCCGGTGAATAATCTGGTTCGTTCGCGCCGGCGACGGTGCGCAGACGCGTCACGTGGCTGACGGATTGGTTGGAGCAGTATCACTGACATACAAGTAGCCCCATTGTACTAGTGTACAGTACTTCTCCTGTGGATCTATCCGCTCCGCTGGCTGCCCTGCTCGCCTCCGCGTGGTGCTGTAGCGCGGTGGCAGCAGCCGGCAGGCAGCAGCAGCGCATGGCCATGGCATGGAGTGACGCTGCAGCCGGCAGAGGGGTAGGGGTAGGACTGCCACCCGTTGCGACAGCCGCGTGGGAGACTGTGAAAGAGCCAAAAGGGCATAACTGAAACCAGCGGCGGGACCAGCCGGCCGGAGCTATTACAGCCAAAGATTCGGTCACTGGCTGCTAGCGGTGCTGGCTCTCAGTGGGCAGTGCCTGCGCTTGCGTTGCGTTGCATGCACCGAGAGGTCAGCTCGACAGGGGAGGGCCTCTCTTGCTACTGTCTTGTGCAAGTTAAACCCACCACCCCAATCTGAAGGCCGTCCCAAACAAAATTTGGCCAACGAAGGCAACATTTTTGGGGAGACAACACTTTGGATCCCCACGCTCCTCGACCACTCGTAGTAGCAAGACCAAGTCAAACAAAAGCATGCATCTTTTTTCAAAGTTGGACATGAACATGTTTCTTCCTAAGATGCAACGATCGATTTCCTTGTATCAAATGCAGAGGACTTCCATTTCACACGACCTCGTCCAACCTCAGGAGAACTTTCGCCTCTTGTCCTTCAATTCTCTCTACCTCGTCACATTCATTCACTTAAAAATCATACAGTAGCTTCCTTTTGCGTTTCTTTTTGGGGTGTGTGTTTTTACTGCTTCCCAGCCGGTACGGTGACTCATTCCCGTTGCCTAGTCTGCTCATTTCTCTTTTTAATGAAGGCCAACCGACTGACTTAGGGGATGTTTGGTTGTCTGACTTATTTTTAGTCCCTTATCATATCAGATGTTTGATACCAATTAAATAAATTAAATATAATTTATATTATAAAACTAATTGAAGCGTCACGTAGTACTTCACGAGACGAATCTATTAAGCCTA
>CM039126.1:31439597-31612097 GCA_022036555.1 Microstegium vimineum
GTGTACAAGACCAATAAAAAAAAGCATGCACTTTTTTCAAAGTTAATACATTTTTTTCCCAAAGAGCAACGACCCCGTTTCCTTGTTAAAAACAGAATTCCATTTCACACGACCTCGTCCAACCCGGGAGAATTTTGCCTCTTGTCCTTCAATTCCCTACCTCTCACATTCATTCACTTAAAAATCAACAGTTTTCCCTTTTTTCGTTTCTTTTTTGGGGGTGTTTTTTTATGCTTCCCACCGGTACGGGGACTCATTCCCTGCCTACGCTCATTTTTTTTTTAATAAGGCCAACGACTGACTTGGGGGTTTTGGTTGTCGACTTATTTTTTCCCTTTTCATATCAGATGTTTTATCCAATTAAATAAATTAAATATAATTTTTATTATAAAACTAATTGAAGGGCCCTTACTTCACAACGAATTTTTAAGCCTAATTAATCTATCATTAACATATGTTTACTGTAGCACCATATTGTCAAATTATAGACTATTTTATATCAATAGATTCGTTTCGCAAAATAGTCTTCGGCTGACAAATTAATTTTATAAATAGTTTATATTTAATACTCCTAATTAGTGTCTAGATATCCGATGTGACAGGGACTTTTTTTAGTCCCTAAAACCAAACACCCCCTTATTTTGGTGCAAGGGTTTGAGCTGATTAATCCACTATAATATAAGGACGTCGCTGCGTTGCATGTCTCGTCAACTGACTCGTTCCCCAGGCTGCCGCCTCTACGTGGAGAGCAGTTCTGACTTTGCAGTTCAAAAAGCCAGCTGACCTGTTCACCAAACTACTATTCCTCTAAATTCATCCTCTATCTGTCATAGTCATTAAGATTTTCTCCTCTATACGTTTTTCTTTCGTACTCATCACCATCTATATTTTATACTCTACTAGGTTCGTGCCGAGCATTGCTACGGGATAACTTAATTTTTGTACTAAAAACATATGGATTGTATGATAAAATAAAAATACTATGGATGGACAATATGTTTTAGTTGCAGAGATAAAAATAGACTTTAGAAATATGAGCAAATACTTGTTTTCCAAGTTTGTGTTTTACAATATATGTTTATCTAATAATTTTTATGTTGCAACATATGAGAATTCACCTTAATCGTAATAATTTTGAATTTTACAATACATGTTTTACAATATAATGTAAAATTAAGAATCTAATCTCTCAATAGTTTGACCAAGATAATGTGCTTTGCATGGACACCAAGCTGCAGCTCGTCACCAAGTAAAGATGATTCATAAGATTTTCAAGTCCAAGATGCGACGTCTGACTTAGCTAAACCATGTAGATGACTCAAGCTATAACTATAAGGATCCTGCATATAAGTTATTTGTTAATTTTTAAAGTTAAAGTACTATTGATATCTTAAAAATAGATATCAATGTGTGATGTACCTCTTTCATACAGTTAGAACCTCTTTATATACGATATTCTTTGTGAATATATCCTTTGTTGGTTTTTTCTGCCCCTTTTCTTTTCCTTTTCCCTTGTTTACGTCCTTCTCAGTAACCGGCACGGTCAAGATCCTAATGTTCGATCTTGCAGTAGCTCTTGATAGCGCCACATACGATTGGTCATGCGAGAACACTGGTTCTGGCAAGTATACCCCTACGTTAGGGATAGTTTGTCCTTGTGCCTTATTAATGGTCATCGTGAAACTGAGCCGAATAGGGAATTGCTTTCGCTCGAATTGGAAAGGGAACATCTCGTCGTCTGGCGGGCATAAGGTTATGCGAGGTAGAAAACCCCACTTTCCACATTGTTGTCCCAACACAATTTTTCTGTCTATGGTATTCTTTTGGAACCCCCATGTGATAAGCCTGGTACAATTACAAAGTCCATTAGCAGGGTCAATATTGCTAAGCAATATGACCGGACAACCAATCTTCAGCTTTAACAGATATCGCGGTAGAGCATTGGGTGTCAAAGTATTAAGGAATTCCTCAGAGTAGTAGTTGTAAGGAATTCCGCTATGACAACAGAACCCAGGTGGTTAGTGCTCAAACCTTTTTGCATTGAAGTGCTCACAATTTGCAACTGGTTTTAGCATATGGTTATCCATAGGCATGTTGCTATACACCTTTTCGTATCGGTCAGGTACTTCAGGAACAGAAGTTCTATCTTCCTCAAGGTCATTGTCTTGGGCATCATCATCATCTTTCTCATCTGAAATGACATTTTAATCCATAATACTATGGTTGTCATATTTTTACCACAAGTATATTTTTATACCTCTCATTAAAGTATGATCTTTTTGACTCATTTTGACTATGGTTGTTCATGATGTTGGCAGAATCAAATGCACGTCCAACAGAGGAGCCAGCTACATTCATTGAGATAGGTCATGGTATCATTCTTTCTCTTTTTTTCTGTGCAAAACATATATTATGCAATAACACCAAAATCTAGGGAAAAACTTATAATAATAAAATAAAATAAATAGTACCTAGATTCTCTTTATCAATCTGCATGGGTTGGTAGGAATCATTCCTATACAACCAATCATTATTTTCATTATCATTCATGTCTTCCTTGTCTAATGCAACTCGAGCAGCTACAAGATTGCCATTTTATTATACAAAATAAGTATGAATAATATACAGAAGGATAAGGCACATTGGTTTAAATTTGTTTGCGATGTCACCTATCGCCCCATCCACAAGTGTAGTTTTGGTCTTCTTCATATGATACTGTTGACGACGCTGCCTATTGTATTCATTCCTCCATTCTTCTGTCCTAGTTGCGTATCGTGCTCTTTCCCTTTCCCTTTTTCGTTGCTTAGCATCATCAACTTTGAAAACAGGTAGTATGCATGTTAAGTGAATAAATATGTAATAAATACAAATCATTGTCTATCCAAGTGCATTCAAGTACATGTGTATATCAATATTTACCTTCACTGGTATTGTTTGTCAAATCTCCTAGTGGAGTACGGCCACCATTATTTTGCACCGGGACCATGTAGAAGAAACTGAATATAAAAAACTCTTGAGGAAATATGAATTAGCACATATTTTTCCTAATTGATAGCCTCAATGACAAGAAAAAAAAGCCTCCACCAATTGATAATGATTTACAATGGTCCGAGGGTTAATTGCCTCCTACCTGTTTTAGAATGCAACTGATATCTCGTTGCTTTGCAAATTCTATTTAAGTGTTCTGAAACATATACATCTAGAAAATAGGAACAGCCATGCAAAATTGCAACCAGGAGCGAAGATTTGGCTAGCAACAGCCAAAAAAACCCAACAGATTGGAGTGGACAACCTCTATATGTTCAACATTATTGTGCAGTGTACTTGCTATTTCTAAAAAGGCGGCTCATGGCTCATGAGTCTGACCTCCAGAAAAGAATGCAAGTTTAGTTTCAGGCCATGCAGTCTAGAACTGAATGTTAAGTTTAGACTAAGATTGAGTGACAACTTGTGTTTTGTGTTAATTGTGCTTGCAGGTTCCTAATGACAACTTAAGGTGGACGAAGCTAGCACACCAAGGTCAAGTTTCTCCTCCAGGACCAACCATGAAAGTGAATCTTCTGATGAATTCCAGAAGATGTCTAGTGAATTTGAGCCAGTTAGCGTAGAAGGATCAGAATAGCCTGATGTTTGTTTGCATCGTCCTGGCCGTCCCCGATGTCAGAATCTCATATAAGTGACTCTAGCACTGAAGAACCCACGAGCAGTATATTGCAGGTCAGGGAAAGCAAGGTTTTAGTAACATATGTGGTTGATCAAGATCCTGGGGCCAACACATCAGGGTCAAGACCAGATGACCAGGAGCAAAGCCCTGAGAGAGAGGAGCTGGACAGCCTGACTAAAAGGCACCTTAGGAAGAAGGCAAGGCGGTGCACTTTGTGAAACATGAGTTTGGTTTCAGGATAGTGCATCCCTACATCTTTCCATTCTCAGCAATGCTCGAGCCTAATCTATGTAACTGAAATGAAATATTATTTGTCTTATATTGTTTATTAGTAAAATCATGATTGTGTGAAAGCAAGCTACAATCATTTGTGAAAGCAAATAAGGTATCATACTGTGAGAGAGAGAGAGAGAGAGAGAGAGAGAGAGAGAGAGAGAGTTCAGGCTTCAAATTCAGTATTCAGTTGGATACTTACAGTTCAGTATTCAGAGTTCAGATCACTTTTGCAATCTCGACTTCACTTGCTGCAGCTAGTTAATCGCAAATTCAACACTGCCATTAACCATCATTAGCTTGCTTGGCATTCACTTTCAATTTACAAATATTCAGTTCAGCTTTCAAAGAAAAAAAAACTTCAGTTTACATGCTAATTAAATTAGAGGAGGGTGATCAGGTCGCTGTTACTAAAGCATCTTTAGTAAAATCATGATTGTGTGACCAGGTAGCTTTTCTCTAAAGGCAAAGCTAACTGAAATGTATTATTTAATAAACTTTTGTGTCAATCAAATTAACTATCCTCCCACCTATTTCAGACATATGACCAACAAAAAAACAGAGACAGAAACAGAGTACTTGTTAGAGTGCAATTACTATTTCAGTGTTTTGCAACACATTGCTACACACTTGAGAAACGCTAGGTAACAGAGTCCATTCCAAAACATTGATGCTACTATTGCTACTGCACACAAAACAAGGGCGAGCGTGTACATCTACAGAAAGTGCAACTATAGACAGAACCAGTCAAACCACAAGTGGAAAGGAAATGGCATAAGGAGTGAAATTCAGTTTTAAGTACCAGTGTTTAAAAAACTCACAATATTCTGTCCCAAAAGAATAACACTGAAAATAAATGGTAAATTGAGCAACGTAGATTTCACTACTACAGTCTTTTATATCATTGCTAGAATTTTAGGTCCCTGCCTCAAATGATGAACAGTGAGCCCAAACACGGATTCAGCAATAAGATTAGTTGCAATATTAGATGCATCAACAGACTGTTAGTCGCTGAACTCGAACTCTAGGAATCAGTAGGAGTTGAACTCTCATGGAGAGGATGATAATTGGGAGTTGGGGCAAATTTTCGTTTATTTTTTCTCACACCACACTGTCATACCAACCTGAGGGTTGGGGATACAAATATATAGGGCTGCTAACCAGCCAAGCACAAACTAGATGTTGTCCTAGATGCTAGTCAAGATGTTGTTCTAAAGATGCTAACAGCTCAGTCAAGGGTGATGTTACAGATGTTGTCCTAAAGATGCTAACAGCCCAGTCAAGAGTGATGTCTTTGATGCTGTCCTTGAGAGGCAGCTGCTGAACAGCACCATGTGTTGCAGCCTCCCCCCACACACCAGACTTATCCATCAATCTCCCCCTAAGTCTTGTGTGGCTCCTTGTGGGAAATCTGAGTCATCCCGATCCTGGTGCGGAACTCCTGGAACTTGATCCGCCCAAGTGACATGGTCAGGAAGTCGGCGAGCTGGTCTTGGGTGTTGATGTAGTTGGCTCGGACACTCCCTTCATCCAGGCAGCTTCTGATGAAGTGGTACCTCACCCGGATGTGCTTGCTGCGCTCATGGAAGACAGGGTTCTTCGCCAAGGCTAAGGCGGACTTGCTGTCCACCCTGAGCTCCACTGCCTCCACGTCTCTGCCAAGGAGATCGCCGAGTAGCCGAGCCAGCCACAGAGCCTGAGTAGAAGCGGTAGTGGCTGCAATGTACTTTGCCTCGCAGCTGGACAGAGCCACTACCTGCTGCTTGACTGACTGCCAGCTGATCAGACACATGCCGAGGAAGAACAGTGTCCCGCTGGTGCTCTTGCTCGTGTCGATGTCGCCGGCGTGGTCACTGTCGCTGTACCCGATGAAATGCGCCGCGCCGGGGCACCTCGGGTAGTGCAAGCCGTAGTCGAAGGTGCCCGCGACGTAGCGGAGGATCCTCTTCACGGCCTGCTGGTGCTCTGTCGTCGGTCTCTGCATGAACCGGCTAACGTAGCCAACGGCGAACGCCAAGTCCGGTCGCGTGTGGACAAGGTAGCGAAGGCTGCCCACAATGCGTCGGTACTGCGTCGCGTCCACCTTCTCCTTGGCACGGAAGCTCGCCTGGCGAGGGAAAGGGAGCCGCCGCAGCTTGGTGAGGACGCAGGTATCGCAGAACTGCTCCACATGGTCGACGTGTGGCATGCCCCGCACCATCGCCTTGCTGCCGAGCTGCCTCAGGGCCTCAAAGTTGAGGTGCCCAAAGCGCTCGTGCCACCTCCAAGCATCGTCGTCGCGGTGGGCTGCAAGACAGAGAGGTTGCGCCACGTGTGCGTGAAGGACGTAGAGGCGGTTGCTCCTGTTGACCTTGACAAGGAGCCGGTGTCGATGATCCCAGATGCGCAACACCCCGTGCTCGATCTCCACACGCGATCCGTTCTCATCCAGTTGTCCCAAGCTGATGATGGAGTTCCTCAACGCAGGGATGTAGTAGACATCGGTGAGCAGCCTGTGCTCACCAGTCTTGGCGACGAAGATGACGGAGCCGACGCCTTTGATCTCCACGGCGGAGGCGTCCCCAAACTTGACGGTGCCTCGGGTGCCTGAGTCGAGCTTGGAGAAGAACTCCCATCGCCCAGTCATGTGGTGGGTGGCGCCGGTGTCGAGGCACCACCCATCGGTCTTGTCGTTGCCAGAACTGTCGCCGAGGAGGGCATGTGCTTTTGGCTCCTCAAGGTGGAGGAGAACCGCTGCGGCTGGTGCCGTGTGAGGTAGTTCTATGCTCGCATGAGCAATGAACAAAGCCAGCTACTCCTCCTCCTCCTCTGCCTGCACGACGTGGGCTTGGCCGCGTCGTGGTTGTCGACACTCCTTGGTCCAATGACCAAGCTTGCCGCAGTTGTAGCAAGGTTCGTCTCGTGGCGGCTTTTGCTTGCCAGTGGCGCCGCCCTGGGCGCATCCACGGTCGTCGCCCTCGGCACGTCCTCGAGCCCCTACCTAGGCGGCTTTGCGCGGCTTTCCGTTCTTGCCACGCTTACGACCGTCTGTCGTGGAAGAAGGCTCCCCCTTCTTCCTGTCACCTTGGTTGGCAGCCCACTGCTCCCGAGTGAGGAGGAGCTTCCCGCCAATGGTGATGGGTCCCGAGGAGCGTTGTGGCTCATCGTTGTCAACGACCTTGAGGCGACCCAACGCCTCCTCGATCGTCATCGTAGAGAGGTCCAACAGAGACTCGATCGAGCGAGCCATCTGCTTGTAACTTCTCGGGGACGCAGCGGAAGAGCTTCTCCACAGCTCTCTCTTCACCGTAGGTGTTGTCGCCGAACTGCACCATCTTCTGCAACAGAGTGTTGAGACGGAGAGCAAAGTCATCGACGTCCTCACCTGGCTTGAAGGACAGGTTCTCCCACTCCTTGCGTAGTGCCTGCAAGGTAGACTTGCGGGCACGGTCGCTGCTGATGCGTGCTGCAGCGATGGCATCCCAAGCCTCCTTGGCAGTCCGCTTGTTGGTAAGCGAGAACTGCATCTCAGGCGGGACTGCAGCGATGAGAGCATCCAGTGCCCGTCGATCTTGGTCGTAGTCGACGTTGCCGTACCATACTGCATCCCACATGTGCCGCACCTGGAGCCTTACCCTCATCACCGTAGCCCACTCGACGTAGTTGGTCTTGGTGAGGGTAGGCCACCCGCCGCCGGAGCCGAAGTCCCTGACAACAGCCTGGTATTCGCGGTGACCACGATACCGATCTGGGGAGAGAGAGCCGCGTCGCCTGTGAAGGCCGCGCTCTCTGTCGACCTGTATGTCGTCGTCGTGCGCTCCTCCTCCAAGAGCGCCACCGCTGTGGTTGCCTTCTCCAGGAGCGCCACCGGCGCACCCGCGCCTGTCTGGACGGCCACCACGCTCATGGGCGTGTGCGGCTGCCCACTGCGCAGCTCACCCTCGCGCCGCCTCCCTCTCCAGCAGCTCGAGGTCCGCGTCGGCGCTGTCATCGGCAGCGATGGAGCTGCCGTTGCTGCTGCGCAGAGCCTCGACCTCTGCTGCTGCTGCACGCACTGCAGCAGCTGCTTCCGCCTCCGCTTTGGCTGCTGCCAGCTCTGCCGCTGCCAGCCTCGACGTTATTGCCACCGGAGCAGTAGTCTCCTTCGTCGCTCGCTCGCGTTCCTCTGCCGCAGCGAGCTCGGCCGCCTGCCGACGCTGCGTGCTCGAGGTGATCGAGCGCTGAGACTGTCATGCATACATGGCACACCAACGAGGGACTGCTGCGTGGAGAGAGAATAGCTTGTGACAAGTTGCTACTTGTCTGAGCAGAGGGGGAAGCGTGAACAGAGGCAGCTGCTGCAAGGTTGGGAGTGAGGCTGGAGAATGAGTTGAGCAGGAGATGCTCAGGCTATAGGAAATTACGGCTCTGATACCACTTGTTAGCCGCTGAACTCGAACTCTAGGAATTAGTAGGAGTTGAACTCTCATGGAGAGGATGGCAATTGGGAGTTGGGACAAATTTTCGTTTATTTTTTCTCACACCACACTGTCATACCAATCTGAGGGCTGGGGATACAAATATATAGGGCTGCTAACCAGCCAAGCACAAACTAGATGTTGTCCTAGATGTTAGTCAAGATGATGTCCTACAGATGCTGTCCTAAAGATGCTAACAACCCAGTCAAGGGTGATGTCTTTGATGCTGTCCTTGAGAGGCAGCTGCTGAACAGCACCATGTGTTGCAGCCTCCCTCCACACACCAGACTTATCCATCACAGATATGACTACTTTCCCTCACACGTAGCACAAACAATCTCGCTATTGATTTGCAAGGACCGGAGGTTACCTTGGTGCTGGATGGATTGCCACTGGGCGCTAGCCTGGCTAGGTGCGCTAAGCGACGGTGCGGGCAACGAAAACGATGAGCTCGCGGGCAGTCCTGCGCTTGAGGTAGCCGAAGTGGCTAAAGTTGGTCGTGTTCGCGAGCACCACCGCCTCCATGTCTGATTCTCCGCCGGACGAGGAGCTCCCGACTTTAGAGGTCAACGACGGCGACACAAAGTAGCGGCTTTGCCTTGACCGCTGTGGAGGCGGCGAGGAGGAGCTAGAGGCGTGGCTGGCGCGGCGAGTGTGGATCTGGCCGCGGGAGCAGTTCGTTTCTGGGGTCGGCGTCAGCAGCCTTGGTGTCGGCGAGGCGAGGCCTCGGCGGGTCGACGCAGGACAACGACGAAGGACATTGCTTCCGCACGGGCGCGATGTTTCCTTGACCCGCGGCTTTGCCTTGACCTCTGTGGAGGGGGCGAGGAGGAGCTGAAGGCGCGGCGAGGCGAGGGCTCGGCGGATCAACGCAGGACAACGATGAAGGGAGTTGGCTTCCGTGCGAGCGCTGCTTTCGTCGCCTTGGTCTACCAGCAGCTCGCGCGCTGACCAGGATTGCGAGGGCGAGGGCGAGGGCGGCGGCGCGCGAGGATGAGGACGGCTGCTTTTAGGGCAAGAGCGAGTGCGCATGAATACCGGGATTTGGGCGCGTGCGAAAGGCAATCTTGGGCTTTGTTCCCCTCCGCGTGGCCCGGCATCAAGGGAAGCCTGGAGCGTCCGCGGTAACATGTAGCAGGTGGGTTTCGTTCTGCCGGTGGACGATTATGTTGTAAATTTTTTAGTTGTAGAGATATCAACTACTAACATTAGAGTTCATTTATAATTTTATCAAAATATATCCATCTGAGATCTTGTTTTAAAGAATTTATTGAAACAAATTTAATGACGCAAACGAAATTTATTTTGTTTTTTTTTTGAGTTATAACATTTATAAGTGAGTTGAAATAGTATTGCACGTAAAGCGAGAACATGGGGCCCGAGAGGCATGCACGCAGCCCTGTATGCCGTCCCTCCGCGACCGCGCCAGCGATAGCGCCTGACCGCACGTCCGCTTGCGTCCAGTAGACGGATACCGCACCGCTGCAGCAGTTTTTTTCGGTACAAATGTAATGCATGATTCTTTACCACACACCACTGTGGTCAGTCTTAGGCAACACTATTCTCAGGAGAGTCAGGCCACACCTAATATTTAGGCAAATTTTATATTTAATTTTATCATTCCATAAATGTCCGTATATTACAGTGCATAACACCACATCGAGTCGGAGATGTTTATTTTTGGCACTTACATTATTGTCTCTAAAATACTCCCTCGCTCATCAAAAGAATGCAATTCTATAGCAGTACCATAGTTCTGTATATCAAATTTTACCAATTATAAATAAAAACTACAAAAATTTATAATATCAAATAACCATCATTATATTAATTATGAAATATATTTTCATAATAAATTAATTTAGAGCCATAAATTTGAATATTATTTATTTGAAATCTGGTCAAACATTAACCAATTATCTGGCAGTATGGGGGATATACCTTCAGATACCACAAATTGAGACTTGGATGAAAGGTTCTAAATGACTAGAGGAGGGTGAATAGACTATAAAAACCCTACAACAACATTAATACAATGTGGTTAGTAAACTAAATAGCGATAAAACAATTTTGCACTGGCTCTAACAAGATGTTGCAAGCCGCCTATCCACAAGTCTAGTTGATTATAATTTCTATGTCACACAAGGGCCATATTGCTACTACTACTACTACTACAGTAGTTAGCCAATCAAGAGATGAAACCAACTCTAATTACACCTAGCAAAAGAAACTAATCTACACAAGTATTTAAAAATGTAATTGCAAAGTATGTAGAGTATGATACCGAGCCGAGCAAGTGATCAATCAATGAATACCAATAAGAAATCCTTATGAGACAATTGACACATGATTTTTTTTCCGAGGTTCACTTGTTTGCCGGCAAGCTAGTCCCCGTTGTGATGATCACTTAACTTGGAGCTTCACGAGCTAATAGACATACACAAGCCTAACCTACAAAGGGTGCCGAACAACCAACATAAGGAGAGAATACTCAATGTCACAAGTAATGTACTAGTCACCTTTCACGAACTCCCACGAGAAATAGGTGCAAGAACCCTTCACAATCATTAATGAGTGTGAACAAGAACAATCATCAATCTTATCAACACTCCTCCGCTGCACCAAGCCATCTATGTGGCGGCAACCACTAGGAATAACAAGAAAATCGCAACGATGATGAACACCAAGTGCCAATAGATATAAACTCACAAGTAAATACACTTGATCACTCAATCTCACTTTGATTAGCACTATCAGGCAAGGAGATGACAGGGAGAGGTTTGCTATAGCTCACAAGGATGTATCAATGATCAAAATATGCAAGAGAGGGAGCTAGAGCTGGCCAACATCTATCTAAGGACCCCTAAGGGGTAACTAGCCGTTACCTCTCGGGATGTCCGGACTCCTTGTCGAGGGCGTCCGAACCAATCACCGTGGGTCCGAACCCCACTATAAGTAACCACTTGCTGACACGTGTCCCGCAATTTGAACTCGGCCGTTGGTGCGCTCACTGTGTATGTTCGGACTCCTCGTCTGTACCATAGTAGTTAGTCAATTGTCGACAGCCTTGCCAACCAAGTTAATCTGTTAAGGTCATGTAAAGAAGTATGTACAATGTACATGGAGTATTCATAGACTCGGATGACCATGTATACTTAATTATGTGTATTAATAATTTTAAAGTTTCAATTATGTGATCCATTTTCTTTAGAGTGCCCCTTATGTTATTATGACTATTATATAT
The DNA here is from genome assembly GCA_022036555.1 of Microstegium vimineum. Taxonomy (NCBI): domain Eukaryota; kingdom Viridiplantae; phylum Streptophyta; class Magnoliopsida; order Poales; family Poaceae; genus Microstegium; species Microstegium vimineum. Next base: position 31,451,215 of record CM039126.1, read on the forward strand.
CCTCTATACATAGGATGGGCCTATAAAGTGTAAAGGTGCATACAATACTTGAGCTGAAGTCTTATATATAGGAGACTCATCAATACTTAAAACAAGCACAAAAAGGGAAACACAACCAAGTGTGCTTAGCAAAGTGTAACCTGCGAGTAACATGTTGTTGGAATACAACATAACATGTTAGAAGCCATCAATAAAATGAACTTGGAATGTGAGTGGAATATGATTCATTTATTCATTATACATGTATGTAATGATATAAATTACATATTGTTCGATGTTCCATGGGTTGGTAATGATGTGGTCGTTTGATAAACCCTCGGGTGTAATACCTCAGCGATTATGTATGGGCCTTTCCCACGATGCTGAAGGCTTATGTTCTCTTTGTTAAATGGGAATTTGCATAAAGTCACCAATGTTGAAAGCACAACCATGTACCTTTCAATTCGGTTAGAGTCATAACCCCTATTGGTACTTAGCTGATCAAAGTCGAGTACCTATTTGGCTTCCTTTAACTTATCCTCGTTGTAGGCCTTGATTATCAAAGAACTGTAGTTTAGGTTAGTCAGGGAACCGCTTCAGCCCTGTACACTGTTGGTAGTCCTTAACTTCACTAATTAGACCGCCAAAATAATATAAAATGATAACTTACATAAGCAACACCATAATCATCCAAACTTAATTTAATGAATTTATCATGTTTTGGTGTTTATTTGAACAATGCATTACAGAAAGATGAGTCAAATTGGCCCAATGGGGGTTCAACGACCTACCATTGACCCAAACATGTTCCACTTTAAATTGAAGTTAACGAGCACACAATGGTCCAACATATCCACAAGAGTGCATCCAAGGCATTTATGTTGAATTTGAATGAGCTAAGTAGGCTACAGATTTGATGGTATCCTAACTAATACGTTCTAATTTGAATGCCCCCCTAAGTAGCCTACCCAACTAAGATAAAAGTTGGTAGCCTATTTAGGTAATTAAATATTTGAATGTCATTCTATCTTGCAACTGAGAAATCGGTACCCTGATCTAGCCATTGTCTTTTTGGAGGTGACAACAGATTGGTATGTGGTGATAATTCAATAGAGTTAGGTCACTTCGAACTCATACTTTGGAGGCAACCTAACTCAGGTATGTAAGGTTGGTATGGTATATGTTAGCAAATGAAATGTAAACACCTTACTCTTCGTATCTATCAAGTTGTTTTTTTTACCAAAGTTGAGTAGTACTTCTACTTTATGTAGTGATTTATAAAAAGTCCAAATACTTACTAACTACAGAGATCAACCTCATCGTAGCAATAACTAAAGCATGCCTTACTTTGAAATTTATTTAGAACTATTTAGGACTTGGCATTGTGCATGTTGCTAAAATGAAATGTTTAAACTATAGAATACTCTAAACTATAGATGTAACATAGACATCAAATTTCATCGAATGTGGAGTTCAAATATTAATTTATTTAAGCATGACAAAATGCATATGGGAAGTGTTTCCTGTCACAACAAAAGGATGCTACGATCAGGCAATTTTTTGTTTAATTCAAAATTAAACAACTTCAATTCTACAATAGTTATAGTCAATTCAGAACATCTGTTTGATATACTCCCTCTGTCCCAGACAATAAGTCATTCTAAATGTTTTTAATAGTCAAAACATCTCAAGTTTGACCAAATATATATAATAAAATAATAACATATGTAATACAAAATAAGTATCATTAGATTCTGTATTAAGTATATTTTCATACTATATCTATTTAATGACATAAATATTTATAATCGACTCTATAAACTTAATTAGACTTAAGATGCTTTGTCTTTAAAAAAATATTAAAATGACTTATACTCCTTTCATCCTAAATTATAAGACATTCAAAAAATCTTGTAGAGTTAACGTATCTTAAATTTGACCAAGGTGGTTTAACTAGCGGTTTCGGTACACAAGGTGCTCATTTTCATACTGAGAAGAGAAGACAACGACATGGAGTTAAAAAAATTACTGGGCAGAAACACGAAGGAATTTGAGGTCAGCCTGAGTGCCTGCTGATTGGCAGAAGCACCGCCTGAACCCGTGAAAATGCGTGTCGTGGCGTGGTTGCACCCCTGCTCTCCCCGCAGAAAAAAATATACGAGCACCAGTGCTGGGTAGGCCATCGTTGCGTAAATTTCTTGCCAACCCGTGCGCACGCAACGCCCCTGCTTCGCCTCGTCGTCGCCGAGCGCCGCAGCCCGCAGAGCAGCGGCGGCAGCAGGAAAAGCTGCATGTCCGTGTCAGAGAGGCCAAGATGGCGATGGCCCCGTGACGAGCCAAATTAAATTCGCACCCACCTGACCTGCCTCCCTCGCTCTGTGTCTCTGGCTGCACTTTGCCCTCATCACCTCCACCACCTCCAGGCCCAGGCTTCAGCGGTTCAGCCTCTTCACCTACACACCTCCTCGCTGCGGTTGCTCCGTCCGGTGCCCAGGCCGCGGTTCTTCCGTTCTTGGCGCTCTTGGTTGGTCGGATCCTTGGCTACCGGGACGGCTGGTGTTCCTGTTTCGACCTTGAGCTTCTTGAGGGTTCTTGACTGTCAGCTGCCTGTTTGTGTCTTGGGTTGATGCGGCGGCGGCGGCGGTTCTTATGACTGGAGGGGCTAAGGAGGTGGAACTTTTCCTGTGAGGGGAGAACCGAGGGAATGGAAGGCGAGGCGGTGGCGGCCGAAGCGGTGGCGCGGATACGGCTGGTGCGGTGCCCCAAGTGCGACAAGTTCTTACCCGAGCTGCCCGCCTACTCCATCTACGTCTGCGGCGGATGCGGCGCCACTCTCCAAGGTGCGGTTCTACTCTTTCCTGTAAGCTGCCACATGATTTGGTTTAAATCCCTTTGTCTCCATTGCCCAGCAGTCCAGCATCCCAAATGGATTTCATCTTTGAGTGACTGACGGTTGCAAGGGAGAGATTTAATTTTCGTAAACCTACCCAAAATTGGGGACACATTGCTATTATTTTTATGTCAGATTAGTTTGACTTCAGACCTCTGTTTTCATTTTTGTTCCCCTGTTTGTAATTAAAACAAAATCGTTTCAGGCCTATTTCATTCTCATTTCGGAATGCGTGGTATTTCATTTTTTAAAAAGAATATAAAACTTCTGAATTTTGAAAAAAAATCCGTACTTTTCTATCACACTAGGAAATGTTTACTTTTCATAGGAACCAATGTAAAATTTCGTTTTTTGTGATAAATGCTTACTCTAGTTTTTAGAACAAATGTAAACTTCTCTTTTTTTAAGGAAAAGTTTACTTCATTTCTTATGAGCCAATGCAATCTCCTGGACCTTTCAGCAAATGTAGTCCACTTCAGGAGCACATCCAAATGTTTGCTTCATTCTTAATATGTTTCCAAATTATGTTCTGAAAATTTTTAGCCTCCTTTAAAGAGCATATTATCATCCTTTGGATTTGAAGTGGAATAACCATGTGTCTATGTTCTCGCACACAAAAACAGTAAAGCTCAAAATCTAGCCTGTGCCTCGGTGATAGGGACATGGCTGTGTCCTATTTGGCCATTAGTAGCTCGTCACTTCTTAAATATATTGCATTGGGATTAAAAAAACATCAGTTGGATTTGACCTATACATTGTAAATTAGTTGATTCAGTTATTTGCATACCTAATATACCCCGCCATCGGTGATTAATTTAGGATTCTAGCTGCATTGCGATTTAGTCCCCACTGTACTTTTCAAGGTTGCTTTTGAGGTCAATGAAGAGCCAGAGTAGTGCCTTTGGCGCCAGTCTTGCAGAACTAGTCTTCTTTGGCTCATCATTTTGAGCTCCTTGTTAAATATCACAATATGACTTGGTAGTCATTAGCCTTCCTTTTTTTAATGGCTAATTAAGCTGTCATAAAGTGGGGCAATAACATCTTCCTGTGCTGAAAATTTTACAGCAAAGAAGAAGAATTCAGCCCAATCTTCACATGACGCTGAGAATGGAAATGTGAAATACCTTGAAGTACTGGAGCGTGTTCCAGAGGCATCGGCAAGAAAACATGGAGCTAGTACTACTGATAGGTCAGGAACCAGTAAAATGACAGATGTACATAGCAAACCAGTTTATGGCCATCATGATAGCATTCAGACAGGGCCAAGTCCATCAAATCTTAGAGATGATAGTAAGGAGGCGAAGTACCGACACATTCGTTATTGGGAGAATGGTGAATTAGGGCAATCATTGAGACTAAGAGACATGTCCCCAAAGTCTCCAGCCAATGCTTATCAGGGTGAGTGTCATTCGAAGCAGAGATACAACTATTCTACTAAGGAATGCCCTGGTGAAAGAAACTTGGATGGTCCAAGCAGAGTCAGGGGACTTGAGAAAGACCGCGCTGAGATCTTGAGGATGCTTGATGAGTTGAGAGACCAGGTACAGCAATCTTGTGATGTGACTAATGGGCCAAGTGGAAGTGCCCCAACTATGACAGGAGCAGATTCCCACATTTCATATGGTACTTCTGACCAGTTGAGTCAATTGAGGCATGTCGTACCACAATTGCATCGGAATGGTTCACATCACACCCCATCCTTCAATGTACGAAGTCCCAGCGTTCCTCGTGTTTATGCTCCGCTGCCTGGACAACAAGATCGTGTCAGATATGCAGAGCCCATTTCACATGCTAGAGGCTCTAGCTATCCTGCTAGCCTCTATCCATGGAGAAATTTTGATAATTATTTCTTTGGACAGCATGATCCTGATTCTCTTCTCTCTTGCCACCATGGTGGCTTCTATCACCAAGCTGCCTGTTCTTGCTTGCATTGTTGCCACCATGAATTCTTGCCTATACAGGGAAATCACGTGGGCTTCAATGATCAAAGGGCACCTAATGTTCTGAACAGTTATGGGGCTTATCCTGTGGACAGTCCGTTACTTGGTCAGCAAAGATACAGTGGAAGAGGCACCAATACTACCTTGCAGCAGAATCCCATGAGGGTCAACGTTACCAAGAAGCCTGCACAGACTTGTGAGCCGGTCGCAGGTGCTGCCCCTTTCACCATATGCTGCAATTGCTATGAAGTTCTGCAGATACCAAGGAAGCAGTCGTTGTCAGGAAATGAGTACAAATTGCTTTGTGGATCATGCTCACATGCAATTCTAGTCAAGCTTGATGGAAACAGGCTCAATGTATCCGAAATTGCACTAAGTACACATTTATCTAATGGACAGGAAAATGACATGGGAACTGATGGGTGCACTCCAGACAATAGGTCCATTACAGCCTATCGTTTTTCTGTTGGAAGTCCTGCATCTCAAGAAAAAGATCTGCACTCAAATTTGAGTGAGTCAGAGAACAACCATACCCCTCTAGCAACTGACTCAGAGGGCACTTCCCAGTCCAGGTATCTTCCTCCTGAAGACAGTGCAGTTTCCCATTTACCAAACTTACCACATCGCAGTCATTCTGGATCATCTCCATCTGAACATTCTGGAGTGGGAAGTAGAAGTATGCATTCTGAACCTGAAAAAGTTATACTATTAACTAAAAGTTCCAAGCAGAACTCAGTTAAAGGTATATGTGTATCAAGCACGATGCAATCTCCAAACAATGAGTTTGATGTTCCTGAATACACAGATGATACATTAAATGCGCAACAAGATACTATCCACCCTAGAGCAACAAAGGCCAGCGATTCTTTTCTCACTAATCTGATAAAAAGGAGCTTCAAAATTAATAATGGAATGCTCAATGGAAGAGCAAGGGTTTATGTAAATGGCTTTCCTATCTCTGATCGTGTGGTCAGGAAGGCTGAGAAGCTAGCTGGATCAATCTGCCCTGGCAATTATTGGTAATTCTTTTGAGTTATAACTTTTACATTTAACATGCTATTTGCTAACTGAAAAAGGGATAGTTCTGACACAAATGTTTTCTTGATTTTATTTAACATAGGTATGACTACCATGCTGGCTTCTGGGGTGTTATGGGACGTTCCTGCCTTGGCATGATACCAGTAAGACCTGCTGGCATGTATTTTTTTATCGCTTTAACCTGTACTGTGGTAATTGTAAAATAACAGGATATGGGGCAATTGGCCACACCTCAATGGGAGGGGGCGCCTTCTATTATATAGGGCCGGTTGGCCTTGCTTTACAAGGCAAGGGTAAATCCCTTGATTACATCTGCTAATATATAGCAACTAATGATTTACATCTGCTAATATATAGCAACTAATCCATGATTTACATGCGGCATATTCTATTGCCTAACACCCGCCCGCAGTCGCAGCGGGAGGCTCCCGGACGCAAAGGCTGGATCGAAATTCGCGAAAGAGTGCTGTCGGAAGCCCTTTAGTCATGATGTCGGCGAATTGGTGAGAGGAGGGCACATGGAGAACCCGAATCTCACCAAGGGCCACCTTTTCGCGGACGAAGTGAATGTCGATCTCGATGTGCTTCGTTCGCTTGTGGTAAACAGGGTTGGCCGTCATGTAGATGGCGCTGACATTGTCGCAGAAGACAATGGTGGCGGAGGGCAGCCGGATGTGGAGCTCCTGGAGTAACTGTCGAAGCCAGCAGCATTCGGCCACAACGTGAGCCACGACCCGATATTCTGCCTCAGCGCTGGAGCGGGACACCGTGGTCTGGCGCTTGGAGGACCAGGAAACCAGGTTGTCGCCGAGATAGACGTAGAAGCCAGAGGTGGATCGTCGAGAGTCAGGACAGCCTGCCCAGTCAGCGTCAGAGTAGGCAGTCAGCTTGTCGACAGAGCCGGTGCCAATGTGAAGACCTGAGGAGAGAGTCCCCTGAATGAAGCGTAGAATGCGCTTGATGAGCGCACGATGGGGCTCGCGCGGGGCATGCATGAAGAGGCACACCTGCTGAACAACATATGCCAGATCAGGACGAGTTAGCGTCAGGTACTGGAGAGCCCCTGCCAGGCTCCTGTACTCGGATGCGTCCTTCTCTGATAGCAGAACCCCGTCGGTCGCGGATAGCTTGGCGTGAGTGTCAACGGGTGTCGATGTCGGATGACACTCAGCCATGCCCGCGCGCTGAAGGAGCTCAACAGCGTACTGGCGCTGGGAGAGGAAGAGGCCGTCTGAAGAGCGTGTGACGGCGATGCCGAGGAAGTGGTGGAGGGCGCCAAGATCTGTCATGGCGAACTCGGAGCTCAGCCGAGCCACAATGCGCTGAAGGAGGGCCGAGGACGAGGCGGTGAGCACGATGTCGTCGACGTACAACAGTAGGTAGGCGAGGCTCGTCCTTGAAGGAAAGTATAATCAGGAATAGATTGGATTGATTGATATGAGGCAAGGTACAATTACATATATATACAGGCAAGGATCAAGAGTCCTATAAGGATCAAGAGTCCAGAGTCCTATAAGGATCAGGAGTCCTTGCTGTATCCGTATCTATCTGGCCTGCCATATCTATCTAACCCAAACAGTCCTGCGCCGATTAGGGTCCTGACCAGCCCAAAGGGCGTCTATTCTAACACACCCCCGCAGTCCAAACGTCAGCCACTTTGCACGTTTAGACTGGACCGAAACTCCGTGAAGACCGAAGAAGGCAGCCCTTTGGTGAAGATACCCGCATATTGTGAAGTGGTAGGAACATGCTGGACACGGAGATCACCAATGGCAACTCGCTCTCGAACGAAGTGAAGATCAATCTCAATGTGCTTGGTACGCTGATGCTGAATTGGATTGGAGGATATGTAGACTGCGCTGATGTTGTCACAATACACCAGCGTGGCGCGTCGAAGGGGCGTGTGCAGCTCGATGAGAAGCTGTCGCAGCCAGGTGGCTTCTGCAACTCCATTAGCCACTGCGCGATACTCAGCTTCAGCACTGGATCTTGATACTGTGTTCTGCCGCTTGGATGACCAGGAGACTAAGTTATCACCAAGGAACACCGCATAGCCCGAGGTGGACTTGCGAGTGTCTGGACAACCAGCCCAATCAGCATCGGTGTAAACGACAAGATCCGTAGAGGAAGATGGTCGCAACAGTAGACGAAGGTGAAGTGTGCCTCGGATATACCGGAGAATCCGCCTCAGGGCAGCAAGATGAGGCTCTCGAGGGGCGTGCATATGAAGGCACACTTGCTGAACGGCGTACGCAATGTCCGGACGGGTGAATGTCAGATACTGTAGGGCGCCAGCAAGACTGCGAAAGTCTGTGGCATCAGACACTTGGGCCCCGTCAGCTGCAGCAATCTTTGGATTGGTGTCAACTGGAGTAGAGCAAGGCTTGCATTCTGCCATACCAGCGCGATCCAGAATATCCAACATGTACTGTCGCTGGGAGAGGAGTAAACCAGCACTGCTTCGCTGAACCTGCATACCGAGGAAGTGATGCAATTCTCCCAGATCTTTCATGGCAAACTCTCGCTGCAGGGCTGAGATGATCCGCCGAAGAAGATCAGAAGAGGAAGCTGTGAGGACAATGTCATCCACATAGAGCAACAAGTAAGCTGTGTCGGAGCCGCGATGGTAAATGAAGAGTGATGTATCTGACTTAGCTTCAACAAAACCGATGGACAGAAGGTAGGTAGCCATTCGACTGTACCAAGCACGTGGGGCCTGCTTGAGGCCGTAGAGGGACTTCTGGAGCAGGCAGACATACGCAGGACGAGTAGGATCCTCAAACCCGGAGGGCTGCTGGCAATACACTGTCTCATTCAGAGTCCCATGGAGAGACATTCTTAACGTCGAGCTGGTGGATGGGCCAGTTACTTGAAAGAGCCAGCGAGAGCACTGTGCGGACAGTAGCAGGCTTCACCACCGGACTGAAAGTCTCATCAAAATCCACACCAGGACGTTGAGTGAAACCACGGAGTACCCAGCGGGCCTTGTACCTCTCAAGGGGACCATCAGACTTGAACTTATGCCGGAAGATCCACTTGCCAGTGACAACATTGGCCCGAGGGGGGCGAGGTACGAGAGCCCAGGTGTCATTCTGCAGAAGGGCACGATGTTCTTCTTCCATAGCCGCTCGCCAATTGGGGTCGGCAAGAGCACTACGGAAAGTCTTCGGCACTGGAGAGAGCGAGACGGTGTGATAAGTGGCCGGCATCCGAAAACCACTCTTCGCCCGCGAGCCCATAGCATGCTGGTTGCTCACGGGGCGAACAGGAACGACACCCTTAGGCAAGGCAGCAGTAGTACTTGGCGATGCGGGCACAGGTGGAGGTCGAGGCCGGCGGCTGTAGTGGTGCTCGAAGAGGCGCTCGGAGCGAAGAGGCGGAAATCCGGGCGGAGGCCCGCGGGGCGCCTGTGGTGGCGCTGAACCCGTCGACGAGGTAGGTGACGACGCGCCAGCACGAAGGGCTGGCGGGACGTAGAGAGGCCCCGTCGCGGATGCCGCGCGTGGCGCGGAAGGAGGCCCCGGTGATCGGAGCGCCGGTGGGATGTAGAGTGTCAGCACCGGGAAGTCATCAGCAGCCTCGGGCGCCCCAGGCACAGTCACAGAGTGACCGGCAGGGGCGCTGGTGTCGCCAGAAGGTGCCCCAAGGTCGGCCACACGAGAACCGGCAGGGACAGCAGGAGCGTCGGAGGTGCTGGGAGACGTGCCTGCAGGAAACAAAGTGGGCGAGGGTCCAATAGGAGCTGGCACCACATCATCAGGAAAATCAAGAAACTCGAGGTCGGCCGGGGTGCTAGGACCATGACGTTCAGCAAAGGGAAAGGCCGTTTCATCAAAGATGATGTGCCTGAAGATGATAACTCTATTGCTGGAAAGGTCAAGGCAGCGGTATCCTTTATGGTGGGAGGAGTAGCCTAAAAAGACACAGAGAGCAGACCTGGGAGCGAGTTTGTGAGGTGTGGTGGCAGATATGTTTGGATAACATTTGCAACCAAAAACCCGAAGATGATCATACGTAGGCAGCTTTGCAAATAATGCAAAGTGGGGTGTAGAGAGCTGGAGAGTTTTGGTAGGCAATTTGTTAAGGAGGACAGTGGCTGTGGAGAGGGCCTCCACCCAATAGGAGGGAGGCATAGATGCCTGAAAGAGCAGTGAGCGAATGACATTATTGATGGTACGAATAATGCGTTCAGCTTTACCGTTCTGAGACGAGGTGTAGGGGCAGGACATGCGAAGATGGATGCCCTGAGCGAGGAAGAAGTGGCGAGTACTCGAGTTGTCGAACTCTTTCCCATTGTCGCACTGGACCGACTTGACACGTGTGTCAAATTGAGTGGAAACATGGGCGATGAACTGAGCCAGCGTGCTGAAAGTGTCAGATTTGAGGCGCAAAGGAAATGTCCACAAGTAATGAGTGCAGTCGTCAAGTATAACCAAGTAATATTTATAACCAGAGACACTGACAACCGGGGAGGTCCACAGATCACAGTGAATGAGATCAAATTTGCTAGACGGACGAGAGGTGGACGCATAAAAGGGCAAACGAACATGACGCCCTAACTGACAAGCATGACACAAATCTGAACAATCACTAATATGGCACGAAGTGCTGGACGCAAGTTTGGACAACGCCTCATGACCAGGGTGGCCAAGTCGCCGGTGCCACAGCGGGGAAGAAGCCTGAGCGACAAGGGAGTGAGCTGGAGGTAGGCGCAGAGGGTACAGCGGCCCGGAGCTATTGCACCTGACGATCTCGGTCCGGGAGGGAAGAACCTTCACAGAACAACCAGCAGGGTCAAACTCCACAGAACAATTATTGTCGATAGTAAATTGGCGGACAAAGATGAGATTCTTAATAAGTTGTGGTGACACAAGAACATTATTAAGACGCAAAGAAGGAGACAACTCTGTAAAACCAGTAGCAGTGACAGGCATGACGGAACCATTACCTACGACAATAGATGAAGGAGTAGGATACCGCGAAGGAAGAATATGTGAAAGAGAGGAGGACTGGGATGTCATGTGGGAGGTAGCACCTGAGTTGAAATACCAGTCGCCGGACGAAGGTGGAGTCAGGGACGTGGTGCTGAAGGCGGAGGCAAGCGCCGTCGGATCCCAGGAGGGAAGGCCAACCACGGGGTTGTAGTACCCGGGGGCAACCCAGTGTGCAGCACCGTCAGGGGTAGCAGCCTGGCTGTGGGTGACGAAGGCCTGCTGCTGCTGTGCGAGGAGCGCCTGCTGGTGCGCCTGCTGTTGCTGCACCTGGAGGTGAGGGGGCACCGGGATCGGTGCTAACGGAGGGCGGGGGCCTCCTGGCCACATCTGGATCGAGCCCATCCAGGGGTTGTAGTAGCTGGGCCAAGAGCGACCACCACCGGGGGCAGGCTGCTGCTGTTGCTGCGTGCTGGTGGACTGCTGCTGGTTGCCACCAGCAGGAGGTCGCATCCCCTGGCCACCACCGCCGCTACTGCTGCCTTTGTTGCCGCCGTTGCGCTTGTTGCGGCGGTTGTTGAAGGGCTTGGAGCTGCCCCCAGCATTGCTGGAACCCGAGCCGGAGGGCGCAGGAGTGCTGCTGGAGGTGTTGGGCGTAGAGGTGGCAGCGAGAGCGGTGGCGGGAGCGTCCTTCCTGTTCGCCAAGGTGAGCTCTTCGAGGATGAGGTCGTCGCGTGCTTCCAGGAAGGAAGGGAAGGGACGTGCGCGACGGAGGAGCGTGCCGACATGACTGAAACGCTCGTTGAGGCCGCGAATGACGTTGAGGACAAGGGTCCGGTCGGTCACGGCCTCGCCGAGGGCGTTGAGATCGTCCGCCATCTTCTTCAACTGGCGGCAGTACTCGGTGACAGAAAGATCGCCCTGAACGAAGTTCCGGAAACGCGTCTCCAGGTGGATGGAGCGAGCCTCCCGGTTGCCGAGGAACTGAGACTCGACAGCAAGCCAAGCATGGCGGGCGGTGGAGCCTTGGGCGGAGATGATCTCTGCCAGATCGTCGGTGAGGGTGGCGATGATCCACGCCTTGACGACGCAATCCATCCGATCCCAGTCGGGAGAAATCGGGACTGGGGGCTCCGTGGTGACGTGATCCTGCAGGGAGAACTTGCCGAGGATGAGCAAGAACTGATCACGCCACCGGTTGAAGTTGCCGGAGTCGACGTCCAAGAGAGTAGTGACGTGATTGCGGATGTTGTTGACGGCGACCGCCTGGGAGTGGAGCTGCAGCAGAGTCACGGCTTCATGATGAAGCATGGCGGCGCAGAGATCGACGGCGGGTGTAGGGGCACTGCTAGGGGGGGGACCAGAGGGCCCCGTGGGTGGGCTGGCGGCTGCAGCGGCAACGTGGGCCTGAGCCGCGCGAGCCAGAGCATCGCGCGCGCGCTGGGCGGCCGCGTCACGCTCCGCGGCGGCAACAGCGGCTTCTTCCTCGGCCTCCTTCGCGCGGAACAGGGCGGCGTCGCGCGCAGCCAGGCGTTCGTGCTCCAGGCGCTGAGCCTCGGCCTGCTGCTGCGCGATGTCAGCCTCCTGGAAGGTAGCAGAGGATTCGGTATCGACGGGCTGGCCCTTGGGGCCCTTGGGGGAGGGAGGCGTTGTCGCCATCTGGTTGCGCGGGCGTGCGCAAAGGGAGGGAAGGGGCGCAGCACGGCGAGGAGCCGGTGCGCGGGTTAGGGCAGCGGAAGAGAGAAAAAAAAATTGACCTAGGCTCTGATTACCATGAAGGAAAGTATAATCAGGAATAGATTGGATTGATTGATATGAGGCAAGGTACAATTACATATATATACAGGCAAGGATCAAGAGTCCTATAAGGATCAAGAGTCCAGAGTCCTATAAGGATCAGGAGTCCTTGCTGTATCCGTATCTATCTGGTCTGCCATATCTATCTAACCCAAACAGTCTTGCGCCGATTAGGGTCCTGACCAGCCCAAAGGGCGCCTATTCTAACAGTCCCTTCCCGTAAAATGAAGAGGGACGTGTCGGAGGTGGAGGCGACGAAGCCGAGCTGCACCAGGCCCGTGGAGCCTGCTTCAGTCCATACAAGGACTTCTGCAGACGGCAGATGTGGTCTGGGGCGCCAGGGTCGACGAAACCTGGCGGCTGCTGACAGTAGACAGTCTCCTCGAGCTTGCCGTGAAGAAAGGCGTTCTTCACGTCCAGCTGGTGAATCGGCCAGGCGCGGGACGCGGCGATGCTGAGTACAGACCGTATGGTGGCCGGTTTGACGACCGGACTGAAGGTCTCGCCGTAGTCGACGCCCTCGCGCTGGGAGAAGCCTCGGACAACCCAGCGAGCCTTGTGGCGCGCGAGGGACCCATCAGCATGGAACTTGTGCCGGAAGATCCACTTCCCCGTCACGATGTTGGCGCCTAGGGGACGCGGAACGAGTTGCCAGGTGCTGTTGTCGATGAGGGCCTGGTACTCCTCCATCATCGCAGCACGCCAGTTGGCGTCGGCCAGCGCGCTGCGGTAGTTCGTCAGGACCGGCGATGGTGAGGATGACGTAGTGGCCGCCAGCCCTTTATAGCTGACGCGAGGGATGGCACCCGTCGTGGTGCGGGTGACGGGGGCGGCGGTGGCGGTGGTGGAGCAGGAGATGCCGCCGGTGCTGGTAAGGGCGTCGTCGGTGGTCCCGAGGCGTCAGGAGGGGCTGCCGAGGCAGCCGCCGGTCCGGACGGCTCGAGCGTAGAGGTAGTGTGGGGTCGGCGGATGTAGACCCTTGGAAAAGGGACCACACTGGGTCCAGGCGGGGACACGTGACCACGCCCGCCTGGTGTTGAAGAAGGCGATCCATGTGATGGCACAACGTCTGGGGGCGGCTGCTCAACATCCGAGGGGGATGGAGTGACCGCGGGCGCCGAGGAGGAAGTCCCACCTGCAACAACAATAGAGCAAGGCACCGAAACCATATCGTCGTCGAGGAGGAAGTCGTGGGAGGCGGGGGTGGGGGCGTCTGAGGTGGCTGCAAAGGGGAAAGCGGTCTCGTCGAATATGACATGGCGAGAGATGATGATGCGACGTGTCGATAGGTCGAGGCAGCGGTAACCTTTGTGCGAGGGGGGATATCCTAGGAAGACGCATGCTGTGGAGCGAGGGGCGAGCTTATGTTTAGAGGTTGCTTGCATGTTGGGGTAGCAGAGGCACCCAAAAACACGCAGATGGTTATAGGTTGGCGGCTGGCTATGCAGACGAGTGTAGGGGATTTCGTGCTGAATGGAGGAGGATGGGCGCCTATTATGGAGGTAGCAGGCCGTCTGGAGCCCCTCGGCCCAATATGCAGGCGGCAGGGAGGCATGGAGGAGCATGGTACGTATGTAATTATTGAGTGTGCGGATGATGCGTTCGGCTTTGCCATTTTGGGGTGATGTGTAGGGACAGGAGAAGCGGAGGTGAGTGCCTTGAGCAGCGAAATATTTGGTGGTGGCAGTGTTGATGAATTCAGTGCCGTTATCAGCCTGAATACATTTTATGGGAAAGCTGAATTGTGTTTTGGCAAGAACAGCGAGTTCAACTAGGTGTTGGTGGACCTCTGATTTTTTTCGGAGTGGAAAAACCCAACAGTAGTGACTGTAATCATCCAAACATACCAAGTAATATGCAAAACCAGACAGACTGTTGATGGGGGAAGTCCAAACATCACAGTGAACAAGTTCAAAAGGGGCATGAGTTATGGAATGCGAAGAACTGAAAGGTAGACGTGTATGCTTGCCTATCTGACATGAGTGACATAGGGAGCGGTCTACTTTATTACATGAAACAGCATGAAGTTTATTTAGGCGTTCTAGAGCAGCGGGTGCAGGGTGGCCGAGACGTTGATGCCACAGAGTCGACGAGGCAGCCAGGAGAGCATGAGGTGGGGCGGCAGCTGTGGAGGCAGGTATGGTGTATAGGTCCCCGTCGCAGTTACAACGGAGAATCACGCGTCCCGTCCTGATATCCTTAACAAAAAAACCATGTGCGTCAAATTCAAAGGAACAACTATTGTCGCGAGTGAATTGACGGACGGATAACAGGTTGCGGACTATGGATGGTGCGACAAGAACATTATTAAGAGCGAAATTTGTTGTAGGTGTAGGAAGGATGGAATGGCCTGTAGACGTAACAGGAATGTTGGTGCCATTACCTACTGTTATTGAGGAGATGGAGGGGGGGAGCGTTGGGTAAGCATACCAGCCGAGGATGTCATGTGCGTGGAGGCGCCGGAGTCAACTGTCCAGTCGCCCTGCAGTTGCATGTTCTGCAGGGCAGCAATGAGGCCGGCTGCATCCCAGGTGCTGGTGGGGGTGTTGGAGCCGCTGGAGGTTGCCTGGAGTGGAGCGAAGGCGGTGTTGGCCTGCGGGGAAGGCCCTAGGATGCCCTGGTTGCGCCCAGTCTGGGCACCAGGACCTCCCTGGCGGCGCTGTCCAGGAGGGGTGACGCGCTCTCCAGGGGCGACACGTTCGCCGGTCCAGGGATTGAAGCCCCAGGGAACACGTTTGTTGGTGCTGGTGCTGGTGCTGCTGGAGGTGCCGCCGGAGGAGTTTGGGAAGGGCTGCTGGACGCCCTTCTTGTTGTGAGGACGCCGGCCGCCCTGCAACTGCTGCTGCTGGTGACCGCCGAAGGGGGAGGCAGCAGCCAGGAAGGCGGTGTTGGCGCGCACTTTTTCCTCGTTCTGCAGGCGCAGTTCCTTGATAAGGAGCTGGTGCCGGGCGGCAGCGAGGGTGAGGGGCTGTGCCCCGGCGATGTTGTCGGCGACGTTGGAGTAGACCTCGTTGAGCCCGCGCAGCAGGTTGAGGACGAGGTTGGGTTCAGAGACGGGCTGCCCAACGTCGCGCAGTTCGTCGGCCTTCTCCTTCATGCGAACGCAGTACGAGTCAATGGATAGGTCCCCTTGAGTCATCGAGTGGAAGTCGTGATTCAAGAAGATGGCGTGAGGAGCTTTGTTGGCCTGGAACACCGCGCTGATGGCCGCCCACAGGGCGCTCGCTGTCTGCGTGTCGTCGGTCATGGCGAGGTTGAGGGTGGCGTCGGACACGGTGCTGTACATCCATCCACGGACGCAGAAGTCAGCCTGCGTCCAGGTATCATCGGAGCGCGAGGTGGAGGCGGTGGTGAGATGGTGCAGCAGCCCGAATTTGCCACACGTGGCCTGGAACGCCGTCGACCACTTGGTGAAGTTGGAGGGCTTCAACTCAAGGGTCATGGGGACGTGGAGCTTGATGTTGATGGTGGCGAAGGGGCAGATCATGGGGGCAGCATTGCTCTTGAGGGCGGCGCTGGTGGCAGAGGTGAGGTCGGATTCGGTTCCCATGAGGAGGGGTGGAGGAGGGCGGCGCCCAAGGGGAGGTGTGCGGCGCTGGGTGGGGGCGGGGGGGGGGGGCGGGGGGGGGGGGGGGAGGGGAAGGCTCGCGGGACTGGATAGGAAAGAGTCGCGAGATTAGAGCGGGACCTGGACTCGTGATACCATGTAAAATACCAGGATATGGGGCAATTGGCCACACCTCAATGGGAGGGGGCGCCTTCTATTATATAGGGCCGGTTGGCCTTGCTTTACAAGGCAAGGGTAAATCCCTTGATTACATCTGCTAATATATAGCAACTAATGATTTACATCTGCTAATATATAGCAACTAATCCATGATTTACATGCGGCATATTCTATTGCCTAACAGTAATCGAAGCTCAAACTGGATATGTTGCTTGCAGCCTTATATTCCAGAGTTTAATTTCCCCATGCCCAAGAACTGTGCTGGCGGAAACACAGGCATATTTGTTAATGGAAGAGAACTTCACCAGAAGGATTTGAATTTACTTGTCACTAGAGGACTCTCTGATTCCCCTGGTAGATCATATGTAGTTGAAAATTCTGGAAAGGTTTCAGATGAAGTATCTGGTGAAGAGCTTTATGGCCTTGGAAAGCTTGCACCAACGTAAGTATCTTTTTTATTAAATTCCGTGAACAAATCACTATATTTTGTTACACATCGAAGCCAAATATGATCAATGTTAGTTGCTGCAATAGTAAAATTTTTCTGTGATACCTCTTATCATTGAGCAGTGATATAGCTTCAATCCAGGATCATATTTCTTTAAACAATCTATGGTCAAATGAAATCTCTTAAAGTGATATTGTTCTATTGTTTCAGTAATCAAAACTTTTCTGGGAATATTCTAACATATTGTGCTTTCTGCGAATTTATTTCTAATATATAAGAGTCTGTTGTTGTATATATAAGAGTCTGTTGTTGTATAA
Source organism: Microstegium vimineum (assembly GCA_022036555.1). Classification (NCBI taxonomy): domain Eukaryota; kingdom Viridiplantae; phylum Streptophyta; class Magnoliopsida; order Poales; family Poaceae; genus Microstegium; species Microstegium vimineum. Next base: position 31,468,282 of record CM039126.1, read on the forward strand.
ATCAATGTGCAGGTCATGTTGTTCAAGTCCTGGTCATGTTAGAGCCACCCCCACCCCTTCCTTTTCGGTTTGGGTGGGTCCGTGGGTGTGTGGTATTTGTTTGTTTTTTTGGCTTGCTGGGTTTCTTTCTAAATCCAGCAGGTCTTGTATTCCTCTATCTTAATGAAATGACACGCAGATCTCCTGTGTAGTTCGAGAAAAAAATAAATTAAGGTGCACCTTCCCTGTTAAATGTCAATTAAAGGCCTGAGAAAAATTAAGAGTCAGGTACATGATCACACTTTTTTTTGAGGGGAGGTACATGATCACACTGTTAGACAGGCAGATGGCCTTATTGTTAGTCAGTCCTTTGGCCCACACGTGCTACACCACCAGCCCTGGGCCCATGCACACACTTGTACAGTTGATATATGATTTATGTTAGGCAAGGAACTCCATCGTTCGTTATTTCTTCTGTATAAACCAAACCCTAGGACATCGTTGTGGCTACATAGGCATGCACCTTGAACCCTCATAATCAGTATATATTCTTTTTGGGATATTACACTTACATGGTAACAGGCTGGTCGATCCTCGACCATATGCTTCAGTCCGAACCCAAGGTGCCGCTTGCCATTTTCCTATAATGCCTAAAAAGTATTCAAGAATCAACTTAATAAAAAAATCTTTCTTGTTAGATGGTTTAAGGATTCCATAATCCCATTCCTTGATAAATTGTCCTAGTTCGTTTGACTTTCCTCAGTATTGATTTTACTGCACTTACTCGCTGAACATGTAATGCATAAGGAAATGCACTAGTAGGGAGGTGGTTGGTTATGAGTAGTGGTACCAGGGAGTCAGGTTTCAAATCCAGGATTTCACAAAAAAAATCCTCTCGCTATGCCCCCCCCCCCCCCTCCTGAAAAATAGTGGCAATGTACTGGCTTAGGTTACAGTGCGTTTTTACAGGGTGACACCAGGGTTTGTTGGTTTTCTTGAGCTGGTTTCTCTGAGATTTCTTCTTAGTGCAATGCCATGGGGCAGCCATTCCCACACTGGGTTGAATACTTTAACATGTAGTACATGATAATGAACTTGTAATTTACAGATCATAAGGGTGCACTGTGTCATCAATCTATAAAGTGTCAAATGACTACATATTGCACAGCTAGTAGAGGATGATTTTCTGGTGAAAAATTGGAGCAGATTTTTACAACTACCTGTTGGATGACTTCTAGAAATCTTGTTAAGATTTCTCATAAAAATTAATAGCTCCATTAATCACGAATCATGAGTATGGTTTTGTCAATATGTTTGGTATCATTGGTTGCTTTTAGCTATCCAAAATGTTGGTATGTGGCATGATGACATACATGATTTTCATTTTCAGAACAGTCGGCTCTGTTTTGAATTGTTGTGTTGGTTTCTCTTCCATGGACCACAGCCACAATTTTTTCCCATAAAGGCCCTGTTAACTGAAGTGTATATGTTTGTTCTTTTAATGTGCAGGGTTGAGAAAATGGGGCGTGGATTTGGCATGCGTGTCCCAAGATTCATCCAGTGACAGGTCAACTTGGCACAACTAAAGTTCTGAACCTCGACGGCAAATCTATGCAGATGATTCAGGTCTACTGTAGGTTACTTCAATTGTGAAGCTAGTTTCATGTATTTTTATTTTTCCTGATTATATTCCAATTAACATGAGGCCTATTTCAGTCAAATTGAGGTTTTCTTGTAATGTTTTATGCATTTGTTTTTATTGAAAATTTTCCCATTTCATTTACCTGTTATGCAAGAACAATTTGAAGGATTTGCCTAGTTGAATATATGATTTGTATCAAAATAGCTAAAAGAGAAGTAATAACTAAGTTATCTCATGTTGAATTAGTTAGGTCATGATTATTTTTTATAACAATCATATCCTTGATATCTGTAGAAATAAAGAACTAATCAAGGATTGTGAATATCTATTGCCAATAAAACTCACGGATGACCCTAGCAACAAAGAGCAAAAGCTTCTATGTATTTTTATATCACTATTCTCCATTTCCCACACTACTAGCCAACATAAACGTAAGGAATAAGAGGTGTTTCAACTTTCCAATCCTCGACTGAACATCAACAAGACAGACAATAAAAGGCAGGCGAAATTTAACTACCAGTCAGCCCCCTCTCAAGTCTAGTCTCAACCCATGACTACTGAGGAAACTTAGGTCCCACTAAATCTCGACAGTGCAACTAGATTCACAACTCTATTACAGTTGAAAATTTCTTTTTATAAAAAGAAGAATTATATTATATGAAACCTGGGTACATCAATACTTTACAAGCGCTTTGCATTATAAAATAGTACTTACGCTGTATTAATCGCTTTACAACGTGGATGTCCGCACATGTAAACATTTGGCAAATGGTCTGAGAGCAACTGTCCAAGGAACTATGGCTAACATTTCTATAGGTGAAATTAAGGTTTTTTTCCTTCTTTATGGTGTCTTCTTTCTTCTTTTTTGTATCACCAAAAAATGAGAAAGACTCTCCCTAGTCTTTCTTTATGACTAGATTTAATCACAACAAAACGGAGAAAAGACTAGATAAAATTATTTCATGATGGCGACATCAATCTCTGTCCTAATGCTGCCGTCCGGAAAAAAAATCTCTATGTCATCGTGTTGATGAAGATGATGAAGTTGAAGTTGTTGTCCTCGTCTTCAACAGAGCCGGCATGGAGAAGACGATTCCATCCTTCTTCTTCACCATTGCCGGAGAGGAGATAAAACTCCAGTATCAAGAACTTTGGTATGGAGAAACACTAACCTTAATAACTCGGTCTACTAGAGGAAACTTATTAAAATCAATGGATCCTCACTCCCTTCAGCCCTAGCGAGATACCGGAGAAGAAGAGAGGGGAACCAATGGTGGTAGACGGATGAGGGTCTGTGAATAGAAAGCACTAAATAAATAAAAGGATTTATGTATTTCCTCAAAATTATAAGATTTAATTAGGTTTTTAGTAACTAAAAATGTGCAAAATGTGAATTTTAAAATTGTTTTCAATAGAATTTGTAAGGGGTGTTGCATTCATGCCTTTGCATTTAATTTTATTGAGTGAATTTTTTTTTGGTAAAACTCGGTTTAGGTCCGAAACGTTTTTTGATCTATTTATAAAATAAATAAGGTTTTAAAAGTTTATCTTAAAAATAAGTTCAAAGTTTAATTTCAAAACTAAGAAAATGATTTATAAAGTATTTCAAAGTTTATTTGGTTTCAAAAGGTTTTGAATTTGGTTTCAAAAGAATTCCAAAATAAAATAAAAGAAAAGACTTTTCTTTACTCTCTTTAGTCTCTTTACCCTCTCTCCCTTTCTAGCCCGAAGGCCTGCTCGCTCATTTCCCCCCGTGGCCCAACTTTCGCAGGCCCACTCGGACGCCCCTCCCTCCCTCTTTCCTCTTGGGCCGATCCCGCAACCGCAGGCCCAGCTCGCACCTCTCGGCCCACTCCCAGCAGCCCAGCTCCTCACCGCCTTTCCCTCTCTTCCTTTCACTGCCATGCGGGGCCCGCGTATCAGTCTTCCCCTACCTCTCGCCATCGCCTCCCTCCCTCTCTGTTTCTCCATCAATGGAGGGCCTGAGCCCAACCGAGCCCCCTCCTCCACTCCCCCAATTAACTGACCTAGTTACTACACTCCATAACTCCCTCCCTTCACCCGCCCCTCATCAACCGCCGATTTGAAGGCCCCTAAAGGCCCTAATGGCCTTAACCGCCGCCCCCCTGTCAATACCGCCTCCGAGCTCCATCCCCCCGGCCTATCACCCTCTCCCCGACCCTATAAAAGGGTGAAAGGTCCTATGCGATGGCTAGAGGGGGGGGGTGAATAGCCTAATTTAAAATTCTACAAGCAAAACTCAACAACAAGTTAGGTGACTAAGAAGTGAAGCGAATTTTGCGCTAGCCTAGTGGGTGATGTGAAGCCACCTATCCACGAGTGCTAACCTAATAGCTCTAGCTCACACAAATCCTACACAAGCTACTAAGACTAAGAGCTAACAACTAGCACAAGCTACTATCTCTACTAAGCAAAAGAACAAGAAAGCAAAGAGAGATAGGGGTGATTGTTATACCGTAGTGAAGTGTAGAGGATGAACCAATCAAGTGAATACCAATGAGATCAATCAATCACAAGGAGACAATGGTTGACACTTGATTTTCTCCCAAGGTTCACTAGTTTGCCAACTAGCTACGTCCCCGTTGTGGCAAGACACTCACTTGGAGGTTCACGTGCTAATTGACATCACACGCCAAATCCGTCACCGGGTGCCGCACAACCAACACAAGATGAGGCTATCGAAACGCCAGGAGCAATCCACTAGAGTTACCTTTGCGATCTCCCACGGGAAAGGCACAAGAACCCCTCACAATCACTTGTGATCGACGAAGCACAATCACCAAGCTTCTCGAATCACTTCCGCTGCTCCAAACCGTCTAGGTGATGGCAATCACCAAGAGTAACAAGAATACTGCAGCGAGAAACAACTCCCAAGTGCCACTAGATGAACTCACTTCATGCAATGCACTTGAATCACTCTAATCTCTCAAATGGATGATCAATCAACTAGGAGATGAGTGAGAGTGTGTGTCACAAGCTGACAATGTGTATGCAATGTCCAAGTGTGCAAGAGACTGGGCTTGAGCTGGCCAAACACCTTAAATAGCCTTTCAAAAGGAACTAGCCGTTATTCCCAAAGTCTGCCTGAAACGCGACCGTCGGACTACTCTATGAGACCTCCGGACCAATGCACATGGTCCGGAGCTTTGGTCCGACGCTCCTCCGAGTGCCACGTGTCCTGCTAGATTTGAAAAATGATCGTTGGCGCGCAAAACCGAGCACCGTCGGATCACCTGCCATAGTCTAAAGGCCTGGTCCGACGCCTAGATCAAAGGTTCCACCGAGTTTATGCAGAGAGCACCTAGGATTTGGACTCTGGTCCGGAGCAACACCGTCGGACTATTGCTTCTAGTCCGGAGACTTGTCCAGGCCAACAACCAAGTTTACACAGTAAGCTCCAGGTCTCCGGACCCAGGTCCGGAGGTCCACCGTCGGACTAATCTGACTAGTCCGGAGCCTCTTTGTCACTGTTGACTGCCAAGTCCGAGCCACTAGACTAATGAAGATTGGTCCGGAGCCTCTTTGGACACCTGGTTCGGAGCTTCCAGTGAAGCGGCCAGGGCTAGGGTAAGCCTCCGGACTACCACGTATGGTCCAGAGCTTCCCAAAGCATCTGGTCCGGAGCCTCAACCTCAGTGAGATTCCACTTCTCTTTTCTTCCCTTGATCTCATGTGCCACCACCAAGTGTTCCAAAACTCGTGCTCGTGTGTTGGTATATTTTATCAAGTTTTACAAGGGTTGCTCATTAGGTCTAAATGCAATACATGTAATGATCCACCTAATGACACTTGACAATTGTAACCACATACCATATTCCCCTCCTTATAGTACGGTTACTTATCCTAAATGTGATCACACCCACTAGGTGTCTTGATCACCAAAAGAAAAGCCCTAGCTTATACCTTTGCCTTGCTTAGCTTAGGGTCTTTCCATTTTCACTTTCTTCTCCAAGTGTGAGCTTTAGGATTCCACCTTCCTAGCCTCCATGCTTGCTCCACCACTTGTCACCATCTTTGTTACTAGACCTACTCAATCACTTAGAGCTAGGTTAGTAACTTTAGGTTTCATTAATTACCAAAACACTAGAGATCTCTCAATCTCCCTCTTTTTGGTAATTGATGACAACCCATATAAAATGAGTATGAAATATGATTTTGATTCAACTTGAGATGTTTGTCCAAGCAATAGATATGAAATAAAATGGACAACCATTTCAAAGTTGGTTTGATAGTGTTTACTCCCCCTACATATGTGCACTTCTATGAATAAGAGTCAAAGCTTTGCACATATGCTTAGATAGAAAAAAAATTAGAGGGGTGAACATCTAGCAAACTATGACATGATGCTAAGGTATAAGAGATGGACCTTTGAAGCGTGATACCAATCGAAGTGCGCCATTTATTCAATCCCTTAGCAACATGGTTAGCTTGATACCAATTGAAATAAGAACAAGATCTAGAAGGTTATCTAGCTAACTTCCTATGCATGCTAAGATGGCTAGAGGGTTGCATACAATATTTCAAGATTACCACTTAGCATACACCACACAAGCATATCATTTTGAATTGAAATACAATGCAAACACGCATATGTGTGAATGCACAAACAAAATGCAACAACTTGTTCATAGGCTTGCTCCCCTACTTGTGTGATCAAATTTTAATTTTTCATTTTTCAAAATACTATCTCTCCCCAAAACTCTAAGTTTCTCCCCTTGTTACTTCATATTTTATATCACATTTCTCTCCCCCTTTGTCACACATTACCACAAAGGGAACACTTGTTAAAGTTTCATCAATTCAATTTAGAAAATGATGTGTGATTATCAAATTAAGTTCACTCTAGATCACTTGTTCTACATATTTAACACTGTTTAAACCATGGATAAGCTTGTTCACACATCTTGCAATGGTTATCTTATCCATGTTGGTTAAACATAAGAACAAATATTCTAGACTAAACATGTGAGGTTGCAAGCTTATCAACATGTCATATGCTACCACTAGATCAATCAAGACAATAGTGGTACCATATGTCCATACAAATCATTTGATTTCATGAATGAGCCTAATATGAGTTATGTCTAAATGCTCTACACAAGTCTAGCAAAGGATGAATGCATATGTCAACCAATTGTACCTTGCTTTCTTGGAGTAGAGGCATGTCATAAGTGGGGTGCATCAACTTATGTTGGAGAAATCTAAGATATTCAACTCATTCCTCAACTTGCAAAACCTCTTCTCATCAAGTGGCTTGGTGAATATGTCGGCTAATTGATCATCGGTTCCCACATTGTCAATGTAAATGTCACCCTTTTGTTGATGATCTCTTATGAAATGGTGTCTCACATCTATGTGTTTTGTTCTAGAATGTTGGATGGGATTGTTTGTAAGCTTCACGACGCTTTCATTGTCACAAAGCAAGGGAACCTTCTTGAATTTGACTCCATAATCATTCAATGTTGCTTTCATCCAAAGTAGTTGTGCACAACAACTCCCCACACTTATGTATTCGGCTTCAGCGGTAGAGAGTGCCACACTATTTTGCTTCTTGGATGACCATGAGACTAGTGCTCTTCCCAATAGTTGACATGTTCCACTAGTGCTCTTCCTATCAACCTTGCATCCCGCATAATCGGAGTCCGAATATCCAACCAATTCAAACCTTGACCCCTTGGGAAACCACAATCTAACATCTTGTGTATGCTTTAAATATCTCAATATCCTCTTTGTGGCTTTCAAATGACTCTCTCTAGGAGATGCTTGAAATCTTGCACACATGCATACACTAAACATGACATCCGGTCTTGATGCGGTCACATAGAGTAGGCTTTCAATCATCGACCGATAGAGTGTTTGCTCAGTGTCACTATCCAAATGTCCATTAGTCCCCATAGGAGTACTAATGCCCTTTGCATCTTCCAAACCAAACTTCTTGATCATATCCTTGATGTACTTGCCTTGACTCACAAAGGTATTGTTCTTCATTTGCTTGATTTGAAGTCCAAGGAAGTAACTTAGTTCACCAATCATTGACATTTCAAATTCATTTGCCATCATCTCCCCAAACTCTTCACAAAATTCTTGATTTGTAGACTCAAAGATAATGTCATCCACATAGATTTGCAAGACAAACAAGTCACTTCCAATCTTCTTGGTGAATAGGGTGGTGTCAACCCATCCAATCTTGAATCCCTTAGAGAGGAGAAAGCTTCTCAACCTCTCATACCATGCTCTAGGTACTTGCTTCAATCCATAGAGAGCCTTCTTGAGCTTGTATACATGGTTGGGCTTCTTTGTATCTTCAAATCTGGGTGGTTGCTCAACATACTCTTCCTCATTGATGTATCCATTGAGAAAAGCACTCTTCACATCCATTTGATAGAGCTTGATGTTGTGAGCACAAGCATAGGCCAATAAACTTCTAATTGCCTCTAATATTGCCATCAGAGCATATGTTTCACCAAAGTCAAGACCTTCAACTTGAGAGTAACCTTGTGCAACGAGTCTTGCTTTGTTCCTCACCACTATTCCATCTTGATCTTGCTTGTTCTTGAATACCCATTTTGTTCCAATGACATTGTGGTTTCTTGGTCTTTCTACTAGTTCCCAAACTTGATTTCTTGTGAAGTTATTTAGTTCTTCATGCATAACATTGATCCAATCCACATCCTTCAAAGCTTCATCAATCTTGGTTGGCTCAAATGATGAGACAAAATAATAATGCTCACAAAATGAAGCCAATCTTGATCTTGTTTGAACTCCACTTAGAATGCCACCAATCACTTGGTCTAGAGGATGATCTCTTGCAATATTGGTAGGTTGAAGCATTTGCATGTGAGAATCTTGAACATTTGGTTGAGATGATGATGGATTAGCCTCTTGTTGATCTTGAACTTGAGCTTCACTAGCACTTGCTTGATCTTGAGTTGGAGAGCCACTAGCTTCTTCATTTGTAGGTATGGTCACTTGATCTTCATCTTCATCTTGTAGTTGTCTTGGTCTAATGTCACCAACATCCATATCTTTCATTGCATTGACCAACTTGTCACCTCTCACATCATCCAAGTTTTCTTGTTCATCTTGAGAGCCTTGTGTTTCATCAAATTCCACATCATGCACTTTCTCAAGAATTCCACTAGATGAGTTCCAAACTCTATAATCTTTACTTGATGTAGAGTAACCAAGTAAGAAGCCTTCATCACATTTCTTCTCAAACTTGCTTAGCCTTGTTCCCTTCTTCAAGATATAGCACTTGCATCCAAACACTCTAAAGTATGCAATATTTGGCTTTCTTCCATTTAAGAGCTCATATGGGGTCTTTTCAAGCATTCCATGACAATAGAGACGGTTGCTAGAGTAGCAAGCCGTATTGATAGCTTCGGCCCAAAAAGAATGACTAACATTGTATTCACTCAACATTGATCTTGCCATGTCAATCAAGGTTCTATTCTTCCTTTCAACTATCCCATTGGATTGAGGAGTGTACTTTGGAGAGAATTGATGGTTGATTCCAAAGTCATCACAAATTTCATCAACTCTTATGTTCTTGAACTCACTTCCATTATCACTTCTAACTTTCTTGATAGTTGTTTCAAACTCATTTTGGCATCTCTTGACAAATGACTTGAAGATATCAAATGTGTCACTCTTGTCACTCAAGAAGAATACCCATGTGTATCTTGTGAAGTCATCCACTATTACAAATCCATACTTGTTTCCACCGATATTTGTGTATGTTGTTGGTCCAAAGAGATCCACGTGCAATAACTCAAAAGCTTTGCTTATACTCATAATGCTCTTCTTTGGATGAGTGTTTCTAACTTGCTTTCTGTCTTGACATGAGCTACATAGCCTGTTCTTCTCAAATGTGACATCTTTCAAGCCTCTCCATAGATCATGCTTGACTAGATTGTTCAATTGCTTCATGCCAACATGTCCAAGCCTTCTATGCCATAACCAACCCATACTAGTTTTGGTGATGAGACAAGTTGAGAGTTGGGTCTCACTAGCATTGAAATCCACAAGATATAGGTTCTCATATCTAAATCCCTTGAATACCATGTTAGAGCCATCCACACTAATGATTTCCACATCCTCAACACCAAATATGCACTTGAAACCGAGATCACACAATTGGGCAACCGACAATAGATTGAACTCAAGCCTTTCAACTAGAAGCACATTGCTAATGCTTAGATCATTGGAGATAGCAATCTTTCCAAGCCCTTTCACCTTGCCTTTGCCATTGTCACCAAAAGTGATAATATCAAAGCCATGATCATTATCTTGATTGATTGATTGAGTTGAACATCCTTCTATCACCGGTCATGTGTTGAGTGCACCCACTATCAAGTACTCAATGCCTCCCTCCGGCTTTGTAATTGAGCTACAAGAGAGATCAATTCTTTTTAGGTACCCAAACTTGCTTGGGTACTCCAAGGTCAGTTACCAAGGATTTTGGTACCCAAATAGACTTCTTAGTAGTCATCCATGGTGCACCAACAAACTTGGCATGAACTCCATTAGTACCCTTGGAAAGGACATAGAATGAATCAACTGTCATGAAGGATACATCTTGCTTGGGCTTGTTGTTCTTGCATTGTTGCTCATTGTGACCAACTTGCTTGCAACTCTTGCAATACCTACTAGTGTCCTTCACAAAACGAGTCTTGTGAGGGGCAAAGGCAGCCTTGCCTTTCTTGGGGGTATAGCCCAATACCTCTTTGTAGAGAGATGCTCTTTGGCTACCCAAGCACATAAGCAAGCGGTCCTCACCTCCATAAGCCTTAGATAAGGAGTGATTGAGCTTTGTAACCTCCTTCTTGAGGGTTTGTCGATGTTTTACCACCGATAGCCTGCCACGGGGTTACCCGAGACAGTTGTTCGTGCCTCGGCGAATAGTGAAACCTTGGTGGTTGGACACGTAGGGACACACAGTTTATACTGGTTTAGGCCCTTGACAAAGTCGAGTAATAACCCTACGTCTAGTTAGGTTGCTTGTTATTGCTCTGGTCTTGTAATACAAAGTGTTAGTGTCACTCTACTTATTGGGTGTTGCGTAGTATGTTCAGATGTTTTTTGGGTGATACCCTCACCAGCCCTTTATAGTCCAGGGACTGGCCGAGGGCTGTTCTAATCCTACTCGGTTACAAACTTAGAGTCCTAAGCTATGCTTCGGTCTTGTCGTCGTATCCGAGTAGAATTCTGATTTGCTTACTTGCCTCCCTCCATGAGCCGAGTGATCGAGGACCAAAGCTCCGGCAAGCCTGTCTATGGGTACCCTATAGGATATCCCATCGACAAGCCCCCGAGCATCTCATGATTTTTCTTCAGAGTGTCGGGTTGTTTTGAAAGTAAGCCGAGTTCTTTTTGAAGCAAAATCATGGGATGATCTTCTGTGTCTTCGTCTTGTGGTCTTCTTGCACTTTTTGTTTTTGGACAAAAGGTGCACTCATTGAGTGTAGCCCCCGAACCTCTGACTACTTGGTACAAGTATTCGGAGGATCTGACAAAAACTTTGTGTGGTATGTATTTTCAGCCCCCGAGCCTTCTCCGAGTTCATTTTAGCGAAAAGAGCTCAACAGAAGGGTCTGAAATACTTTGCTTATGTCTGCTTTTGTTCACGGGTGGGTACTGTGCTTTCACGGGTGCGTGGAATCTTGCTTTCACTGTTTGCTTTGGCTAGCTTTTGTTGTTTTCTTGCTTTTTCTTTCTTGTGACTTTTGGCTTTTGGTGGTCCTTCCTTGCTATATATTCTGTTGTGCTTGCACTGGTAGTTTGATCTTTAGAGTTCTATTCTTTCTTTTTGACGATCATGCTGCTGAGTGAAACTGAGCAGCCCCCGGGCTTATGTCCGCCTTCTGGTATTTCAGTGGGTAGAAGAATTCTTGTGAAAGGAGTTAGAGGTAGACTAACTCCTCGGTTAGATTTTCCTGGGAAGTTTGGTGTAGTAGGTAGAAGAAGTCTTGTGATGTGGCTTCCATGCCTTCTCTATCTGTCTGCTGAACTCCGGGCTATAACCGTTGCCGCTCCCGAGTTGATTGAAGCTGTACGCTCCATCTTCCTGGCCGTGCATGCTTGCATCGAGCTCCTGCTGGAAAGGCTAGAGTTGGAGCTGTCCAATCTCATTTGTTGGGAGTTGTTTTCTGCCTATCAACCAGAACTTTCCTCATGTTGTGCGGGAGTTCTGGGTTGTTTTTCTTTGCAAGGTTTTCACCAAGTGCTGGGTCTTCTTTGGTGGTAGACCTGATCTATCCTTGGTTTTGGCCTTTATATTTTGTCACTTGTGGTCTTTTGTTGTAGATGAGGCTTATATTGGCCTTGTATTGGTAGCTCTTGGTTGTTGTATTTGTAAGATGACTGACCGAGTTGTTTTCGGTATCCATTGAGTGTTACTGTTTGTATGATTGTCCTTGGAATATTCTTCTGGATATTCTATATAGTACTCTGACGTGCTGCCTTTATTATAGCCGTTTGCGTCTCATCAATGCAGTCCTTGTAGAATCTTTTACCTTTACTGCCTTCTTTTACGTGCTATTATTGTTGTCCTCCTTTTCTTCCTAGACCTGGTGTATGTGCGCCCATTGTTCTTCTATAAATAGCTGTAGCATGGTTCCCTTGTCACATACTTCTGCTTTCCTTTGTAAAGGTCTTTGTTGTATTATGGATATTGTAGTTGGCGAGCTTGATGAGCCCCCGAGCTTCTTTTTTCCTTTTCTGGGTTGTACTATGGTGAATGGTGTAGTTCTTGTAATAGAAACTAGTAGACAGCTAGTTTCGAGGTAGTATCAAGCTATGGGCAGTTTTAAGGCAAATGGTGTAGGTCTTGTGATGAGACTGTCGTATTTTGTGCTACCTCATCTTCCAGCGTCCTAGTTCCATGCTTCTGACTGATCTCGCGGTCATGGTTGAAGGAGCGTTCCTTGGTTAGCCCTGTGCTGTGTCATTTTGGTACGTGCTGATGCTGATCCGCCTGTTTTGAACTTGGTCATTCCTGTTTTACTACGTCTCTCGCTGCCAATCTTGAATGGCTTCTGGGTTCTCCTTCTACTACCTTTGGCGGCTTGGGTGTGCATTGCTCCGTTGGGTATTGCGCACATCCGAGTTGTTTGGCTTTGTTTGATAATATTGAATCTTGGTTCGGGTTAGCCTAACCTCGAATTCGACTGGGTTCCTTGATGTCATTATGTAAAAGTTCTCTTTTTTCTGTGGGTTGTGTTGCTCCATATTCCTGTTGTAACCACACTTTGTATGAAAAAGAAAGGATGATCCATCAATTGTTGTATTCTTCTTCCGAGTTCTTTGCACTTTTGTATGTTGATATCCGAGTTCTTTGTTTCACGGGCTGTCTGTTTACTTTGTGAACGATGTACACTGACTAATTGCTTTACTTTGACGTCCGTTCTGTAATTCCTGGTGGCCTTTTGTAACCGTTGCGTAATTGGTGAAACTTGCGGTTTTTTACCCCTTTATAAATCTGTCTTTCCTTCTTTCTTTCTTTTTTACCTTACGGTAAAAAACTTACGGTAAAAACTCTTTCCTCTGCTTGCAAACCCTAGCCACTGCCGCTGCTTTGCTCGTCTTCGATCTGCCTTGGATGGTGAAGAAGAACAAGAACAAGGCTGAATTTGTGGACGAGGATACCGTGTTTGATCGTATCGATAATCCTGAGTTTGTTGAGATGTCTCATCAGATGAAGCATTCTCCCAAGCCTACGACTCAGGAGGCGGATTTAGATCTGCTAGTTGCCCATGGTTTGCTTCGGGTGCGGATTTTTTCTGAATATTCTCTTTCTGGCGAGCATGTAATCCCGAGTCCCTCCCCTGATCATACTGCGCTCGTTGTTTCTTTCGTTCGTGCTAGACTTTGCTTCCCTCCTTCTGATTTCTTGATGGAGTTCCTCTGCTTTAACGGTATCTAGCTTCATCATCTGCTCCCTAACGGGATTCTTTTTCTTGCTTCGTTTGCTCACTTGTGTGAGGCATTCATTGACATCCCTCCTTGTCTTCTTCTCCTTTGGCATTTCTTTCGCCTTCGCTTCCATGAGAGTAAGCCAACTCGTTCTTTTGGCTGCTGCGCCCTTCAGTTCTGTCAGGGAATGAAGGATAGTTACTTCTCCTTCACTCTTTATGATTATGTTAAGGATTGGGCGGATAAGTGGTTCTACATCTCGATGCCTGATACTTATTTTTCTTCTAACCTTGCTGCCAAACCAACCCTTCTTCCTTGTTGGAATGACGCTCTATCTCCTTCTGAGTCTTTGGCTATTAAGCCTTTGCTGACTCGGATAAGTTTCTTGAAACAATCCAGGTTGACTAGCAATGGGTTGGTTGCCAGTTTCTATCGTCGTCGGGTTCAACCTCTCATGCGGAGGGATCACCTTGGCTTTGAATACACTGGTCCTTCTGACCCTTCTCGGATTATTCCTGATGCCGAGTTGTCTGATGATGATGTATTTGAGCGTTTGGGGAGGGTTTTGAGTAATGTGTCTGCCCTTCCTCCCCAGATTCCAGAATATGACGCTGGAAATCCTCCTCCTCAGGTTAGTGATGTTTAGTTTATTCTGATTTCTTTTTCCTGAGGTTTTGTTCATTGATAACTTGCTTTGTGTTTTTAGGATTATGGTCACTCTTTTAGGCTTGACTTGCCTTTTGGGCCCATTGCTTTTGCTCCTGCTGAGACTATTGCCGAGGTTACCATAGCTTCGTGTTCTTCTTCCAGGTTGATCCCTGGATTTTCTAATACAGATGGGTATGTACCATATACTCCTGATCTCCGGATTGCTCAGCTTCTATTATTTTCTAGGAAGAGGAAGCTTGAGTCTTCTGCTCAACCTCCTCCACTTGCCCCTGTTACTCGTCGTCGTACTTCTCGGTCGCGTACTCCCACAGGTAACGTTATTGTAGGTGAGCATTGTAATTTTCCTCCGAGTTATTTTATTTGCTATGTCTCTTTATTATTGTACTTGTTTTTGTCAGGTGGACAATCTATCCCTCTTGATGATGAATATTCTGATGATGATCCTCCTCTTATTCGTCCTCTGTGAGTTTATTTCTTGCTATCTTTGTTTTTCCTTGTTGGGGTTTTTTCCTCACTGTGAGACTGTTTCAGTCGTAGGTTATCAGTTGGTCAACCCTCTGGTGATGCTGACCTAGTTCCTTCTGCTATCCCGATCTCTTCTTCTGCATTGCTTGATGATGACTTTTCTTTTGATATTCCCAAGCTTTCATTTGCTCAAGTTGCTGCTTCGTTCAGCAAGTCGGTTAAGTAAGTCAGATCTTTCTGTGTAATGTTTGAATCTTAGTTGTCTCTGCCAAATATCCTTGTTCTTATTTTTCTTAGGCTTTCTTCTGATGCTCCCACTTCGTCACTTGGTGGTAGGGTTCTTTTGCCTTGTTGATGGTTGTTTTTTGTCTTTTGTTTTGTTCTCATTCTTCCTGTCTTGTAGGTCCTTCTATGCGAGAGGACGTTACCAATGTTGCTGGTACCTCCGAGTTGGTTGGTGCCTCTCCTCCTGCTGGCGCATCCCTCCTTGAAATTCCCGAGTTGAATATCTCGGGTAAAGCTCCAATTTCTTCTCCAGTGGTTCCTTTGCTCCTTCAAGGGCCATAAGTTCAACTTAGTCGGGTTTAAACGAGTTCAGAAGCTTGTTTCTTCTTGGAATGATCTGTCTATGACTTTTGGTGCTGAGCTAAAGGTATTTGCTTCTATCTCTCTTCTTCAGTTTATTTTTTGTGCTTTATTATAATCTTTTTCTCTTGCAGGAGGTCTGTCAGGACTTGGTTGCTTCTTCTTCTTTAGAGGAGGATCGATCGACTGCCACTCTTCAGGCTGACTTTGATAAGGTTAAGCTTGAGTTATCTCAGGCTCGTGCTACTTTGGAGCAAGAGAAAAATCTCCGAGAAGTTGCTGAGGCCTCTTCTTCTGCTACCCTTGCTGACTTGAGGGCAAAACTAGATGGTAAGTGTTTTTATATTTTCCCTTATTTTTGTGGTTCTCTTTTTTGTTATTTGACATTTTTGTCTCATTTGTAGCTGCTGAACAAGCTTCGATGACTTGGAATGAAGAGAAGAAAGACTTGTCTCTTCATCTTGAATCTTCAGAGAAGAAGGCTGAAGTTGTGAGTTTAGTGACTGCTTGTTGTCTTCTGTCTTTCTTGTTGTTTTCATTCTTAGTTTTCTGAGTTCTTTGTCTTTTTCAGCTATTGAAGTCGGAGCAGATTTTACAATCTCAACTTTTGGAAGTTCATGATCGATGTAAGTCGTTGTATGCTGCTGTGAAGCCTGTCATGGCTGCTGTTTGTCATGAAGAGGATGCTAATGAAGGCTTGAAGAGCTTAATTCCTGCATTGCCTCTTCGGTTTTGAGAGTTTGTGGAGAATGGTTTTGAGCGTTGTATAAACAATGTTGTTTCTTTCTCTCGTGCCCTTGCTCCTGAGGTGCCTTTGGACCGAATTCTTGAAGATCCTATGGACGCCGATCTCTTGGCGAGGTGGGAACAATCAAATCCTGAAGTCAAGGAACTTTGTAGTAAAATATTTGGTCAGATGAAAGTGTTGCCCCCTTCTCCTCGACAAAAAACATTTGTTTGTCCTTGAATGATGGTTTTGTAATATATTCTGGATGATACTTTTGCTTAATATATTATTAGGCTTCGTCCTGATATTGTGATCTCTTGATTTTGAGATGTGTACTTGTCTTGTCTGCGTAGGTTGCCTTCTGATCGACTTATTTGTCAATCTAATGAATACTTTGATTTCCAGATCTTGTGAGCCATGTCGAGTTCTTCTGACTGATGTTTGTGGTATTGTGCCTCTGTATTAGGCTTTGTAGATTTGTCTATATTCCCTGAGTTCTTTCTGAGTAGTATTATCGGTCTTCGTGTCTTGATGACTATACTAAAAATATTGTTGCCTTATATCTTTATGCCTCTGAGTTAGGCTGTGTAGATCTTCATCCTTGCACTTTATTTTTCTTTTGTATAGTAACTTCCGAGTTATTTCGGGGTAGTACTGTTGACTTTGTCGAGTAGTTTCCAATGTTGGAGTATTCAATGTCACTTTATGACGTGGTAGTATTCAGCTTGTAGCTGTCATTACGCCGAGTTATGCTGCTCTTCAAGCAGTTGCTTATGTTGCGCCACTTTGTATAGTGATTGTCTTTGATGTCGTTGAGGTAGACTGATATTCTCATTATGCCGAGTAGTTTGCTGTTTGTCACGGCGTCTCATGAAACGGTTGACTTGTAAATATGAACCAGACTATGCCGCTCATGGTGCAAAGCAGTCGGTTAGTTTGTCATGTTGCTTCATGAAGCAATTGTCTTAGAATGCCAGTTAATGCCGCTCATGGTGCAAAGCTGTCGGCTTATCATGCCGTCTCACGAAATGGTAGACTTATATATATGAACCAGACTGTGCCGCTCAGGGTGCAAAGCAGTCGGTTTGTCATGTTGCTTCACGAAGCAATTGACTTAGAATGCCAGATAGTGCTGCTCATGGTGCAAAGCTGTCGGCTTGTCATGCCATCTCACGAAACAGTAGACTTATGTATATGAACCAGACTGTGCCGCTCATGGTGCAAAGCAGTCGGTTTGTCATGTTGCTTCATGAAGCAATTGACTTAGAATGCCAGACAGTGCCGCTCATGGTGCAAAGCTGTCGGTTTGTCATGCCATCTCACGAAACGGTAGACTTATATATATGAACCAGACTGTGCCACTCATGGTGCAAAGCAGTCGGTTTGTCATGTTGCTTCATGAAGCAATTGACTTAGAATGCCAGACAGTGCCGCTCATGGTGCAAAGTTGTCAGCTTGTCATGCAGTCTCACGAACGGTTGAGTTGTAGATCGTTTGTTCTTGAAGTCTTGTATCTTTTTTGTGTCTTCAATTGTAGAATTTCTTGAGTTGGCTGATATGCCAAGTGTTGCTTAATTGAATTCTGTCTTCTGTCATTAGCTCATACGTTCCGAGTTGTATTGTTATCTTGATGATAAAAGGGCCCTCCCATGGGTTGAGTAGTTTGTGTCTTCCTTCTTTCTTTTGAATCAGTCGTAGTACCAGGTCTCCTGGTTTTAGTATTCTCGGATGCATATTTCTGTCGTAATGTCTTCGTAAGCCTTGTAGGTATCTTGCATTTTGTATTACTGAACTGTCTCTTATCTCTTCGATTGTGTCAATCTCTAGCCGTCTTGTTTCTTCGGCTTCTCACTCATCGTATTGTTCTATTCTTGGTGACTGCCATATTAAGTCGACAGGTAGTACAACTTCTGATCCGTACACCAAGAAGAACGGTGAGTATCCTGTTGCTCTGCTGATTTGGGTTCTTAGGCCCCATACTACTTTTGGTAATTCTTCTATCTATTTTCCTCCATAATGTTTTAGGTCTTCATATAGTCTTGGTTTTAGTCCTTGTAATAATAGCCCATTGGCTCTTTCGACTTGTCCATTTGCTTGAGGGTGAGCTACTGATGCATAGTCTATCTCTATTCCGCAATCTCTCGCCCAATATTGGAATTCTTTTGCTGTAAATGGTGATCCAAGGTATGTGATTATTCGGTTGGGCATCCCAAATATGTGCATGATGTCTTGTACGAATTCTGTCGCTTTTTCTGCGCTGTATTTGACTAATGGTTTGTATTCGATCCATTTGGTAAATTTATCTACTGCCATGAATATATATTGAAATCCTCCTTTTGCTTTTTTAAGAGGTCCGACTTGATCTAGCCCCCAGCATGAGAAAGGCCAGGCTGGTGGTATGCAGATTAGATTGTGTACTGGAACATGTGATTGTCTTGCAAATATTTGGCAGCTTTTGCATGTCTTGACTAGTTGTTCTACATCTTTGAGTGCTGTTGGCTAGTAGAATTCGCTTCTGAATGCTTTACCGATTAGTGTTCTAGATGCTGCATGATTTCCACAGCATCCTGAGTGGATTTCTTCCAATATGTCTTTTGCTTCTTGTGTCGATACGCATTTCAATAATACCCCAGAAGATGCTGCTCTCTTGTATAGTTTGTCTTTTATGAGAACGTATGCTTTGCTTTTCTTTATGACTCTTGTTGCTTCTGCTTTGTCTCCAGGTAGTTTGTTTTCGCTTTTATAATCAATGTAAGGCTGCCTCCAATCACTTTCTATGTTGAATACTTGCCTTGAAGTATTGGGTTCTTCTATCTTGTCTATGTCCATTGAATCTTCTTTTTGTTTACTGATTTCTTGGATTGATGGCTTTGCAAGTTCTTCTACGAATATTCCAGGTGGTATCTTTGCTCTGTCTGATCCTAATTTTGACAGGATATCCGCTGCTACATTTGAATCTCTTAGGACATGATGGATTTCTAGTCCTTCAAAATTCTTCTCGAGTTTTCTTATTTCTTTACAGTATGCGTCCATGTTGTTTTTTGTGCAATCCCATTCTTTGTTTACTTGGTTGATTACTACTGCTGAATCTCCGTAGGTGAGTACTCTTTTGATTCCCAGAGTAGTTGCTACTTTTAATCTGTGTATGAGTGCTTCATATTCTGCCTCGTTGTTCGTTGCTTGCCATAATATTTGTAATACATATTTTAATTGTCTTCCTTCTGGAGAGATTAGCAACACACCTGCTCCTGCCCCTCCAAAATTTAGAGAACCATCAAAGTACATCTTCCAATGGTCTCGTATTGGTTCGGGTTCTTTTTATGTGCTTTATGTCCATTCTACGATGAAGTCGGGTAATATCTGTGACTTGATTGCCGTTCTTGGTTTGAAGTCCAGGTTTAAGGCTCCGAGCTCCACTGCCCATTTTGATATTCGGCATGTGGCATCTTTGTTTCTGAGTATGTCTTGTAACGGGAAGTTGGTCACGACTGTTACTTTGTGCTCATGGAAGTAATGCCTTAATTTTCTTGATGATATGAGTACTGCGTAGAGTAGTTTTTGCACATGTGGGTATCTAACTTTTGATTCTATAAGTACTTCGCTGATGTAATATACTGGTCTTTGCACTTTGTAGGTATGTCCATGTTCTTCTCTTTCCACTATGACTGCTGTGCTTACCACATTCTTTGTGGCGGTGATATATAGCATCATGTCTTCTTTGTTTCTTGGTGGAGTCATTACTGGGGATGATGATACATATTCTTTTAACTTGATGAAAGCTTGGTTGGCCTCCTTTGTCCATGCAAATATGTCTTTGTTGTCCCTTAGAAAGTTGGTGAGCGCGAGTTCCTATTTGGGGTCTAGATTTGCGCTGATTATTGCCGTCTTTTCTGCATCTCCGGTCAATAAATGAATTGTCTTTGTGGCTACTTCTTTTGGAGGTGTAAAATTGTTTGGTTTCTTTGTCGGTACTTGAATTTCATCCAGATTCAATTCCTTGGCTTTCTTCGCGATGTCTTCTTTTTCTTTGTAGTCTTGTAGCCTTTCTGATATTTGTATGGCTTGCACATCACAGTCATAAGCCTTCTTTAGATCTCTTTTTAGTGATAGGACTCCTTTTTTTGTCGGCATATTGAGTAATAGGTATGGATAGTGAGGTACTGCCATATATCTTGTGAGTGCTGGTCTTCCAAGGATTGCATGGTAGCATGATTCGAAGTCGGCTACTTCGAATTTAATGAACTTTGTCCGATATTTGTTAGGCGTTCCAAAGGTGACTAGTAAGGTTATCTGTCCCAATGGTATAGAAGCTCTTTCGGGTACTATCCCATAAAATGGAATACTTGTTGGTGTGATCATGCCTTCATAATCTATGTTCATCTTTTTGAGGGTGTCGGTGAAGATTATGTTTAGTCCTGCTCCTCCATCAATGAGCACTTTGGACACTGCCACTCCTGCTATTGTCGGTCCCATTACTATGGGATAATAACCAGCATTTGCTGCGCTCATCCATTAGTCTTCTCTTGTGAACTGAATTGGGTATTCTGACCAATCTAAATATCTTGGGGTAGCTGGTTTTGCTGCCATAATGGTTCTGTGTGCTAGCTTTTCCTGTCTTTTACTTCTTGTATATGGTGCTCCAGAAAAGATTACTGCTATTTGTCATTGGGGTTCTTGATAATTTCCTTCTGCTTTCTTTGTATCCTTCCCGGATTCGTCTATTCCTTGTTCCGAGTTGTTTGCTCGTGTCTCTTCTTTCTTTGTGAATCTTCGTTGAAAGATGTCGCAAGGTAGATCTTCTATCCTTTCTGCTGGCTTTCTTGTGTAGCTATTTCCCTGGTAGTTGTTGTTTGTGTATCTATTATTTTGGTTTGCGTTTCTGTTGTTGTTGTAGTTGTTGTTGTACCCTCCTTTGTCATTGTCGTTGTATCTTCTCTTGTTGTCTTTTGCTGCTACCATGTTGTCTTGTCTCGGTCTTTTGTCTTGTGGTCTAAAATATGGTCTTCTATTTTCATGAAAATCTCGGGTGAATCTGTGCCGAGTTCTTTCTTCTGACAATATCATCTTTTCGACAGCTCTTTTGAAATCTTCATTGGATCTTGGATTTTCATTGAAATAATCTTTGAATTGCCAATTTGCTAAGATTCCATCCGCAAATGTCTCTATTACTTCTCTATCGGTGATATCATGTATTTGAGCTCTGAGTTCTCCAAACCTTCGATAATATTCTCTTAGGGTCTCTCCTTTTCTTTGCTTTACATTCTTTAATTCTTCCGCCGTCATGGGATGTGTTATTATTCCTGCAAAGTTGTTGCAGAAAGCTTCTTGCAAGTCTTCCCAATATTTGATTGATCGTGGTTTCAGCTTGTCAAACCATCATAGAGGCATGGCTTCAAGTGTCATTGGAAAGTATAGGGCTTTAATGTCATTGTCTCCTCCTGCAAGTTCAATGGATTGGGAATGGACTCTTATCCACTGTCTAGGTTCTACTTTTCCATTGTATTTGGAGTGATTTGCTGGTTTGAATTTGTGTGGTAATTTCAACGTTTACAATCTCCCTGCAAAATATGGGAATCTGTCGTATTGTTCTGTTCTGTTGAACTCGGGTGACCAGTCTCTTCTGTAATAATCTCTGTCCCCTCTGTATTCAGATTCTCCGTAGTCTTCTGGGTAGCGCTGGCCCCAATCTGGGCCATTTTGTTTTATTAGTCCGAGGTGCTGTTCTTGTCTTTCTGATGGTTGTGGTACCTCTGTTTTTCCCAATCTGTGGAATATTGATTTCTTGAGGGGTTGTTCTTCTTGTTTTTCCCCTTGTCCTTCTTGAGGTGCATTGTTCTTGGGTTGTTTATTGGGGTCTCCGTCTTCCTTATTTAGCTCATCTGTGATTCTTTCCTCTTTGGTAAGGATATTTAGTTCTTTTGTCAGTTCTTCAATTCTCTCTCTCTTTGTGTTTTTCATGGATTCTCTTTCCGCCTTCTTCCTATTGTATTCTGTCAATTCTGCTTTGTATTTGTTCTAGATTTGCTTTCTCTGGATGGCTCGATTTCTTCTTCCTGCTCTAGCTTTGTTCTTCTTTAACCTTGCAACTTTGTGGTCGTTGGTTTCATTGTCATCGCCTTCCTCATCGTCTGAGATATCTCCTTCTGATTCATCTGATGATTTCAAGTCGGGTATTTGTAGTGGTTCTAAGTAAGGTTCTAGCTCCGCCATGTATATAGTATGCGCTCTCCGAGTTCTTTTTGTTCATTGGTTTCTCTTTCTTGGTTTGCATGATAGTCCCTGATAAAGTCCGAGTTCTTTTCCTACTTGGAATGGTAGTTCTCCCTCTTGATCTTGCGTTCTTGGGGATTGGTTTGGCCAATGCACGATGCATCCCTCTGGAGTTGTTGACATTATCATCCCCTCTTGGGCGCCTTTTAGGGTTATTCTCTTTGTCATCGTCTTCCAAAGAAAATCTCCGTGTGTAGATGCGGAGTTATGTAGTCCGTACGGGCCCGAGTACTTGACGGTTTCCGTGTTATTTCTATTTTCGATTGAGGTTCGGTTGTATGCTTTGACTCGGGCTATGTTTAGTCCTTCCGTGTTCGATTCGGAGTTGGTGTGCGGTGGCATCTCCTTTTCTGAGTCGGTTTCGTATCCATCTTCTTCTATTATCCTGGTCGGCTTCGAAATCGTGAGATTTTTGGTCTTTTGGTTCAGTTCTTGAAGATCTTGTTCAACCCCCTTGTCAACTCCTTCTTCTTCTCGGAATCGGCTTTGAAGCTTTATGTCGCTGTTGATTTCGCAGATCCATGATCCAAAGAAAAACGTCGATTTCGTCGATTTCATCATCTTGAGGTCGTGGTCCACCAAACTTTCGAGAGAAAATTTGCCGAAAGCCCCTACCTGGCGCGCCAGCTGTCGATGTTTTACCACTGATAGCCTGCCACGGGGTTACCTGAGATAGTTGTTCGTGCCTCGGCGAATAGTGAAACCTTGGTGGTTAGACACGTAGGGACACACGGTTTATACTGGTTCAGGCCCTCGACACAGTCGAGTAATAACCCTACGTCCAGTTAGGTCGCTTGTTATTACTCTAGTCTTCTAATACAAAGTGTTACGTGTCGCTCTACGTATCGGGTGTTGCGTAGTATGTTCAGATGTTTTTTGGGTGATACCCTCACCAGCCCTTTATAGTCCAGGGACTGGCCGAGGGCTGTTCTAATCCTACTCGATTACAAACTTAGAGTCCTAAGCTATGCTTCGGTCTTGTCGTCGTATCTGAGTAGAATTCTGATTTGCTTACTTGCCTCCCTCCGTGGGCCGAGTGATCGAGGCCCAAAGCTCAGGCAAGCCGGTCTATTGGTACCCTATAGGATATCCCATCGACAGGGTTTCATTTTCCACCATTAGTGAGGCATCACAAGTGAAACCATCACTAGTAGATGAAATGGAAGTAGTAGTGCTACAAGAGGGGTTAGTGGGAGCAACAACATTAGGAGTATAAAGGGATTCATCAAGAATATCACAAGTAACTCCCATGTCACATGTTTGAACAATCTCCTTCTTACTTTAGTCAAGGAGGGAGGAATGAGCTCTTTCAAGCTTAGTGTGAGACTTCGCTAGCTTCTCATGGGCTTCCATTAGCCTCTCATGAGATGCTACAACCTCATCAAGGTTTTGCTCAAGAGCCTCATTGGCCTTGCGCAATTCCTTACATTCCTTCCTCTTCTTGTCAATGTATTCCTTAGCTTGTTCAAGCATGTACATGAGTTCCTTCTTGGAGGGACCCTCATCCTCACTATCACTCTCATTTTCACTCTCACTCTCATCATGAGAAAGTACCTTGGTGGACTTAGCCATGAAGCATGATGATGGAGTGTCAAATAGAGAGATCTTGTCCTTCATAGCAATGCTAGCAAATGCCTTCTTCTTGGTAGATGTCTTCTTTTCTTGATCATCATCGCCACATGAATAAGAATCACTATCGCATGTCACTATGTGAGAGTAGCCCTTCTTCTTCTTCTTGTCAAATGTAGGCTTCTTCTCTTTCTTGCCTCTCTTCTTGTGATCATCATCATCTTTGTCGCTATTGTAGGTACATTGAGCAATGAGATGATCAAAGCTTCCACACTTGAAGCACTTTCTTGGCTCATCATATTTCTTGGAAGAGGTCTTCTTCCTTCTAGCCCGGTATCCCTTCTTCTTCGTGAACTTGCCAAATTTCCTCACAAAGAGAGCCATTTCTTCTTCATCCACATCACTAGCACTTGAGTCTTCATCATCACTTGATTCTTCACTCTTGGCCTTGCTCTTGTGTGATGAAGTGGCTTTGAATGCCACACTCTTCTTCTTCTCATCTTTCTTCTCTTCTTTAGTCACATCTTCCTCTTTGTTATCCCGGTAAGCATCTTCGGTCATCACATCTCCCAAGACTTGATTAGGAGTCACGATGTTCAATCCACCTCTCACAATCAAGGTCACAAGGGTGTCAAGCCGGGGAGGAAGACACCTTAAGAACTTGTGAGAGAAGTCCTTGTCCTCAACTTTCTCATCAAGAGTAGTGAGATCATTGACTAGCACTTGTAAGCGATGGAACATCTCCGGCACATTCTCATCATCCTTCATCTTGAAACTAGCAAACTTCTCCTTGAGTATGTCTGCCTTTGCACCCTTGACGGCTTGAGTGCCCTCAAATAATTCTTCAAGTTTCTTCCAATCCTCATGAGCGCTCTCAAGATTCTTGATTTGTGCTAACACCTTCTCATCAAGAGCCTCATGAATGGCACTAAGAGCAATGTCATTGTGTTGCAACTTCTCTTCTTCGGCCGCGGTGGGATTTTCCACATTCACCACCTCAAACTTCTTGTCCACCACAAGCCACACCTTCTGGCTAATTGACTTGATGTGAGCGGTCATCTTGACTTTCCAATAGCCATAGTTGGTGCTATCAAACTTGGGTGGTTTCTTCATGTTGTTGATATGAGCCATCTTCACACCGTAGGTTGTTAAGCCTCATATCAATGGTCTCTAGGCTCTGATACCACTTGAAAGGTTCTATGCAATGGCTAGAGGGGGGTGAATAGCCTAATTTAAAATTCTACAAGCAAAACTCAACAACAAGTTAGGTGACTAAGAAGCGAAGCGAATTTTGCGCTAGCCTAGTGGGTGATGCGAAGCCACCTATCCACGAGTGCTAACCTAATAGCTCTAGCTCACACAAATCCTACACAAGCTACTAAGACTAAGAGATAACAACTAGCACAAGATACTATCTCTACTAAGCAAAAGAACAAGAAAGCAAAGAGGGATAGGGTGATTGTTATACCGCCGTGAAGTGTAGAGGATGAACCAATCAAGTGAATACTAATGAGATCAATCAATCACAGGAGACAATGGTTGACACTTGATTTTCTCCCAAGGTTCACTAGTTTGCCAACTAGATACGTCCCCGTTGTGGCAAGACACTCACTTGGAGGTTCATGCGCTAATTGGCATCACACGCCAAACCCGTCACCGGGTGCCGCACAACCAACACAAGATGAGGCTATCAAAACGCCACGAGCAATCCACTAGAGTTACCTTTGCGATCTCCCGTAGAGAAGGCATAAGAACCCCTCACAATCACTTGTGATCAACGAAGCACAATCACCAAGCTTCTCGAATCACTTCCGCTGCTCCAAACCATCTAGGTGATGGCAATCACCAAGAGTAACAAGAATACCGCAGCGAAAAACAACTCCCAAGTGCCACTAGATGAACTCACTTCATGCAATGCACTTGAATCACTCTAATCTCTCAAATGGATGATCAATCAACTAGGAGATGAGTGGGAGTGTGTGTCACAAGCTCACAATGTGTATGCAATGTCCAAGTGTGTAAGAGAGTGAGCTTGAGCCGGCCAAACACCTTAAATAGCCTTTCAAAAGGAACTAGCCGTTATGCCCAAAGTCTGTCTGAAACGCGACCGTTGGACTACTCTGTTAGACCTCTGGACCAATGCACATGGTCCGGAGCTTTGGTCCAACTCTCCTCCGAGTGCCACGTGTCCTGCCAGATTTGAAAAACGACCGTTGGCGCGCAAAACTGAGCACCGTTGGATCACCTGCCTTAGTCCGAAGGCCTGGTCCGACGCCTAGATCAAAGGTTCCACCAAGTTTATGCAGAGAGCACCCAGGCTTCGGACTCTGGTCCAAAGCAATACCGTCGGACTATTGCTTCTAGTCTGGAGACTTGTCCAGGCCAACAACCAAGTTTACACAGTAAGCTCCAGGTCCCCGGATCCAGGTCCGGAGGTCCACTGTCGGACTAATCTGACTAGTCTGGAGCCTCTTTGTCATTGTTGACTACCAAGTCCGAGCCACCGGACCAATGAAGATTGGTCCGAAGCCTCTCTGGACACCTGGTCTGGAGCTTCCAGTGAAGCGGCCAGGGCTAGGGTAAGCCTCCGGACTACCACGTATGGTTTGGAGCTTCCCAAAATAACTGGTCCGGAGCCTCAACCTTAGTGAGATTCCACTTCTCTTTTCTTCCCTTGATCTCATGTGCCACCACCAAGTGTTCCAAAACTTGTGCTCGTGTGTTGGCATATTTTATCAAGTTTTATGAGGGTTGCTCATTAGGTCTAAATGCAATACATGTAATGATCCACCTAATGGCACTTGACAATTGTAACCAATACCATATTCCCTTCTTTATAGTACGATTACTTATCCTAAATGTGATCACACCCACTAGGTGTCTTGATCACCAAAAGAAAAGCCCTAGCTTATACCTTTGCCTTGCTTAGCTTAGGGTCTTTCCGTTTTCACTTTCTTCTCCAAGTGTGAGCTTTAGGATTCCACCTTCCTAGCCTCCATGATTGCTCCACCACTTGTCACCATCTTTGTTACTAGACCTACTCAATCACTTAGAGCTAGGTTAGTAACTTTAGGTTTCATTAATCACCAAAACACTAGAGATCTCTCAAAGGGGCCCTCTAGCATCACACGTGTGCGGTGATCCTTTTCCACCCCTCCTCGCACTTTCTCCTCTCACCAGCGCCGCAGATGCATCCCGCTGAGATTACAAACTCGCTGCCGCCATTGGAGCACTCGGGAGCTCCTTGGTCCTTCGCTACCTTCCTCTCCCTTCTGGTGTCAGTTGGAACAACTCTTGAACCCCCTCAACTGCTTGGTTTCACCCCGCATCGCCCTCACTGTCTTGCCACCATGCGCAGGGAGCCAAGTCCGTCGCTACATGTTGTGGGCCGCCTCAGGTGCTCCTCTGTCCATGCAAAGCCTCTGGGTGAGCTCACGTCCCTCCCTTCTTTCTCCTGGACCACTCGGCTCATAAAATTATGCGCCACAGGGCTATATCCGCTCATGTCGGCGAGGAATCACGGCTGCCGGCCATGGCACCGCCCAGACGACCAAACCGCCCCCAACCCTCCCTCGCCATCCGATCCTTGACCAACGATCAGGATTAGTTTTCTCCCCGAACCGTATGGACCGAGTCCATCGCGCCAGCGCATCAGGTCCATGCCCCCCACACGGTGGACCGCACCAATCGCACAGCGCCATGTGGCACCATGTCGGCACCGCGTTGACATGATGTCATCACGACGTCAGCGCCTCTGCCACGCCCTGCTTCTTTTGCATATAAGCCCTCCACCTTTATACAAATCAACCCACGTTCTGTCTTAGTTCATTTTCTTTAAATATTAGTCCTGTTTTCTTATGATCTAGCCCCTGAGCTTTCGTAGAATAGTGCCCACCGACCAGAGCCTGTTTTATTTAAGATTTTATTTGTTTTAATTAAAAAATACTTCAGTTTATTTATAGATTTGCCATCCAAATTCAAATGTCCATAACTTTTGTGTTTTAACTCCGTTTCGATCCAAACAAATTGCATTAGACTCATAGAAACATAATCTACATGTTGAAACCATAATAAACCCTGGTTTGAAACTTTGAGAAATATTTAATTGTTTAATGGCTTTAAAATGTAGGTTTAATCTTCAAATCTTGTTTAAATCACATCTCTTTCGTTTTAAATCCAAATTGACCCGTTCAAGTTACATTAGATTCGTAAAACCATAAACTACAGTTTAGGGTCCTTTAATACTATGTTAATAGCTCTGTAATTTCATGGTAAATCCCTAATTTGATTGAAGACTATGCAATTTGCTTTACAAATAAAAGGCGAATAGTTGTACTTTAGTTTCAAATACAAATATAAGTTTTACTTAATCCAACTTGGGTATTTCTTTGAAGTACCTTTTCCATCCTTTTATATAGATAAAAATAATAAAGCCCTTAGTTCTCCTTTTAAAACTAATCTACCGTTAGTCGTATCTTGCAAACCGTAGCTCTGTTTTAGGTGGTTTTTGCGCTCACGAGTTCGTAGCAACAAGTAGAATACGTTAGTTACCTTTATAGTATGCTTTTGTAATGTTTGGTGTACTGTTTTTAGGTTCTTTTGTGATGCTTGTGACGTTAGAAGTGAAGCTTTGCAAGGATGTTTCAAAAGGAAAGTTGGATAGTTTGAGAAAGCTTTTGGAAGGCAAGTATAGCATGAGATCTTCCTTGTTGTCCTATTCACCTTAAATACTTAATTTATATGCATGTATCCACCTTGGTTCCCATGAGGATTACCTAGAATTGATATCATGTACCTTGTCACCTTTGTGGGTTGCATTGGGTGGATCAAAGCTAGTGCTCCTAAAGAATAACCATGATCTTGTAACTTGACTAATGTTATATGCAGTAACGATAAAATATGACTTTTTAGCAACGTGGACTATAGGTGAAACATCAAGAACTCACACCTGTGTTCTCACTCATAGGGGTATTTCTGTAAGTGGATTACCCTAGGAAAACAGTGCAACCCCGAGTGTTATATGGCTCTGACTTTAACTAATTACCTAGTATGTCTCTAGCTTGTTAGTGGTTACCATTTGTTGGCGCGAGAGGGGGTGCCGAGGGATGTTTGGTGGTTCTCCTATCTTGTAGGCGTGCATAGTGCTCCGGCCACATGAGTGTTGGTATTTCTTATGACAATTGGATAAATCCGCAAGCGCACAGATTATACCGTTGTAGCACTTCACCCAGGAGTATTCCAAGGTATCGTAATTTATATTTTCCCAAGGGAAAGCTGAGCTAGAAATGATAATTAGAGAGAGATCCTAGAGAGCACCTCAAATTAGTACCAACTAGTATAGGGGGGTAAACGATATATATGATAGGAAGGGTTGATGAATGAATAAGCCAAGGTAAATAATAACTTAGAGAATAACTAGATAGTATAGCTAGGTGGGAGGACAACGAGAGAGTAAAGGGACACCTGTGTAATTCACTCTACTTCAATATACTTTGCCAATTAATTAGTATAAACACTATAGTTTGTCTCCTCAATACAAGTATGCTAGGCGAGAGGA
Source organism: Microstegium vimineum (assembly GCA_022036555.1). Taxonomy (NCBI): domain Eukaryota; kingdom Viridiplantae; phylum Streptophyta; class Magnoliopsida; order Poales; family Poaceae; genus Microstegium; species Microstegium vimineum. The sequence continues at coordinate 31,497,679 of CM039126.1, forward strand.
TAGATCAGTAGGAGGGCAAAACTCCTACCGGACCGTGCTCCCTTTTTATGGGGGCCTTACCTTTTAAGAACTTGCCTAAGAACACGTGGTGGAATACAAAGATTAGACAAGGCTGTCACTCTCTTGCTAGCTACCACAAAAAATCCGTGCAACAAGCGGTAACCAAGGGTAAGATGATGTATAAGCACCACGCTTACACACAACTTACTACTTTGACTATGATCTATAACCAAAGCACCCTATAACATGTAATAATCGCATACGGGAAAGGCCACAAGGATCACAGACTATTGATGTAAAGGCTGGTAATAAGCAAAAGCATATAACAAGACTATAACAAGTATAGTAATGCTCAAAGTAAATACTAAGTAAAGTAGAGGGAAAGTAATATAATGAATAAAGATAAGTCTTACAAAGAAGGAAAGATACAGGAGCTATACCAGACATTCCAGAAGACGACTTCGGAAATCCCGAGCACAGCTCGACTCAACTCCAACTCCCACTCTAGACTAACTACTAGAACAATATAAGGAATAGAGCTTGTAGGCTTCTTCACCATGTATGAAGAGGGGGGTATGAGCCTCTATTTATAGTGGGAGGTGGAATAGGGGCTACTCCATCGCCACGTCATTGATCCAGGAGGCTTCAAATCTCCACCCTTGGATCCACCACCTCTAAACCGTCTTAGAGTGGATGGTTGTGATGTTCAACATGTGCTAAACAGGTATGGTGGTTGCCAGGACCTGCACCGACCTTGGGGGAGGTCAGCCGACCTCCCCTATGGCCTGTGGGCCATGCCTTCACCTTCTAGAACCAGCCCCACTGGTCAGGGACCAAGTGAGGGGCTGGCGGGCCCAGGTAGAGGTCGGCCGACCCCCCGTGGGGTCTCTAGTCCACCTTGGCCTTCTAGATGCTAGTCCCACTTGTCATCTGGCTGTGTTGGTTCTTCTGAGTTGTTTGTCACATTGATCTTGTTGATGTGGGCCCATGGATCCATATGAGTTGCATGAGAGCCATTGGGAGAAAGCACAGAGTGATCTGAGGGCCGAGATCCACTCTGGAGTGCTTCTCCTTGATCATGGCTAGAGGGGAGAGCTGGTGGGCCCTATAGGAGGTCGGCCGACCCCCTATGTGGGTCCCACTAGCTCTCCTTTGCTCCATTTCTTCATTCCTGCATTCACATACTTCATGGACATGTGGAACTTGTTATTTGATAAAGTATGCTCATGATGTGATTGTTTTATCCTTGATCCTGAGGTTGTTGGCAGCATCTTGGGTATATAAAAGTGTATCATTCTTGGTGCCAACAATGAGCCACTCGAAGGAGGACACCCATGCAGTCGTTGAAACCTCGCGGCTACTAACTTGTTAGGGTATCTAGCAAAAGGTTATGTAGTGAAACCCTACCACGCCTCCTAGGTAGAGGTATTGTGGGCTTTGCAAACCCCGACAAATGGGAATCATGGCTCGAGGTAAAGATGTACAACCTCTGCATAGTGTAAAACTGTCATGATAGCCGTGCTCACGTGGGCTCCTTACTATGTGATGTCCTTATGGCATAGCTCATCAGTTGTTATTTGTCATTGATTATTGTTATTTGTTCATATAAGCATTATATCTTGTTCACTTGATCATATGGTTATTTGGACTTATGATGAACTTGATGCTACTCAACTGCTAAAACTATGACCTACTAAAAGCTAATGCAGTTAAACCTGTGTCTATCCCTTTTTGAGCCTCATGAACCCTATATTATACTTGCTGAGCATGATGAGCTGACGCTTGTTGTCATCACCTTTAAAAATCCCGGATGGGTACCAGATGGTGGTACAAGTAAGTTGTTACCAAAGGAGTACTAGGCGAGTGTACCCCTAGTGAACTGTCCATGTGGAGTATGGAGACCCGAAGATAGGAGATATAGAATAGCTTCCGCGATGCTTTGTTATAGATGTAAGTCTTTTGTAACTATGTTTCGATATATAATAAAGCATTGTCTTTGATAATCTCCATATTTGTCTCTATATGTGTTGTGTGGACATCCTGGACACACATTTAGTTAGCGCTTGGTCTTCTTCGAAAAACCAGGTGCTACAAATCTCCTCTCACGAACGATAGAAAGGCATTCTTTTTACAGTTGAAAACTCCTTGAGCCAGACCTCTAGCCCGCGACCTAGGTTTGATCCCTGGCATTAGGCACCAGGAGGCCCATCGTTGGCCTTCCTTCTGAAAAAAAGAAAAAAAATACGTACGTTGAGAAGGAAACTGACCCAAGAGAGCAAGGGGTTTTAAGTTTTTAATACATGATTTTTATATGTACTTCTATAGTACACAATTTTAAAAATAAAACCAAATACAAACCATATGTGTGTCCAAGAATTTAGTTCACACATATAGCTACAAATGGAGGGGCAATACCATAGACTATGCCTGTATTACTTAACATAATATTATTTATTACAAAAGACATAATCTTACTTCACACAAGAACTATAGTTCTATTCGTGTGGTGAAGCCTCCAGCACCACAGGAATCATCAACTGATTGATCACAAGCCTAAACCTCTTGAAAAACTTCATAGAAGAACGTCCATATGGTACCATCTGGAATTTTTATCCAAGTATAGAAAAGTAAAGAAAATGTAAGCATACCACTGCATAGCTAAGTTATGCTTAAGCTCCCAAAAGTAAAGAATAACATGAGAGGATGCAGACACAAAGGCTTGACACGGTTGAACTACGGTAAACACTTTTAGTTGGTCATATTCATTATTGATCATAAGTAGCTAAGTTATGCTTAAGCTCCCAATAGTGATTAATAAGTACAGATATCATCATCATCATTAGCATATCCTCCAAGTAACCACTATTCAATAAGGATCTAGGCCACTCGTAACCGTGAACATGGCTGATATATCAATTTAAAACACTCTGTAGGTGTTGTACAACTTTACGCACAAGTCGTGATTCCCATATGCTAGGGTCATGACTTCCATGTGTGGAAGGGTACTATGAAGCTTTCCCCTAGTCCGTCTAAGAAATAGCAACTGCACAGATTCTAGTCGACTACCCATCATGGAGCCCATCCTCCAAAGTGGTACATGTACTCGCTGTATTATACACACAATGGAAGGATAAGACCCGTCACTATCACAACCCTTTCGGTTACTACAGATTAGAAAAAATTAAGATACTAGACTAAGACCAGAGCCATGTAGTCCTCATGGTTATATGTCACACCCAATTTTCAGGATAAAATTGAATATGAATAACTCATGTGTGCCCAGAGATCAATCACACACATAAGCCTCCAAATCTTTAAATAGTACCATCACTGAGTGCTTATTACATAACGAATAATATTCTTAAACAAAACAGCGGAAAATAAAGATAACTCTCGCGACGAAGCTCCACTTCACAGGGAATGCCGACTGGTTGACCACTAGCCTAGTACTCATCACGGTAGTCTTCATAGCCATCTGAAGGGGGATGAGAAAGCAAGAGTGAGCACTTAAAGTACTCAGCAAGAGTAACATAGGGTTATGAAGCTCAAAAGGTCGACACTGTCTGAACTGCGGTTGCTTTTAACTTGGTCAAGTTTTATCAACACTTAGCTTTAGTTATCCATACCCAGTTGATAACCACATGATAAGATTAATAAACCACATTAACAATTAAACAACATGATCATCTACACTGTGAGTTTTCCAGGCCGCTCGTAACAGTGAGCACGGCTATCATGATAGATTTACACTCTGCAGAGGTTATACACTTTACCCACAAGCCATGTTACCCATATGCCCGGGTTAATTACTCCCATAACACTTCCAAGGTGAGTGGGCAGGGAACACTATGAAGTCTTTCAAAAGTCTTCCCAACATGTTGCCAGACCCTACGGACCCAAGGGCAAGGGGTATGTAAAGCCCCTACTCGATGGTACCTTTCGAAGCGGTAACCACCCTAGGACATGCCCTACAACCAGCTCGGCAATGGTGCCTTTCACGAACTGCCAACATGCTAGTATGAATCTTCATACTTGACTAAAGCCAGAGCCATTATAGCACTTGTGGTTGCATTAATATCCCAGCTTTTGCCCTACAGTGGGGTCCCATTCCATGTTGCTATAAAAGCCAATTTTATCTCCTTGTTGCATATATCATTAATCAATATTCATCTCAAGATCCATAATTGTAAAGCATAGCAAAGCTACCCATATGCATGAAACCCATGGTGACAAGGTAAAAGGATAACAAAGTTATAGTATAAATCTAATAGGAATCAAATTAGACACATGCAATCATGACTAGATTGAATTATGGTGAATAGGTAACAAGGATGATCCCATGTTAAACTTGCCTTGATCACAAAGCTCCTGGTGATCCTGATCTGTTGCAAAGAACTCTTGCTCACCGAAGATCTCACCGGCTGTACTCGATCAACATCACCACGCAATCATCCGAACAATCATACACGAAGCAAATAAGATATGATCAGAACATTACACCATAAACAATAAAGAGACTTTGAAAAGGTTATAAAACAGATCTATACTTTACTATGATCACAAAGACGCGAGAATCACACTAATCGGATCTAAAATGAATAAGTTATAGATTAAACAAGATTTTGAAAAAGGGCAAGATTAAAGCATTACCAAATTAATTTTCTTTGATTTTCAAAAGTAATTAACATAGGTGAAAACTATACTACTGGATAGAGCATAAAATTATGGATCTAACGCAACTTGAACGGGTCGATTTGGATTTAAAACGAGCAAAATATAGGCATTTGAATATCAGTGGCAAAACTATAATTAGGGTTTTTATTTAAAATTGAATTGAACAGATCCAGAAAAGGGAATACGTTTTCCCGAGGGAAAGCGTATAAGTCAAAGGCGCTTTGGACTGCGGGTTTAGAGGCAGAAAAGGGCAGGGTCTCTTTAGCAAAAGGTCCAGAGCGAAGGGGTACGGGGTGTTCTGGTTCGTTGAATCTGAGATCGACAGCTCAGATTAGAACAGAAGAGACAGGGAGGAAGCAGGCGGCGCGGCGACCGGAGTTGGGCGGCGCGCGGCGGTTCCATGGCCGGCCGAGCCCGAAGCTCGTCGGCGTAGACGGATCGGGAGTTCCGGTGCCCCGTTTTCAGATCTGAGCACACCGGGAGAGAGAAGGAACGACGGCGAACTCGCCTGAGAGCTTGGAGGGGTTGAGCACGGTCAGGAAGGCCCAACGGCGCGAAACAGCGGTGGTGGACGCTCTACATACGGCAGCGTAAGGCGGTTATGGGCTCGGGTGGCCAATTCGACCGGGAAAAGGGCCGAGGAGCGAGAGGATGACACGGTGAACTCCTCTGTGCGGCTTGCGAGGCTTGGGATGGTCCGAGGGTGGCTGGCCTCGACGAACAGCGGTGGCGGAGCTTCAGTTCACGGCGACCCGGTGACCCAGAGCACCAAAGAGAGGGAGAGGGGGAGGATAGGGTGTTCAGCGACTTTGCGAAGACGTGGCACGGATCAGGGAGGCTTACCGTGGTCGAGGTCGCACGGAACGGCGGCGGTTGTCTCGGCGGCGGCGAACTGCTCGGCTGCGGCTGGCAAGGCGGGGCGCTGCGAGACGATGGGGAAAGGAGCGGCGCGGTGGCGGCTCTATATATGGGAGGCAGAGGGAGAATCTAGGGCGGTTACGCGCGCGCGCGGACGCGAAACGAACGCGGCGCGGCGCGACGTGGCGGACAGAGTCCGGTTCGGACGCGAGCGCGAGGGAGGAGGGAGAAGCTGATGGGCGGGGCAGCTTCGTCAGTGAATGACAGAGAGAGAGGGGAGCGGCGCCGACAGGCGGGTCCCGGATGTCAGGGAGAGAAAGGGAGGGAGGCGGCCGTGCTGGGCCGAGCGCGAGCCTGCGGCCGAGTGGGTCGGCCCACTGCGGAGAGAAAGAGAGAGGGGGAGGAAACAGGCCTGGGCTGGGTTCTCGGGCTGACAGAGGGAGGGAGGGTTTTTCTCTTTTTCTTTTTATTTTCTTTTTTGGAATTTTTCAAATTGAGTTTTCAAACTGAGTTTTGAAATTCTTTTCAAGGTTTTGCAAAGTCACACAACACAAGAAAAATGCAAGGGCGTGAAATGCTCAAACATGTTGGACCTAACCTGATATTTAATTTAGTTTTATATATTTAATTCTATGCTTCACAAAATGATTTGAAATTAAATCAAATTAAACTCAAATTTAAATCTAATTTACTATTCAAATTTTAGGGTGTTACAAATCTACCCCCCTTAAAAGAATCTCGACCCGAGATTCCCAGATTTTACTAACTTAAATAGTTGAGGGTAGGTTTTTCTCAGATCTTCCTCTCTTTCCCAAGTGGCCTCTTCTTCTGTATATCGATTCCACTGCACTTTGCACATCTTGATGACCTTACTTCTTGTAATTCTTTCAGCTGTTTCCAAAATCTTAAACGGGTATTCCTCATAGGTCAAATCTTCCTTCATTGTTAGTTCCTCCAATGGTAACTGTTCTTCAGGTACTCGCAAACACTTCTTGAGCTAAGATACGTGAAACACATCGTGAACTCCTGACAAACTTTCTGGTAACTCTAACCGATAAGCAACTTCTCCACGTCTCTCAAGAATCTTGAATGGACCAATATATTTGGGTGCTAGCTTTCCTTTCATATTGAACCGTTTCACACTTCTCATAGGTGACACTTTCAAGTAAACATAATCACCTACTTCAAAAGACAAATCTCTTCTTCGGTTATCAGCGTAACTCTTCTGTCGAGACTGTGCTATCTTCAGATTATCTCTGATTACTCGGACTTGTTCTTCTGCATCTCTCAGAACATCTGGTCCAAACACTTGGGTTTCTCCCGTTTGATTCCAGAACAACGGAGTTCTACACTTCCGTCCATACAAAGCTTCAAAAGGTGTCATCTTAAGGCTTTCTTGATAACTGTTGTTATATGAGAATTCAGCATAGGGCAGACTCTTGTCCCAACTGGTACCATACTGCAAAGCACAAGCTCTCAACATATCTTCTAGCACTTGATTAGTTCTTTCTGTCTGTCCATCTGCCTGAGGGTGATAGGCTGAGCTGAAATTCAACACTGTCCCAAGGGACTCATGCACTTTCTTCCAAAAATGCGAAGTGAACTGAGTTCCTCTATCTGACACAATCTTCTTTGGAACTCCATGCTGGCATACTATTCTTTCCATGTATAACTCTGCTAACTGTGCTCCCATATAAGTGGTTCGAACTGGCAAGAAGTGAGCTACCTTAGTCAAGCGATCAACTATGACCCAGATTGAGTCATAACCTTTCTGAGTACGCGGTAACCCAACTATGAAATCCATACCAACTTCATCCCACTTCCATTCAGGTATCTTCATCGGTTGCAACAGTCCAGCAGGTCTCTGATGTTCTGCTTTAACTCTCTGACATGTATCACATATTGCCACGTATTCTGCCACATCACGTTTCAATCCAACCCACTAGTACTTCTCCTTAAGATCTAGGTACATCTTAGTGCTTCCAGGATGGATTGAATAGGTTGACTCATGAGCTTCTCGCAAAATCGTTTGTCGAATAGACTTGATGTCGGGGACACAGATCCTCTTTCCATACCACAAAGTACCATTATCATCTAACCGGAAACCTGGTGATTTTCCTTCCTTCATGTTCTCAACTATTAACTGCAGATTCTTATCCTGCAACTGACCTTCACGGATCTCCTTTTCTAGTGTAGGCTCCACTATCATCTCCATAGCATTAGCAACAATGCTCAAGTTGAGGCGCTCAAGTTCAGCACACAACTCTTCCGGCATAGGTATTGTCCGAATCTCATTAGCATAACTCTTCCTGCTAAGAGCATCGGCCACAACATTGGCTTTTCTAGGATGATAGTGAACATCTAGGTCATAGTCCTTGATCAGCTCCAACCAACGGCATTGCCTCAAATTCAGATCTGATTGAGTAAAGATGTATTTCATGCTCTTATGGTCGGTGTAGATGTCACACTTATGACCAATAAGATAGTGTCTCCATATCTTCAATGCATGAAGCACAGCTGCTAACTCCAAATCATGAGTCGGATAATTCAACTCATGTTTCCTCAGTTGTCGCGAAGCATACGCAACAACCCTTCCTTCTTGCATAAGCACACAACCCAAACCAAGACGAGAGGCATCACAATAGATAGAGAACTTCTAACTCAAGTCTGGCAAGGTCAACACAGGAGTTGTAGTCAATCTCTTTTTCAATTCTTCAAAGTTAGTCTGACACTTTTCTGACCAAACAAACTTGGCATCCTTCTCAAGCAATGCGGTCATAGGCTTAGCTAGCTTAGAGAATCCTTCAATGAACCTTCTATAATATCCAGCTAAGCCAAGAAAAGTGCGAATCTCACTGACATTGGTTGGGGCCTCCAATTCAGTACATCTTCCACCTTACTAGGATCAACTGATATACCTCCATTAGACACAACATGGCCAAGAAAGGAAACTTCTTTCAACCAAAATTCACACTTACTTCTTTTAGCATATAACTGTTGCTCTCTAAGCTTCTGCAATACCAATCTCAAGTGTTCAGCATGTTCATCATCGTTCTTGGAGTAGATCAGAATACCATCAATAAATACCACCACAAACTTATCCAGATATTCCATAAAGACCTTGTTCATCAAATACATGAAGTATGCAGGTGCATTGGTAAGACCAAATGACATCACCGTATATTCATACAATCCATACCTCGTAGTAAATGCTGTCTTGGGAACATCTGAAGCTCGGATCTTCAACTGATGATAACTAGACTGAAGATCAATCTTGGAGAACACACAAGCACCTTTCAACTGATCAAACAAATCATCGATTCTGGGCAAAGGATACTTGTTCTTGATAGTAACCTCATTGAGTGACCGATAATCAACACAAATCCGATGACTGCCATCTTTCTTGTCAACGAAGATAACTAGTGCACCCCAAGGTGAAGAACTGGGACGAATAAAACCTTTATCCGACAACTCTTTAATTTGTTTCTTAAGTTCTTCTAATTCTTTTATTCCCATCCTATATGGTCTTTTAGCTATAGGTGCAGTTCCAGGTAATAACTCAATTATAAATTCAATGTCACGATTGGGAGGCATACCTGGCAAATCTTTCAGGAACACATCTGGAAATTCATCCACAACCCTATCTGCTGGGTTGTCATTCTCCTCAAGCTGATTGACGGCGGCTGTCGGTGGAGGTTCCATAACCACATCAACACTGATCCTGCTTCCTGTAGGTGTAGACAGCTCAACTATTTTCTTATCACACTGGATTACTGCGCTATATTTCTTCATCCAATCCAATCCCAAAATAACATCGATTCTAGCGGTTCTCAACACTGTAAGTCTAGCTTTGAAGTCTATTCCCTTCAGAGCAACAATAACCGATGGACAATAACAATCGGTTCTCATAACCCCACCCGGTGAATTTACGATTATAGGATTTTGCATTGCTAACATAGATATTCCATGCATTCTAACAAAAGCTTGTGATATGAAAGAATGTGATGCTCCAGAATCGAAAAGAATAGAAGCGGGGATGGACTTGACTTGGAACGTACCCATCATCACTTCTGGCGCTTCCTGAGCTGCTTCCGCGGAGACATGGTTCACACTCCTTCCATGGGGTGGTGGTTGGTTTCTTTCCCTTTGGTTGTTGCTACTTTGGCTTGGAGGGTTCAACTGATTCTGCTTCTTGGGGGCAGTTATAGGAGATGTGTCCGGGTTCACCACACGCAAAAAACTTGGTGGGGGTGTGGGGAACATTTGTCTTTGCTAGGGTACTGCTGGATGAGCCTTGACGAGGTCCTGAGTAACCACCCTGTTGCTGGAATGGCGGATGTTGCTGGTTCGGGTTACGGTTCCCAAAGTTGGAGGTGCCTTGATACCTTTGTTGGTAACCCTGCTGAGGATAGTTGGGACGCTGGCGAGTTGTTACTCCCAGAAGCTTGTCCTCTAAGCTTCCTCTTCTTGTCCATCTCCCTGCGTTCATTGTCCAGGACGATGGCACGATTCACCAGGGATTGAAAATTCGGGTATGTATTACCCTTCAGCTGCAACCGGAGTTCATAGTAGATCCCTTTTAAGAAGAGACACTGCTTATCAGCATCATCTCTTACTTCATTGGGCGCATAGCGAGCTAGCTGCGAGAACTTGTCATGGTACTCCCTGACTGACATCTGTCCCAATCGAAGATTCCTGAATTCTTCTTGCTTCAGCTCTATGATTCCCTCTGGAATGTGGCATGCCTTGAAGTCTCGGGAAAACTCTTCCCATGTGATAGCGGGGGCATTGCCGGGGCGAGCATCTTGATACGTTTCCCACCAAGTCTGAGCTGCACCTTGAAGTTGACCAGAAGCATACAGGACTTTTTCCTGGTCGTTGCACTGTGCAATGTTGAGTTGCTTCTCCACCGCACGCAACCAATCATCCACCTCCAACGGATCACTGGCATGAGAGAAGACAGGAGGGGGCCCTTGCAGAAATTCCCTCCGCTTGTTGACAGGTGGAGCTCCAGCAGGTTGATGGGGTTGATTCTGCATGAACTGCATCATGGCTTGCATTGTCTGCATCATCTGAGTCTGCATCTGTTCCGGGGGCATCGCAGGTGGTGGAGGTAGAGGGTGCTGGTTATTGTTGTTGTCGTTGTTGTTGTCACTGGTGTTGGATCCAGAGTTAGTCCTGGTGTGAGGCATCTGTCATATAGAACAAATTTAAAACCTGACACGGGACGAGTCTGCAACTTTTCTGGATTTCAGCACAACAGCAGTCTAGAAAAACAGTCATATCTGAAGTTACCGAACTCAAACAGAGTCAAGGCTTACATTGTTGGAAAGATAAAGAATTTATCTACAACTTTTGTAATTCTTACTTTTTCTGATTCTGACATTAACTTACTCATAAACTGCGTTTAAACAGATCTGTCCAGACTACCAAACTGTGCAGAAACATCAACTTGCAGGAATTGTTTCTCTTAGCTCCGAACAGATATGAAGGTGCTTCTTGCGGCCACAGAAAGATGAGGAAGTCTAATGTTTTTAGTTAAAGTTTCGTGATTTTAGGAAGTTCAGAATTAATTAAGAAAAATTAACAAGACAGGGAGGTCTGAAAAGACAGATTAACAAAAACTGCAACTTTATTACTATTAAGCTTTTCAAGCAACCCAACCTAAGCTATGAGTGTTCTGGACAGGCCCACAACCTCAACAATCATTACAAAGAACCAACTCACATATTAGCAAAAGCACAAGCAACTAAACACTTAGAAGAACACTAGCACACATGACTCACGAACTAGCGAATACTATAAAGGGGTTCCTAGCCTAACTCTTCTTGATCTTCTTGAAGTTCAAAGGAAACCCAAACTCTTCACGAAGCTCATCTTGTTGTTGGTAACTACGCTTGAGCTCCTTGCACAGCTCCCTTGCTTCTATTAGGAGAAGACCATACATGCTCATCATCTCTTGAACGAAGTCGACGAGCTCATTTAAGACGGGGCCACCTTCGCCGTTAGGTTTGGCAGTTATCCAACCTTGCTCCGCATCGAAGAGAGGGATGAAACGACGTCGGGTGTTGGCAATCCTTTCCCTAAACATGTTGTGGATGGACATATACGCAGAGAACACGGCGTCCTTCATACTTGCTTCTATGGTTGGATGTGCAACACAACTATGAAAGGTATAATCCACTCGTTCAGCTGCTTGCACACCAGCACTTCCACAGATGTAGATCTTTGCCTTCCAGTAGGTGTTGGCGAGGGGTTGTTTGTATTCCTTGCAGGTGTACATTGTTGCAACTTCAGGTCCTGGGTGGCATTCTCCACAAGATCCACCAGCTGGGAGTGAGCGTAGCTGTTGTTCGCTCCTCCTCGGATATACTTAGTGCGAATCCACCCTGACTCTTCTGGCAGGCCTTCATAGGCAACATCGGAAGTAGGGGAATTAACATCCGCACTTGGAGCATGGGGGCTCTCTTCCCCATGGTACTCTTCGCTACTGGAGATTTCCTGGATCTCCTCCTCTGGTTCTTCCTGGGATTCCACCATTGTAGCTTGCGGTTCAGGAGGGGCAACCTGCTGCGGAGGAACACGTTCACTAGAACTGAGTCGAGCTGACCGGCAAAGGGGTAGGCATCTTTAACCAGGACAAAGATAGAGACAGATTAGAACAACATTTTCACAATAGAATAAGTCAAGTGTAGCAAAAACAGTTTGAGAAATTATATATACAAGGATGTATGCATGAAAAGAGAAGGTAAGAAGACCATTCTAACTAGGCTTGCGTCCTACAGTCAACACTTGCTCTGATACCAATTTGTCACACCTAATTTTATGGATAAAATTGAATATGAATAACTCATGTGTGCCCAGAGATCAATCACACACATAAGCCGACAAATCTTTAAATAGTACCATCACTGAGTGCTTATTACATAACGAATAATATTCTTAAACAAAACAGCGGAAAATAAAGATAACTCTTGGGACGAAGCTCCACTTCACAGGGAACGCCGACTGGTTGACCACTAGCCTAGTACTCCTCACGGTAGTCTTCATAGCCATCTGAAGGGGGTGAGAAAGCAAGGGTGAGCACTTAAAGTACTCAGCAAGAGTAACATAGGGTTATGAAGCTCAAAAGGTCGACACTGTCTGAACTGCGGTTGCTTTTAACTTGGTCAAGTTTTATCAACACTTAGCTTTAGTTATGCATACCCAGTTGATAACCACATGATAAGATTAATAAACCACATTAACAATTAAACAACATGATCATCTACACTGTGAGTTTTCCAGGCCGCTCGTAACTGTGAGCACGGCTATCATGATAGATTTACACTCTGCAGAGGTTATACACTTTACCCACAAGCCATGTTACCCATATGCCTGGGTTAATTACTCCCATAACACTTCCAAGGTGAGTGGGCAGGGAACACTATGAAGTATTTCAAAAGTCTTCCCAACATGTTGCCAGACCCTACGGACCCAAGGGCAAGGGGTATGTAAAGCCCCTACTCGATGGTACCTTTCGAAGCGGTAACCACCCTAGGACATGCCCTACAACCAGCTCGGCAATGGTGCCTTTCACAAACTGCCAACATGCTAGTATGAATCTTCATACTTGACTAAAGCCAGAGCCATTATAGCACTTGTGGTTGCATTAATATCCCAGCTTTTGCCCTACAGTGGGTCCTATTCCATGTTGCTATAAAAGCCAATTTTATCTCCTTGTTACATATATCATTAATCAATATTCATCTCAAGATCCATAATTGTAAAGCATAGCAAAGCTACCCATATGCATGAAACCCATGGTGACAACGTAAAAGGATAACAAAGTTATGGTATAGATCTAATAGGAATCAAATTAGACACATGCAATCATGACTAGATTGAATTATGGTGAATAGGTAACAAGGATGATCCCATGTTAAACTTGCCTTGATCACAAAGCTCCTAGTGATCCTGATCTGTTGCAAAGAACTCTTGCTCACCGAAGATCTCACCGGCTGTACTCGATCAACATCACCACGCAATCATCCGAACAATCATACACGAAGCAAATAAGATATGATCAGAACATTACACCATAAACAATAAAGAGACTTTGAAAAGGTTATAAAACAGATCTATACTTTACTATGATCACAAAGACGCGAGAATCACACTAATCGGATCTAAAATGAATAAGTTATAGATTAAACAAGATTTTGAAAAGGGAAAGATTAAAGCATTACCAAATTAATTTTCTTTGATTTTCAAAAGTAATTAACATAGGTGAAAACTATACTACTGGATAGAGCATAAAATTACGGATCTAACGCAACTTGAACGGGTCGATTTGGATTTAAAACGAGCAAAATATAGGCATTTGAATATGAGTGACAAAACTGTAATTAGGGTTTTTATTTAAAATTAAATTAAACAGATCCAGAAAAGGGAATACGTTTTCCCGAGGGGAAAGCGTATAAGTCAAAGGCACTTTGGACTGCGGGTTCAGAGGCAGAAAAGGGCAGGGTCTCTTTAGCAAAAGGTCCAGAGCGAAGGGGTACGGAGTGTTCTGGTTCGTTGAATCTAAGATCGACGGCTCAGATTAGAACAGAAGAGAGAGAGGGAGGGAGCGGGCAGCGCGGCGATCGGAGTTGGGCGGCGCGCGGCGGTTCCATGGCCGGCCGAGCCCGAAGCTCGTCGGCGTAGACGGATCGGGAGTTCCGGTGCCCCGTTTTCAGATCTGAGCACACCGGAGAGAGAGGGAACGACGGCGAACTCGCCTGAGAGCTCGGAGGGGGTTGAGCACGGTCGGGAAGGCCCGACGGTGCGGAACAGCGGTGGCGGACACTCTGCACACGGTGGCGCAAGGCGGTTATGGGCTCGGTGGCCAATTCGACCGGGAAAAGGACCGGGGAGCGAGAGGATGACACGGTGAACTCCTCTGTGCGGCTTGCGAGGCTTGGGATGGCCCGAGGGTGGCTGGCCTCGATGAACAGGGGCGGCGGAGCTTCAGTGCACGGCGACCCGGTGACCCAGAGCACCAAAGAGAGGGAGAGGAGGAGGATAGGGTGTTCAGCGACTTCGCGAAGACGTGGCACGGATCAGGGAGGCTTACCGTGGTCGAGGTCGCACGGAACGACGGCGGTTGTCTCGGCGGTGGCGAACTGCTCGGCTGCGGCTGGCAAGGCGGGCGCTGCGAGACGATGGGGAAAGGAGCGGCGCGGTGGCGGCTCTATATATGGGAGGCAGAGGGAGAATCCGGGGCGGTTATGCGCGCGCGGACGCGGGACGAACGCGGCGCGGCGCAACGCGGCGGACAGAGTCCGGTTCGGACGCGAGCGCGAGGGAGGAGGGAGTAGCTGACGGGCGGGGCCGCTTCGTCAGTGAATGACGGAGAGAGAGGGGAGCGGCGCCGACAGACGGTCGCGGATGTCAGGGAGAGAAAGGGAGGGAGGCGGTCGTGCTGGGCCGAGCGTGAGCCTGTGGCCGAGTGGGCCGGCCCACTGCGGAGAGAAAGAGAGAGGGGGAGGAAACAGGCCTGGGCTGGGTTCTCGGGCTGAAAGAGGGAGGGAGGGTTTTTCTCTTTTTCTTTTTATTTTCTTTTTTGGAATTTTTCAAATTGAGTTTTCAAACTGAGATTTGAAATTCTTTTCAAGGTTTTGCAAAGTCACACAACACAAGAAAAATGAAAGGGCATGAAATGCTCAAACATGTTGGACCTAACATGATATTTAATTTAGTTTTATATATTTAATTCTATGCTTCACAAAATGATTTGAAATTAAATCAAATTAAACTCAAATTTAAATCTAATTTACTATTCAAATTTTAGGGTGTTACATTATACTATAAGTCATGAGTTGCCTCTTAAAGATCAGTCCTTATGAACAAAAACTAGAGCACCAAAAGAAAGCCCAATGCTCTAGCTCCCTTTTGTTTCATGTTGCTAAAAAGCATCTTTTAAACTCCAGTTGCATATATCCATAGTCAGGTTCACATTTTAGTTATTTGTATAAGCAAGCTAAGCATACTATCCACATACAATACCCTATAGGGAAACAAAGGATATGGTATCAATATCAAGGTAGATAAAGTCGAGGCAATTCATTAACACATACATATGAATATATTGTATTAAAGGAGAATAGGTAAACAAGGAGCCTTATATTACACTTGTATTACTCTGAGTATCACCGCTGATCTTGTTCTTCAAGGTCTCTAGATCTCCAATGAAAAACTTATTGTCTACTCGAGATCAATACCACCACACAAGCATTCATACATACATGCATAGCAAACAAAGACTATAGATTAAAATAGTACACCAACAAATAGAAAACATGATAAAAAGTTTGTAAAACAAATCTATATCTTGCTATGAACACACAGAGCGTGCGGATCACGAAAATCGGAGCTAAAACGTGAGAGTTACGATTAAACAAGATTTGCGAATAAACCTTAAGATTTTAAAATACATAAATTAATATAGGATTTCAACATTGTTAAATAGTATTAACAAGGGCACTAACATTTAGATTACATCACGATGAATCTAACACAACTTGAAGGATCATATCAGAGTCAAAACGAAGATTTTATGAGCAAAACAAATTAGGGTCAATTTTGTAATTATTGAAAAATGTATTTTGGAATGAAACAGAATGAAATATGTTTTCAAAAAGGAAACATGCACTCTGTATTTACATTTTAGGATGGTGATAATTACTAGAAAAGGGATGGAGTTTTTAACAAAAACAACGCGAAGGGGTATGGCGTGACCTGGATGGTTGGATCTCACTTGGACGGTCTAGATTAGAAGAAAGGGAGGAGAGAAGCGTTGCGCCAGAATAGTAGACAGACGCGGTGGCCCTCCATTGCCGACGACGAGCACATCGCCGAGAACAAAGGAAGGCTTGCGACCATGCTTGACTCAAGAACGGCACGGGAGCAAGAGGGGAAGACAAAGATCTTACCTAGGTCAAGCACGTGCGGAAGAGGGACGGGATGGCCGGCAGCGATCATCAAGTTCATTATGCAACAACGAGGTAGAACGAGTGAAACAGAGCACGAAGAGAGATGACACGGTGATCCTCGTGCGGCTTGCGAGGCTTGGATGGCCCAGGGGCTGGCCTCGATGAACGGGCTGCGGAGCTTCATGCCAGGCGACCCGTGACAAGCAGCACCAAGAGAGGCGAGGAGGAGATAGGGTTGTTTCAGCGACTTCGCGAAGACGTGGCACGGATCAGGTGAGGCTACGATGTCGAGCTCGAGGAACGGCGGTGTCTCGGGGTGGCGAACGCCGGCTCGCGCTGGCAAGGCGGGCTGCGAGCGATGGGGAAGGAGCGGTGCGGATGGCGGCCTATATAGGGAGGCAGAGGGAGAATCCGGGGCGGTTATGCGCGCCGGAGGGACGACGCGCGGCGCAACGCGGGACAGAAGTCCGGTTGGACGCGGCGGAGGGAGGAGGGAGTAGCTGAGGGCGGGGCCGCTTCGTCAGTGATGACGAGAAGGGGAGCGCGCCGCAGACGGGTCGCGGATTGTCAGGTAGAGAAAGGGAGGGAGGGGTCGTGCGGGCGAGCGTGAGCCGTGGCCGAGTGGCCGGCCACTGCGGAGAGAAGAGAGAGGGGGAGGAAACAGGCCTGGGCTGGGTCTGGGCTGAAAGAGGAGGAGGGTTTTTCTCGTTTTCTTCTTATTTTCTTTTTTGAATTTTTCAAATTGAGTTTTCAAACTGAGATTTGAAATTCTTTCAACGTTTTGCAAAGCACAACAACACAAGAAAAATGAAAGGGCATGAAATGCTCAAACATGTTGACCTAACATGTATATTTAATTTAGTTTTTATATATTTATCATGCTTCACAAAATTTGAAATAAATCAAATTAACTCAATTTAAATCTAATTTACTATCAAATTTTAGGGTGTTACATTATACTATAAGTCATGAGTTGCCTCTTAAAGATCATCCTTATGACAAAAACTAGACACCAAAAGAAAGCCCAATGCCTAGTCCCTTTTGTTTCATGTGCAAAAGATCTTTTAAACTCCAGTTGCATATATCCATAGTCAGGTCACATTTAGTATTATAGCAAGCAACATACTATCCACATACAATACCCTATAGGGAAACAAGGGATATGGTATCAATATCAAGTAGATAAAGCGAGGCAATTCATTAACACATACAATAATAGTATGATTAAAGGAGAATAGTAAACAGAGCTATATTACACTGTATTACTCTGAGTACACCGCTGATCTTGTCTTCAAGGTTGCTCTAGATCTCCATAAAACTTATGTCTACTCGGATCAATACCACAACAAGCATTCATACATAATGATAGCAACAAAGACTATAGATTAAAATAGTACAACCCAACATAAAAAACATGATTAAAAATTTGTAAAACAAATCTATATCTTGCTATGAACACACAAGGCGTTGCGGATCACAAAATCGGAAGCTAAAACGTGAGAGTTACGGATTAAACAAGATTTTGCGAATAAACCTTAAGATTTTAAAATACATAAATTAATTAGGATTTTCAACATTTTAAATGTGATTAACAAGGCACTAACATAGATTACATCACTATGAATCAACAACTGAATGATCATATCAAGTCAAAACAGATTTTATGAGCAAAACAAGATTAGGGTCAATTTTAATTATTAAAATGTATTTTGAATGAACAGAATGAAATATGTTTTCAAAAGGAACATGCACTCTGTATTTACATTTTAGATGGATTAATTACTAGAAAAGGATGGAGTTTTTAACAAAAAAAACTGCAAGGGTATGCGTGACCTGATGGTGGATCTCACTTGACGTCTAGATAGAAGTAAAGGGAGGGAGAGAGCTGTTGGCCAGAATAGTAACAGACGTGCCTCCATTGCCGACGACGATGCACATCGCCGAGAACAAGGAAGGGCTTGCGGACCATGCTTACTCAAGAACGGCAACGGGAGCAAGAGGAAGACAAAGATCTTACCTAGGTCAACACGATCGGAAGAGACGGGATGGCCGGCACGATCATCAAGCTTTTAGCAACAACGAGTAGAACATGAAACAACAACAGGTCAATGGTTCTTCAAAACTGCAGTGTACTGGGAGAATGGAGCTGCGATTGGCTGCCACTCCTGCCAGAACAAAACCCTGAAAGAGAGGCCTCCAGAGTACTCCTTCCGCAGGGCACTCAAGGCGGCCTTCCAGTTCATCATATCTTCACCTCACAAGCCAGTAGTCTTCTACAGAACGTGGGCTCCTTCGCATTTTGAGAACGGGGAGTGGTTCAGTGGCGGGACTTGCAACAGGACAACCCCATTCAAGCCAGGGGAGGCCGGTGACAGAGAATCGGACAATAATATGTGGAGAGTTGAGAGAGAAGAGTTTGACAATGCAGTGGCAAACAAGGGGCCTCTCGATGGTAACCGTCTGAAGCTGCTCGATACATTTGAGCTCTCTCTCCTAAGGCCTGATGGACATTCAGGGCCTTATAGAGCATACCATCCTTATGAGAAGAGCATGGCAGCCAAAGTCCAGAATGACTGCCTCCACTGGTGCTTGCCTGGGCCTATTGATGCGTGGAACGATGTAATGATGAAGATGCTGGCAAAGGACTGAAACATTATCATGGCATCTGATTTCAACACCAGTATTGTCTCAAGTCACATTGTCATACATTTGTAAGTTTCTGGCATTAGCATGGCGTCTCCTCTGCTGCAAAAACTTGTGGTGTCCAGAAACTCATGTAGCTTCGAACATCACTTTGCGGTGGATATGATGGTTGCTCTTGAAGCAATCTACCTAGCAGATGGATTATTATTAGATTTAATTAATGGTGTGCGGTAAAAGAGGTAACTTGTGATAGCATGCCCGAGTGCTCCAGTTACTTCTTAATATCTGTATGTATCAGAATGGTGTAGGGAGTCTCAAACTTGAGTTGCTTCGAAAAGGCAGTATAATATATAAACAGTGGGGATATATATAGAACGGTGCATCCATAGCTAGTGCAAAATGTACTGGAAATATTCGCAACAAAGCCTAGAAAGTAGCAACGTCTAAAATTCTTCACTCTATGGGGTGTTTGAATCTATTTGTCATGTGCTAAATTTTAGGGTCTCATTTGGTTCTAAAATTTTTAGCACATCTTGTAGTCTTTGGACACTTTTAGCATTGTTTTTAGCACATATGTTTGAATCTTTAGTGCTAAAAGTAAAACTAAAAGTACAGTGCTAAAATTTAGCACTAGGACTCAAACAGGTCCTATTTCTCCAAGAGAATGTGTATCTGATGAAATGTTGCTCTTCGAATTCCATATGAGAACCGAATGCCATGCAACTGATCGCCAATGAATCCACCAAGAAAAATGGATCCTCTTGAAATAATCTATAGGTGACTAGTTTGCATTAACCTTAAAGTTTATAGACCTTATGCAGCCACAATCCAAACTAGTATATACGTAATGTCTTTTTTGACTGTCGTACATAGACAAACTGTGTTTAGTATGATTGTGTTTGGTTATTTATATATCGTCATCTCCATGTTCTAGAGATCTCATGTTTTCAGTAGAAGTTAGGGAGATGAGAATATTTTGTTTTTACGTGCTCTATTAGCTTTTGCAAATATACATTACTTGGTGTTTGGATTCCCTTGGTAAATTGGCAAAAGAGTAAAAAAATTATTATTTTTTGACAAATGGATCCAAACATACAAGACAAAAAATGGCAAAACAACAAAAAATTATCATTAAGTGACAAATAGAAAATCCTTCCACTCATATTCCTCCCTCATATGCATAACATGTGAATGAGAGTGTAATTATTAGGGGTATTGTTGTCTTTATATGTGTCATTTGTCATTTGTTAAGGAATCCAAACACTAGGAATTGACAAAAAATTTACCAACTTTATTTGCCATTTGCTATTTACCAAAGGATCCAAACATGTCCTTAATAAGATTAAGGAGATGAGAATATTTTATTTCTACGTGCTCTATTAGCTTTTGCAAATCCACATTACTTAATATGATTAACTCTGACATATTAGCTAATACTGCATTTTACATGCTTTAAGCGCTGCTGGCCTTCTTTGGGCAACCAAATAGGCAAATATAGGTAAACTGCATTCCTTGGATATAGGATAATGCAGATAACCAAACAAGTACGTAAACCAATGACAATGAAATGATAATACATCTCTTTCACATTGAATTCGGTAGCATTTCATCTGTACATTTACAAGATCTTCAAGAGCCTCCCTTGCCACAAGCAAGGGACCCTTATTTTGCAGACATACAAAAGGGGAGAAACAGAAAGCAAGTCACAGGTTGCGTCTAAGAGAAAGAAAGCAGGTCACTGCCCCTAAATAAGGTTATATGGTTCACAGCTCCATGCCACACAAAATCTCTGTTTTGTCTTGAGTGTTGACGGTCCTCGTGTGAACTTCGCACGAACAGAAGCTACCTGCAACTGCAAGGTACATTTATCAAAGACTAAGGCCCTGTTTAGATCCCTTCAAAATTCCAAATTTTCTGTCACATCTCCATCACATCGAATCTTTAAACGCATGCACGTAGTATTAAATATAGATAAAAAATATAACTAATTACATAGTTTATCTGTAATTTACGAGATGAATCTTTTAAGTCTAGTTACTCCATGATTGGACAATAATTACCACATACAAACGAAAGTGCTACAGTTTCAAAATTCCAAATAATTTTGGATCTAAACATGGCCTAACTCAGAAAACAAAAAAAGTACAGAAACTACAACTTCTTGAGCCCATTTGACAAACCCGACACTATTTGGGTTTTCTCTCACAAATTTAGACAATTATTTCCATGACCACTAGCATTCCTCACCAGATGGGCCCACATGTCAGAAACAGATCACTTGAAACACATCCTTTTCTATGCATCCATGTCAGCCTATGCCGTTTGACATGCAAGTTGGTCCTATGCCAACTATGCTGCATGCAGGGGGAAGGGCACCAGAATAGTGGGACGAGCACACCAGATATAGAAGAGAGATAAAAAAGGGTAGTTTTGTGTACAGAAACCCAAGTTTACTATTTTGGACTTGGCAAAATGAAACAAGAAGGCACACAAGACTTGTTTTCCCAGGAGAAGAGGCAGAGGCGGGAGAAGAGGCGATGTCAAGCTGCCTCCAATTGGCATATTTGCGCGTGAGGGAGATATGTCAAGATGTTATTGATGCCAAATTGTTTTGCTAAACTGTTGGGGCTAATTTTTCTTGTTTTGCTAATAATAGATATATGCCAAGTTGAGATAGCAAACTCTTGGAGATGCTGAATGGTGGATTTATGAGGACCTAACCCTAAGTTATATCTTTGGGACAATATCAAAATAGTGTTAGGTTTGTGAGATTTACTCAATGAAGAAACTAAATTTTCATTTGAATCTTCAAGGTGACTCATCTAGTTTGTATTATGTGGTTTGCCATTGTAAATTTCAGAAGATGGTTGTGTTATGTGGATGACCATCACTAACCCTAAACACTTGCATAAAAGTTCAAGATTCCTTCAAATTTCCACAATTGAAAATGACTCATGACAATAGTCAATAAACAACCTCCAAAATAGCAAAGGAGGAGCGAGAGAGGCACCTCAAGTTTATGGAGAACTTTGCAATTTTAAATTTTTTATGGAAGCTAATGTATCTATATTTGCCAGTCATAGATATTCATGGATACATGTTCCTAGATACCACTTCACACAATCTCCACCATGATAGAATTTATCATTTTAATACTCTAGCCCTCAATAGGCACCTGGAACGGTAGTACAAACAACAACCACATTTCAAACACTGAAGTCAAATTCTGGGGATATTAATGTAATGACCCAAAGGAATAAAACTGAAACCTTCTGTGAACAAAAAACAAAAGCGTAGGCAATAATTATCCAATAAAAGA
This sequence comes from Microstegium vimineum, assembly GCA_022036555.1. Lineage (NCBI taxonomy): Eukaryota > Viridiplantae > Streptophyta > Magnoliopsida > Poales > Poaceae > Microstegium > Microstegium vimineum. Next base: position 31,520,128 of record CM039126.1, read on the forward strand.
ATTATCAAAAGCAGTCATACATTAATCATGTCATCTCAAACATTACACTCCAGTGGAAACATTACTGCTAAGTCAAACATTTAGCAAAACTGTACCAGTGGTATTAATGTTTAAAGAATATAAGACAAAGAAACGAAAGGCCACAACAATGTCAAACAATATATACAGCAATAAAATAGTTGAATAAACTAATTAGCAATAAATGAAGTAAACGGCAAATGTTTATCTGCTATAAAAAGAAGGCAGCATTTACAAGGCTACAAAGCCTAATAAAAACCACCAAATTGCTACATTGAATACATAGTACCAGATGATAAAATGTGTGTGGTTTAATTACTCCCTTTCATTCAAGCTGAAATCCAGAAACAAACAGGGAATAAGGTAAACATAATTGATAGGAGATAATAGTATTGACACCTTCTAAGTTTGATTTACAAAAGTAGGATTTATTGCAATTTAATCTTCTTGAAAAGAATTTCTGAAATCAACTGGCTACTCAAAGACATGAGAACTTCCAAAATATTTCTTCGATGGAACTTTCAAGGAAATAATAAGTTCTTCGAAATAATTTTGTAAAATTATTGATTGGACGACGATAGTCCAAATGGATAAAAATCAAAACCTTCATTGACCAGAAACCATCTCATGTTCTGATCACCCAACCAAATGATCATGACCTCCAAAAAGAAATATCACATTGGTCAAGAAATACTCCAATGTTACAGTACTACACTCAACTGGGAACATTACTTAAGTCATTTTTTTTTGAAAACATATTACTTAGTAATTGCTTTACTGTAAACAATTACTTCAACATCAAATCCATTTATTATCCAAATGTAATATTCCCTTCTGAGCACTCAGCAGTAATCATATACTCATATCCCTATGAGCACTCTTTTTTTTTTGCGAACATGCTTGGCATGTATTTCATTAAGCAGAGATAGAAAGTTTGTTACAACGAACTGCAGCTACGGTGATCCAAGGATAACCGAAGCTCAAAGCCCCTTGTCCCCCCCCCCCCCCCCCCCCCCCCCACCGCGACTGAACTATCTGCCACAGGGAGTCCACTCAAGATTGACGCCGAAACGCCTCAAAGCTCCTCAGGTGCCTGTATCCCACCACGCACCAGAGCACAATTTCTCTTTCAATCAACTCAAGCAGCTGTGTTGCCGAGTTCAAGGTCCTGTCAAATGTTCTTGCATTTCTTTCTTTCCAAAGAAACCAGCCGATCAAGAAGAAGAGGGAATCAAAGCCTCGGCGGATGGCCTTGGGCAACAGCTTCCTAGAGGAAGTCCACCATTGCATTACGCCTTCTTCTCTGACCGTCACCAGCTCATGCACATGGAAGCTTCTTAGACAAAGCGACCAGACTTCCTTACTGAACACACACCCTATGAGCACTCTAGAGTAATCAACCCACCAGTATGGCTCAACCGATCAAGATGCATCGACATTGATGATACCACCTCATAGCTATCTGGAGCCTGAAGCCCCTTTGTACACCACATGCACGCATAGTTCACATAGAGGTAAAACTGCAAATAATCAAATATTAACACTTGCAGGAATCAACATTTTTGTACTGATAGTTCAACCATATACCAACAGGAATTTAGTCATGCATATGCATCTAAACAAACGCAGAACATTCTAAGACCCTAACCCCAACCAAATTTGTTTCTTGACAGATGGAAATCTTGTTAATAAAAAGAAAAGAAAGCTAGTTTCTAGAAAAACAAAAACAATTCTCCAAATTATCCCGGTACCTACGAACCAACATATCAGACGGTGGAACAGGAAAGAAAAGTGCGTTCACCACTCACCAGTCAATTCTCCTCTTTAGCGACGGATTTGCTGTTGGCGTCGTGTTGCGGCTCGGCCCGGGACGGGAGCGGGTTTGACCCCTTGACAAGCCATCCGAGCGCGAAGAAGGCAGAGCCGGCGAGGATGGCTGTGCCCCAGGCGTGGGAGTACCAGCGGCTGTACTGCCGCACGGCGAACCGCCACTGGTCACGAAGAGTGGCCGAATCGGGGATCGAGGCATCTGGCGGATTTGGGTATCCGGCGCTGCCCGCGTGCGCGCTGCCGCCGCCGGGTAAGCGGGGACGACCGACGCCGCCCTCCGGCGGCGGGGGCGGCGGGGGAGTGGTGGGCTTCGCCTGGTGGTTTGCCATTCCGGACTTTACTGATCGAGCCTGAAGCAAGCTTCGACGTGGAGGCCTACCCTAGCACAGCCACGCTGCAGTGCGACATGGCTGATGCTCTTTAGCCCCCGTCGCCCGGCAGGCCAGTTTCTACTCTAGCATGGGTGAAAACGGATCACAAGGGAAGAAAAGGTCCATTTGCATAATGTTTATTTTTTTCATAATAGGTCCAGTTGCATAACTGATGTACACTATAACACCCTAAAATTTGAAATTAGAAATTAAGTTTTAATTTGCTTAAATTTGTTTTAATTCAAATGTTTTTTTGTGAAACATAGAATTAAAAACATAAAATTTAAAACTAATATCATGTTAGGGTTAACATGTTTGAGCATTGCATGCCTCTGCATTTTTCTTGTCATTGTTTGAAGTTGCAAAACCCTGGAAAATATTTCAAATCCATTTTCGAAATCAATTTTCAAAAATCAAATTTTAAAAGAAAAAGAAAAAGAAAAAGGGAAAACCTTACCCCTCTCTTTCTGGCCCAGCAAGCAAACCGGCCTGCTTCCCTCCCTTCCTTCTCTCTCCCTCCCGCAGTGGGCCGGCCCAGTTCGCCGCAGGCCCGCACCGCGCCATCCCCTCCTTCCTTCTCCCACTGACGAAGCGGCCCCGCCCGTCAGCTCCCCCTCGCGCTCGCGTCCGAGCCGGACTCTGTCCGCCGCGTCGCGCCGCGCCGCATTCGTCCCGCGTCCGCGCGCGCATAACCGCCCCGGACTCTCCCTCTGCCTCCCATATATAGCGCCGCCACCGCGTCGCTCTTTTCCCCCATCGTCTCGCATCAGCAGTAGCAGCGCCGCCGCGTTCCGCCGTCGTCCGAGCAGAGCGCCGCCGCCATTCTGTGCAACTCCGACCGCGGTGAGTCTCCCCGACATGCGCATCATCTCCGCGAAGCCCCCGAACGCTCTATCTCCCTCCTCTCCCTCTCTTTTGTGCACTGGTAGCCCACGCCGCCGTGCACAGAGAAGCCGCCGCCGCGGTTCACCGTCGTCGGCGTTTTCCGTCCGCCCCCGAGCCCTGCAGTGGCCCTGGGTGGGTTCGCCGTGTTCTCCTCTTGCTCCCCGAGCCTTTTGCCGGCCGGATTGAGCACCCGAGCCTCTGATCATCTCGCGCCGCCGTGTACAGAGGTCTCGCTGCCGCTGTGCTACGTCGCCGGCCACCCACGGCCAACCCCGAGCCTCGCCGTGGCCCGGGGCGAGTTCGCCGTGCTCTCCTCTCTCTCCCGGTGCTTTCGGTTGGGAAAACCGAGCACCATAGCTCGGGGTTGCCCATCGCCGGCGAGCTTCGGCCGTCGGGCATGGAGCCCCGCCGTGCGCCGCCCTTCTCCGGCCACAGCGCCGCCTTCTCCCTCCCCTGATCTAATCTGAGCCCTCCATCTCAGATCCAGTGGCTCAGGATCAAAGATACCCCTTCGGGTGGTAACTTTGCTAAAGAGACCCTGAGTTTTCTGACCCTCAACCCGCGGTCCCCAAAGCGTCTTTGACCTTTACGCTTTCCCTCTCTGGAAAACGTATTCTCTGTTAAATCTGATTTAATTTGAAAATAAAAGAAAAACCCTAATTACAGTTTTGCCACTGATATTCAAATGCCTATATTTTCTTCGTTTTAAATCCAAATCGATCTGTTCAAGTTGCGTTAGATCCGTAATTTTATGCTCTATCCAGTAGTATAGGTTTCATCTATGTTAATTACTTTTGAAAATCAAAGTAAATTAATTTGTTAATGCTTTAATCTTGCCCTCTTCAAAATCTTGTTTAATCTATAACTTCTTCCTTTTAGATCCGATTAGTGTGGTTCTCGTGTCTTTGTGATCGTAGTAAAGTATAGATCTATTTTATAACCTTTTAAAAACCTCTTTATTGTTTATGGTGTAATGTTCTGATCATATCTTTATTACTTTGTGTATGATTGTTCGGATGATTGCGTGGTGATGTTGATCGAGTACAACCGGTGAGATCTTCGGTGAGCTAGAGTTCTTTGCAGCAGATCAGGATCACCAAGAGCTTTGGGATCAAGGCAAGTTTAACATGGGATCATCCTTGTTACCTATTCACCCTAATTCATCTAGTCATTATTGCATGTGTCTAATTTGATTCCTATTAGATCTATACCATAGCTTTGTTATCCTTTACCTTGTCACCATGGGTTTATATGCACATGGGTAGCTCTGCTATGCTTTACAATAATGGATCTTGAGATGAATCTTGACTAATGATATATGCAACAATGAGATAAAACTGGCTTTTATGGCAACATGGAATAGGACCCCACTGTAGGGCAAAAGCTGGGATTTCAAATACAACCACGAGTGCTATATGGCTCTGGCTTTAGTTAAATATAAAGTTTGGACTAGCATGTTTGTGGTTCGTGAAAGACAGCTTTGCCGAGCTGGTTATGGGGTATAGCTTGTTTGGGGACCGTTGCGGGTGGTAGCATCGGGGTGTCCCATATTCCCCTTTGCATTGGGTCCGTAAGGTCCGCTACATGTTAGAAAGAGCTTTTGAAAGACTTCATAGTGTTCCCTGCCCACTCACCTTGGTAGTGTTATGGGACTAGCTATCCCGGGCATATGGGTAACATGGCTTGTGCGTAAAGTGTATAACCTCTGCAGAGTGTAAACCTATCATGATAGCCCTGCTCACGGTTACGAGCGGCCTAGAAAACTCACAGTGTAGATGATCATGTTGTTTAATGGTTGATGTTGTTTACTAATCTTATCATGTGGTTATTAATTGGGTTTTGCATAACTAAAGCTAAGTGTTGGTAAAACTTGACCAAGATAAAAGCAACCGCAGTACAGACAGTGTCAGCCTTTTGAGCTTCATAACCCTATGTTACTCTTGCTGAGTACTTTAAGTGCTCACTCTTGCTTTCTCAACCCCTTCAGATGGCTATGAAGACTACCGTGAGGAGTACTAGGCTAGTGGTCAACCAGTCGGCGTTCCCTGTGAAGTGGAGCTTCGTCGCGAGAGTTATCTTTATTTTCCGCTGTTTTGTTTAAGAATATTATTCGTTATGTAATAAGCACTCAGTGATGGTATTATTTAAAGATTTGTCGGCTTATGTGTGTGATTGATCTCTGGGCACACATGAGTTACTCATATTCAATTTTATCCTTAAAATTGGGTGTGACAAATTGGTATCAGAGCAAGTGTTGATTGTAGGACGCAAGCCTAGTTAGAATGGTCTTCTTACCTTCTCTTTTCATGCTTACATTCTTGCATAAATAATTTCTCAAATTGTTTTTTTGCTACACTTGACTTATTCTATTGTGAAAATTTTGTTCTAATCTATCTCTATCTTTGTCATGGATAAAGATGCCTACCCTTCGTCGGTCAGCCGCATCAGCACCGGAGGACGTGCCCCTCCTAAACCTCAATCTCCAGTGGTGGAACCTCAGGAAGAACCAGAGGAAGAGATCCAGGAAATCTCCAGTAGCGAAGAGTACCACGGGGAAGAAAGCCCCCATGCCCCAAGTGCTGATGTTAATTCCTCTACTTTCGATGTTGCCGGTGAAGACCTGCCAGAAGAGCCAGGGTGGATCCACACTAAGTATATACGAGGAGGAGCGAATAGCAGCTACGCTCACTCTCAACTGGTGGATCTTGTGGGAGAATGCCACCCAGGACCCGAAGTTGCAACTATGTACACTTGCAAGGAATACAAGCACCCCCTTGCCAACACCTACTGGAAGGTGAAGATCTACATCTGTGGAAGTGCTGGTGTGCAAGCAGCTGAACGTGTGGATTATACCTTCCATAGTTGTGTTGCTCATCCTACCATAGAAGCAAGTATGAAGGACGCTGCGTTCTCTGCGTATATGGCCATCCACAACAAGTTCAGAGAAAGGATTGCCAACACCCGACGTCGTTTCATCCCTCGCTTCGATGCGGAGCAAGGTTGGATAATCGCCGAACCTAACGGTGAAGGTGGCCCCGTCTTGAATGAGCTCGTTAACTTTGTTCAAGAGATGATGAGCATGTATGGTCATCTCCTAATAGAAGCAAGGGAGCTGCGCAAGGAGCTTAAGCGCAGTCACCAACAACAAGATGAGCTTCGTGAAGAGTTTGGATTGCCTTTGAACTTCAAGAAGATCAAGAAGAGTTAGGACTAGGAATCCCTTTATAGTTATTCGCTAGATCGTGAGTCGTGTGTGCTAGTGATCTTCTAAGTGTTTAGTTGCTTGTGCTTTTGCTAATGTGTGAGTTGGTTCTTTGTAATGATTGTTGAGGTTGTGGGCCTGTCCACAACACTCATAGCTTAGGTTGGGTTATCTGAAAGCTTAATAATAATAAAGTTGCAGTTTTCTTTAATCTATCTTTTTAGACCTCTCTCTCTTGTTAATTTTTCTTAATTAATTCTGAACGTCCTAAAATCACCAAAAGTTAACTTAAAACAGTAGACTTCCTTATCTTTCCGTGGCCTCAAGAAGCACCCTCATATCTGTTCGGAGTTAAGAGAAACAATTCCTACGAGTTGATGTTTCTGCGCAGTTTGGTAATCTGGACAGATCTGTTTAAACGTAGTTTATGACTAAGTTAATTTCAGAATTAGAAAAAGTCAGAATTACGAAAGTCGTAGATAACTTCTTTATATTTCCAGCCATGTAAGCTTTGCCTCTGTTTGAGTTCGGGAACTTCAGATATGACTGTTTTTCTAGATTGCTGTTGTGCTGAAAATCCAGAAAAGTTGCAGACTCATCGCGTGTCAGGTTTTAAACATTGTTCTTATGTTCTATGTGCCAGATGCCTCGCACCAGGACTAACTCCGGATCTAACACCAGTGAAAACAACAACGGCAACAACAACCAGCACCCTCTACCTCCACCACTGCGATGACCCCAGAACAGATGCAGACTTAGATGATGCAGACAATGCAAGCCATGATGCAGTTCATGCAGAATCAACCCCATCAACCTGTTGGAGCTCCACCTGTCAACAAGCGGAGGGAATTCCTGCAAGGGCACCCTCCTATCTTCTCTCATGCCAGTGATCCGTTGGAGGCGGATGATTGGTTGCGTGCGGTGGAGAAGCAACTCAACATCGCGCAGTGCAATGACCAGGAGAAGGTTCTGTATGCTTCTGGTCAACTTCAAGGTGCAGCTCAGACTTGGTGGGAAACGTATCAAGATGCTCGCCCCGGCAATGCCCCCGCTATCACATGGGAAGAGTTTTCCTGGGACTTCGAGGCATGCCACATCCCAGAGGGAATCATAGAGCTGAAGCAAGAAGAATTCAGGAATCTTCGGTTGGGACAGATGTCAGTCAGCGAGTACCATGACAAGTTCTCGCAGCTAGCTCGCTATGCTCCCAATGAAGTAAGGGATGATGCTGATAAGCAGCGTCTCTTCTTAAAGGGGATCTACTATGAACTCCGGTTGCAGCTGAAGGGTAATACATACCTGAATTTCCAATCCTTGGTGAACTGTGCCATCGTCCTAGACAATGAACGCAGGGAGATGGACAAGAAGAGGAAGCTTAGGGGACAAGCTTCTGGGAGCAACACCCGCCAACGTCCCAACTATCCTCAGCAGGGTTACCAGCAGAGGTACCAAGGATCTAACTTTGGGAACCATAACCCGAACCAGCAACGTCCACCATTCCAGCAACAGGGTGGTTACTCGGGACCTCGTCAAGGCTCATCCAGGAGTACCCCAGCAAAGACGAATGTTCCCAATACCCCACCAAGTGTTTTGCTTGTGGTGAACCCGGACATCTCTCCTATAACTGCCCCAAGAAGCAAAACACACCAAACCCTCCAAGTCAGAACAACAATAACCAGAGAGGAAGGTACCAGCCACCCCCTCATAATAGGAGCGTGAACCATGTCTCTGCAGAAGCAGCTCAGGAAGCACCAGAAGTGATGATGGGTACGTTCCTTGTCAACTCCATCCCTGCTACTGTTCTTTTCGATTCCAGAGCATCGCATTCTTTTATATCGCAAGCTTTTGTTAGAATGCATGGAACATCATTAGTAGCAATGCAAAACCCTATAATCGTAAATTCACCGGGTGGGGTTATGAGAACCGATTGTTATTGTCCATCGGTTACTGTTACTCTAAGGGGGGTAGACTTCAAAGCTCAGCTTACAGTTTTGAGGACCGCTGGGATTGATGTTATATTGGGTTTGGACTGGATGAGAAAGCAAGATGCAGTGATCAAGTGTGATAAGAAGATAGTTGAACTGTCTACACCTACAGGAAACAGGATCAGTGTTGAAGTGGTTATGCAACCTCCACCGACAACCGCCGTCAACCAGCTTGAGGAGAATGACAACCCAACAGATAGGGTTGTGGATGAATTTCTAGATATGTTCCCGGAAGATTTGCCAGGTATGCCTCCCGATCGTGACATTGAATTTATAATTGAGTTAATACCTGGAACTGCACCTATAGCTAAAATACCATATAGGATGGGAATAAAAGAATTAGAAGAACTTAAGAAACAAATTAAAGAGTTGTCGGATAAAGGTTTTATTCGTCCTAGTTCTTCACCTTGGGTGCACCAGTTATCTTTGTTGACAAGAAAGATGGCAGTCAGAGGATGTGTGTTGACTATCGGTCACTCAATGAGGTCACTATCAAGAACAAGTATCCTTTGCCCAGAATCGACGATTTGTTTGATCAGTTGAAAGGTGCTTGTGTGTTCTCCAAGATTGATCTTCGGTCTGGTTATCATCAGTTGAAGATCCGTGCTTCAGATGTTCCCAAGACAGCATTCACTATGAGGTATGGGTTGTATGAATATACGGTGATGTCATTCGATCTTACCAATGCACCTGCATACTTCATGTATCTGATGAACAAGGTCTTTATGGAATATCTGGATAAGTTTGTGGTGGTATTTATTGATGATATTCTGATCTACTCCAAGAACGATGATGAACATGCTGAACACTTGAGATTGGTATTACAGAAGCTTCGAGAGCACCAGTTGTACGCTAAAAAGAAGTAAGTGTGAGTTTTGGTTGAAAGAAGTTTCTTTTCTTGGCCATGTTGTGTCTAATGGAGGTATATCAGTTGATCCTAGTAAGGTGGAAGATGTACTGAATTGGAAACCCCCAACCAATGTCAGTGAGATTCGCAGTTTTCTTGGTTTGGCTGGATATTATAGAAGGTTCATTGAAGGATTTTCTAAGCTAGTTAAACCTATGACCGCGTTGCTTGAGAAGGATGCCAAGTTTGTTTGGTCAGAGAAGTGTCAGACGAACTTTGAAGAACTGAAGAAGAGATTGACTACAGCACCTGTGTTGACCTTGCCAGACTTGAGTCAGAAGTTCTCTATCTATTGTGATGCCTCTCGCCTTGGTTTGGGTTGTGTGCTAAGGAAGAGTTGTTGCGTATGCTTCGCGACAACTGAGGAAACATGAGTTGAATTATCCGACTCATGACTTGGAGTTAGCAGCTGTGGTTCATGCATTGAAGATATGGAGACATTATCTTATTGGTCAAAGTGTGACATCTACACCGACCATAAGAGTTTGAAGTATATCTTTACTCAATCAGATCTGAATTTGAGGCAACGCCGTTGGTTGGAGCTGATCAAGGATTATGACTTAGATGTTCACTATCATCCTGGTAAAGCCAATGTTGTGGCCGATGCTCTTAGCAGGAAAAGTTATGCTAATGAGATTCGGACAATACCTATGCCTGAAGAGTTGTGTGCTGAACTTGAGCATCTCAACTTGAGCATTGTTGCTAACACTATGGAGATGGTAGTGGAGCCTACACTAGAGAAGGAGATTTGTGAAGGTCAGTTGCAGGATAAGAATCTGCAGTTGATAGTTGAGAACTTGAAGAAAGGAAAATCACCAGGTTTCCGGTTAGACGACAATGGTACACTGTGGTATGGAAAAAGGATCTGTGTCCCCAACATCAAGTCTATTCGACAGACGATTCTGCGAGAAGCTCATGAGTCAACCTACTCGATACATCCTGGAAGCACTAAGATGTACCTAGATCTTAAAGAGAAATATTGGTGGGTTGGATTGAAACGTGACATGGCAGAATATGTAGCAATATGTGATACCTGTCAGAGGGTTTAAAGCAGAACATCAGAGACCTACCGGACTGTTGCAACCGATGAAGATACCTGAATGGAAGTGGGACGAAGTTGATATGGATTTCATAGTTGGGTTACCGCTTACTCGGAAAGGTTATGACTCAATCTGGGTCATAGTTGATCGCTTGACAAAGGTAGCTCACTTCTTGCCAGTTCAAACCACTTATACGGGAGCACAGTTAGCGGAGTTATACATGGAAAGAATAGTATGTCAGCATGGAGTTCCAAAGAAAATCGTGTCAGATAGAGGAACCCAGTTTACTTCGCATTTTTGGAGGAAAGTGCATGAGTCCCTTGGAACCGTGTTGAATTTTAGCTCAGCCTATCACCCCAAGACAGATGGACAGACAGAAAGAACAAATCAAGTGCTAGAAGATATGTTGAGAGCTTGTGCTTTGTAGTATGGTACTAGTTGGGACAAGAGTTTGCCCTATGCTGAATTCTCATATAACAACAGTTATCAGGAAAGTCTTAAGATGGCACCGTTTGAAGCTTTGTATGGACGGAAGTGTAGAACTCCGTTGTTCTGGAATCAAACGGGAAAAACCCAAGTGTTTGGACCAGATGTTCTGAGAGATGCAGAAGAAGAAGTCCGAGTAATCAGAGATAATCTGAAGATAGCACAGTCCCAACAGAAGAGTTACGCTGATAACCGAAGAAGAGATTTATCTTTTGAAGTAGGTGATTATGTTTACTTGAAAGTGTCACCTATGAGAAGTGTGAAACGGTTCAATATGAAAGGAAAGTTAGCACCCAGATATATTGGTCCGTTCAAGATTCTCGAGAGACGTGGAGAAGTTGCTTATCGGTTAGAGTTACCGGAAAGTTTGTCAGGAGTTCACGATGTGTTTCACGTATCTCAGCTCAAGAAGTGTTTGCGAGCACCCGAAGAACAGTTACCGTTGGAAGAACTAACAGTTAGGGAAGATTTGACCTATGAGGAATATCCGGTTAAGGTTTTGGAAATAGCTGAAAGAATTACAAGGAGTAAAGTCATCAAGATGTGTAAAGTGCAGTGGAATCGATATACAGAAGAAGAGGCCACTTGGGAAAGAGAGGAAGATCTAAGAAAAAACTACCCTCAACTCTTTAAGTAAGTAAAATCTGGGAATCTCGGGGCGAGATTCTTTTAAGGGGGGTAGATTTGTAACACCCTAAAATTAGAAATTAGAAATTAGAAATTAGGTTTTAATTTGCTTAAATTTGTTTTAATTCAAATGTTTTTGTGAAGCATAGAATTAAAAACATAAAATTTAAAACTAATATCATGTTAGGGTTAACATGTTTGAGCATTGCATGCCTCTGCATTTTTCTTGTGATTGTTTGAAGTTGCAAAACCCTGGAAAATATTTCAAATCCATTTTTGAAATCAATTTTCAAAAATCAAATTTTAAAAGAAAAAGAAAAAGGGAAAACCTTACCTCTCTCTTTCTGGCCCAGCAAGCAAACCGGCCTGCTTCCCTCCCTTCCTTCTCTCTCCCTCCCGCAGTGGGCCGGCCCAGTTCGCCGTAGGCCCGCACCGCGCCATCCCCTCCTTCCTTATCCCACTAACAAAGCGGCCCCGCCCATCAGCTCCTCCTTCCTCCCTCGCGCTCGCGTCCGAGCCGGACTCTGTCCGCCGCGTTCGTCCCGCGTCCACGCACGCGTAACCGCCCCGGACACTCCCTCTGCCTCCCATATATAGCGCCGCCACCGCGCCACTCGTTTCCCCCATCGTCTCGCATCAGCAGTAGCAACGCCGCCGCGTTCTGCCGTCGTCCGAGCAGAGCGCCACCGCCGTTCTGCGCGACTCCGACCGCGGTGAGTCTCCCCGACACGCGCATCATCTCCGCGAAGCCCCCGAACACTCTATCTCCCTCCTCGCCCTCTCTTTTGTGCACTGGTAGCCCGCACCGCCGTGCACAGGGAAGCCGCCGCCGAGGTTCACCGTCGTCGGCGTTTTCCGTCCGCCCCCGAGCCCTGCAGTGGCCCTGGGTGGGTTCGCCGTGTTCTCCTCTTGCTCCCCGAGCCTTTTCCCGGCCAGATTGAGCACCCGAGCCTCTGATCATCTCGCGCCGCCATGTACGGAGGTCTCGCCGCCGCTGTGCTACGTCGCCGGCCACCCACGGCCAACCCCGAGCCTCGCCGTGGCCCGGGGCGAGTTCGCCGTGCTCTCCTCTCTCTCCCGATGCTTTCGGTTGGGAAAACCGAGCACCATAGCTCGGGATTGCCCATCGCCGGCGAGCTTCGGCCATCGGGCATGGAGCCCCGCCATGCGCCGCCCTTCTCCGGCCACAGCGCCGCCTTCTCCCTCCCTTGATCTAATCTGAGCCCTCCATCTCAGATCCAGTGGCTCAGGATCAAAGATACCCTTCGGGTGGTAGCTTTGCTAAAGAGACCCTGAGTTTTCTGACCCTCAACCCGCGGTCCACAAAGCGTCTTTGACCTTTACGCTTTCCCTCTCTGGAAAATGTATTCTCTGTTAAATCTGATTTAATTCGAAAATAAAAGAAAAACCCTAATTACAGTTTTTCCACTGATATTCAAATGTCTATATTTTCTTCGTTTTAAATCCAAATCGATCCGTTCAAGTTGCGTTAGATCCATAATTTTATGCTCTATCCAGTAGTACAGGTTTCATCTATGTTAATTACTTTTGAAAATCAAAGTAAATTAATTTGTTAATGCTTTAATATTGCCCTCTTCAAAATCTTGTTTAATCTATAACTTCTTCGTTTTAGATCCGATTAGTGTGGTTCTCGTGTCTTTGTGATTGTAGTAAAGTATAGATCTGTTTTATAACCTTTTAAAAACCTCTTTATTGTTTATGGTGTAATGTTCTGATCATATCTTTATTGCTTCGTGTATGATTGTTCGGATGATTGCGTGGTGATGTTGATCGAGTACAGCCGGTGAGATCTTCGGTGAGCAAGAGTTCTTTGCAGCAAATCAGGATCACCAAGAGCTTTGGGATCAAGGCAAGTTTAACATGGGATCATCCTTGTTACCTATTCACCCTAATTCATCTAGTCATTATTGCATGTGTCTAATTTGATTCCTATTAGATCTATACCATAGCTTTGTTATCCTTTACCTTGTCACCATGGGTTTATATGCATATGGGTAGCTCTGCTATGCTTTACAATAATGGATCTTGAGATGAATCTTGACTAATAATATATGCAACAATGAGATAAAACTGGCTTTTATGGCAACATGGAATAGGACCCCACTGTAGGGCAAAAGCTGGGATTTCAAATACAACCACGAGTGCTATATGACTCTGGCTTTAGTTAAGTATAAAGTTTGGACTAGCATGCTTGTGGTTCGTGAAAGGCACCTTTGCCGAGCTGGTTATGGGGTATAGCTTGTGTGGGGACCGCTGCGGGTGGTACCATTGGGGTGTCCCATATTCCCCTTTGCATTGGGTCCGTAGGGTCCGCTACATGTTAGAAAGAGCTTTTGAAAGACTTCATAGTGTTCTCTGCCCACTGACCTTGGCAGTGTTATGGGACTAGCTATCCCAGGCATATGGGTAACATGGCTTGTGGGTAAAGTGTATAACCTCTGCAGAGTGTAAACCTATCATGATAGCCCTGCTCACGGTTACGAGCGGCCTGGAAAACTCACAGTGTAGATGATCATGTTGTTTAATGGTTGATGTTGTTTACTAATCTTATCATGTGGTTATTAATTGGGTTTTGCATAACTAAAGCTAAGTGTTGGTAAAACTTGACCAAGATAAAAGCAACCGCAGTACAGACAATGTCAGCCTTTTGTGCTTCATAACCCTATGGTACTCTTGCTGAGTACTTTAAGTGATCACTCTTGCTTTCTCAACCCCTTCAGATGGCTATGAAGACTACCGTGAGGAGTACTAGGCTAGTGGTCAACCAGTCGGCGTTCCCTGTGAAGTGGAGCTTCGTCGCAAGAGTTATCTTTATTTTCCGCTGTTTTGTTTAAGAATATTATTCGTTATGTAATAAGCACTCAGTGATGGTACTATTTAAAGATTTGTCGTCTTATGTGTGTGATTGATCTCTGGGCACACATGAGTTACTCATATTCAATTTTATCCTTAAAATTGGGTGTGACATACACGTTTTAATAAAAAAAACTATTCCATCCATTCTAAATTATAAGACATTTTAAATATTTTGGAAAGTCGGAGCACCTCAAGTTTAACTAAATTATAGAAAAAATTATAAAGATTTATGTATTATAATTTGGGATAGAGAGTATCCTTTTAGACTTCCTCAACTTTTAAACCATCTAATTTACCTCTCTATGCATTTTTGATAATCGTAGCCCTATGGCAACCATCCTACATAATGTCACAACAGATATAAATCAGTGATAAAAAAAACTTTATCAAAAAAATATAGAAATAACTTTTAATTATCCAAAAAGTTCTAGAATAAAATATCCATTTAAAATACTAAAATATAATTTACTATTGAAAAATTCAAAGAAAATTTGTTTTAACTTAGAAAAATTTAAATGAGTTTTATATTTCTTATAAATCATGCTCTATTATTTGAGCTAGTTATCATAATATAGAACTTAATTTTTAGGAAACACATGAAGTCTAGTGCCCCTGAGCGTGTCCTAACTTTTTGCTCGGTCGCAGAGCCAACCCTAGGGGGAGGGCAGAGTGTGCGATGACCGAGGGGCCATGCCAGGAAGGGGGCCCAGCCCAGTTATACAAACTCCATACTAGTAGATATGAAATAGCTGCCATTTCTTTTTTAAAAAAGCTAGCTGTTGTTTATTTTCGAAAAATAAATAGCTATCATTTCTAGGAGGCTAGAAATCGTTGGCCTCTTTCTCTCTCAGGAGACGAGGACCTATGTCGTAGCACCGGCTGCCGCACACCCACAATCAACGGACATCACTATCACAGACTGTCGCTTGTCTTTTGCTAGGGAGGAGTGATGCGGAGCCGTGGACTGTAGCTTATGGTCCTGGCGTCATATACGACTGCAGATCGAGAAGAGGATTATAGGGGATTAGACACATGAACAGTAAACTATGTATTACGATTCTACAAAGGGCCAGAATTTGAGTAATGCTCTCCGCTCTCTATTTAGGTTGACATGTTTCTCTTCTAATTTAGGTGTGAAAATTTTAGAATATTACCTAAGAAAGATTTGCTAGGGGTTGCAAAAAGAAAACAAAAAAGACAAAAAAATCAGTTTATTCGATCACTTGATGATTTTTCATCAAGAAATGCCTAAAGAAGTATCTTTTTATGAGAGCAATGGATCTGACAGAGCTCTATTCTTACTTAAGGTAATCATATTAGTTATAGAAGTGTAAATATATTGCTTTTTTAGTCTACAATTGTTTCTCGATAATTATCAGACATGTTAAATTTAAAATATATTAGTGGATTTACTTTCTCCATACAATTAAAACTAGTGGCTATATATTATAATATACGGTCTAGATGGACCGTGCGACGAGTTTTACCAATCATAGGACCGGCACTGCTCGGTCGTCGCATGTGCTTCCAGTGCATGTGTAGACGAACAGTGGTGTTGACGAACGAGAAGCAGTCATGTCCACTCTGATGTTGTTGGCCAAGTCGTAGATATCGGTTTAGGAGCCTACGAATCACATGCCAGTTGTTCATTGACGATCCAGTGAATTTGCACATTTCATCATTATGATGACATTTGGAGAAGATCTCGCTGCTACAAAATTAAACCACACAATAGATATTGTTAATGTGCAATCTAAACTTGAATTATATTTTTCTTATTTAGAATTCTCCGTGAATGTTTGCAGTTTGTACGGAGGGTTTTGTGGTTATTCATGCTATGGTCTGCAAGAATTTGTCTTGGCCTGCATCCTCCATTTCATTTGAGACCATATAAGATTCAAATATTTCTTAGAAAGGAACAAAAACATTGACCATTACTTTTGAAAAAATATAATTAGTTTCATATTATTTGAGTTAAAGAAAAATTTATATCAAATTTTAAGGTTATAACTCAGATTTTAGTAGTTTTAAAACGTATTTATTTCAAAAAATATTTAGATAATTTTATGAAAACACAATTCTACATATTTCTGATAAAATTTATTCGTCTCCCTAAAAGTCTAATGGCACGATGTTGGTTTAAACAGCTCAGAGAGGTAATCCAGATGGTTGCAAAAGTTAGGAGTCTAAAAATCTTAATTTTAAATTGAGGAGGTAATTCAGACGGTTTCAAAAGTAAGAGGGTCATAAAATCTGGTTTTCCGATAGAAGGGGATAAATTGTACTTACGCAATAATTGACAAAGGTCAGATTGACTTTTTCTTATACATAGAATAAATCTGAATATAATTTTTGATCATATTTTATTAAACTAGCAAATATGCGGGTTAGAATAGGCAAGAAAAAATCTCACATGTTCATAGCCCAGGTCCCACGCATTCATATTGCTCCTTATTCTCACTGCCCTCACAACCAGAAACAATGATGTGATATGTCCGAACATGATCAACCTTTTGTTGTAAATAAACCCTAAAAAATGTTTTAATATCCTATCCTGTAATATTAGAGCACTCCAATAGTTTGGTAAATGACTTGTCATCCTTTAAAATTTAGCAAAACTAGCAAAATTCTTTCTCCAACAGTTTGCCAATTCAAGTTGTCATTTGCATCTGGTTGCCAAACCTTAGAGCCGCGCGCGTATATTTGCGAGCGCGCATACGGCTTGCCATCGCGAGCCGGCGATTTTTTCCTCCCTTCCCGCGCGGGCGTGGATTTTTCCGCGTCTTCTTCCCGCGGACGAGATCAGGTCTCCGCCCGACGCAGCGATTTCTTCACCCGTCCACCGTCGGAGAAAGGAGCCCGCCTGCGTCTCGCAGAGCAGGTGGAGCCGTACCTCGAGTGGGGGCGGACGGCCCAAGGAAGATGCCTTACCGCCCTCGGCGCCACGAACTCCGGGAGGGTGCCGTGACTGCCTCCGTACTCTGACATGGTGCGCTCGAGCGTGATGGAGCCCTCGCTGATGCCGCCAGCGGAGCATCGGGTGTTGGAGGGATCGTGGTAGAGCGGGTAGAGGGAGTGGGAGGCCGGCAGAATGTGCTCGTTGTCGAGGCTGTGGTTGCGCAACGTGGTGCGGCACGCGGACGCGGCGTCCCGTGTCAGCGGGCGGCACGGCGTGGGGATGCGGCGTCCCGTGACAACGGCTGGCTGTAGGAGATCCAGCGGCGCTGCTGCGGCGGGACGCGCGCCACCTTCAGCGCCTCGTCGTGTCCGGCTCCATGGCGTGAGGGAATGGCCGGCGTGAGGGACTCCTCCTGTGGCGGCGGCGCCATAGGATCGCGGGTGTGAAGAAGGCTGCGCGGGGAATGCCCGTACCGGTCAACAGTGGGCCCTTCTTTTTTTTTATTTGGCAGAGCATCTCCAACAACTTGGAAAAATTGATTTGCTAAATCTTATGATTTGACAAGTTGCTAAATTATTTGGCAAGTACAAAAACCCCTCTCTCCAACAATTTGCTATTCCAACTTGCCAAACTTTTGAAAAAAAAAGAAAAGAAAAGGCGGGAGACTGATCGGAAAAAAAGGAAAGCAGGAGACGCGGCATGCGCGGCGGGAGCGCGGGAGACGCGGCGTGCGCGCGCAGAAGAGGCCGGGATTCGGGAAAAATAGGCCCGCGGAGGATAACTAGTTGGATAGCAACTTGAGAAATATATGCGCGTGGAGGCCATGAATAACAACTTGGAAAAAATAGCAAGTTGGTTTGAGGAGTTGTTGGAGAGGGAATTTTGTGATTTTGCCAAATTTATAAGGATAACAAGTTGTTTTAAGGAGTTGTTGGAGATCCTCTTAGAAATATAGAATTGTTGGAGAGAGCCTTTTTTAAACTTGCTATATTATTTTAGCAACTTGCTAAAATATAACATTTGGTAAGTCATTTTTATCAAACTGTTAAAGATGCCCTTAGACATTATGGGATTGGGAGTAGAAACTAAGGTACGAGATAAAAGACTATAATAACCCTACAAAGTAATCGTTACTTCTGTTGATATTTTTGAAATAGTACATTGATTGCTGATGCCTTCACACACCACCACCACTTTTGCATTAGATAAGTACTAGAACCAACCTTTTAGGTTTATCACATTCCATGCATCGGATTTTTTGAGCTCCAGAGGACAGTGATACGATAGATGGACTGACGAAGTAATATATGTACTAAGCTCAGACTATCGAGTAAGACTAAAACATTAGTTATCGTTAACGTTAGGTATTTTAGGGCAGAGGGAGTATGTCATGTTATAGACCTATTTCCCATTATAGACCTATTTAACTTGTTGCTTTGCTAACCAGTGTAGTAGAAAGTTTAAACTATAATCTCCTAGGGACGAAAGGACATCCTTTCGTGGTCTCCTCCGATCCTTGCACTAATGCCACCATGGACATGAGTCCCTATCACATGTCAACATTCAGCCTTGATTCCTTGAACAAGTCCCATTTGAGGCCATTCTCCTAAACACTATGGTGGTGTGCAGTTAGTGCATAGTTGTGTAATATAAAATTAATAGAATGACTGATTAAAAGGGCTAAGATGACTGTGCTCTTGTAGTAGCACTTCAACAAGCTCAACAATGAATGAAGTTCCAACCTTAAATGGGATAATAAGATGACCATGCTTGCACAGTAGCGCTTTAATGGGCTCAATAACCAATGAAGTTCTAAGCAAATAAACAACGATATGAGAGAACCATCACCTAGGTTGTGATATGGCTTCTCAAAGCTACAACCTTGGCTTCCCAAAGCTACAACCTTATGTTCAGAACTCTTTTGTTTTTTGTTACTTCATTCGATATGAAATCGTCAAGAAGATCATATGTTTGTTCGAGTGTAGTTGTGTGGCTTTAGAATTGTGCTTACTGGCATCATCTACTATACATCTAGTATTTCTTGTTTCTCAGCTCAACCTAGCAACATTGGTACCTTGTCAGGTCAGTGCTAACATCCCTGATATTGACAATTTGTTGCATGTTCCTATTGCTTTTCTTGACCATTGTCTCCATCAACAAGCTAGAAAACTAATTCCTATACTTCTTGTGAATTGGTCTCATAGGCCATTGTTGGTATTTCTTAACGCACACAGATAAATTCGCAAGCACACGGATACCGCTGTAGCTTTCACCCGGGAGTATTCCAAAAGGGTATCGATTTCCACGGGGAACGCGAAGTGTACTAGAGAAGAACTAAGAACATCCAAGGATAGATAAGATAACCAGGTAGAGAGATTTTAGAGTTTTCTAAGGGGTGTATCTAATCAAAGGTCCATGATACTCTAGTTACTTTGGAGCAACAGTACCTTCCCGACTCTCGACAAAGACTGGGAAAAAGGTAGTCGAGAGAGGATGCCAAAAGCTCTACGAGAACACCAACCCGAACGTGGTGGACTACAAAGGCCTTACAGAGCTGTCACCCCTGGGGCTACCACAACTATCCGTAGGATTGGGCGCAAACTCAGGTAAATTCTAGTCTAGACACCACGTCTACACTATCGCTTACTACTCTAATTCAACTTTTAAACTAGAGCACTCAATACGAGCGAAGATCTCGTAAATAGAATAAAGTAAGAACTGAAATAAGATACTTAGAAATAAATGAATGAAGAACCTGGAGATTGCTCTGAACCAGATGCTGCAAAAGTACAATGTTGAGGAAGATCCGACAGATCCGGCTCCTCCTAGCTCTCTCCTCCTCTCTCTCTCTCTCACCTCTAATTACAACTAGATGAACTAGAACTAGATCTAGACAACTAGAGGGACCTCTCTCCTTCTCTACATCTAATTGAAACTCTAGCTTTTGCTCTGGAGAAGAATAATGAGATAAGATGATCCTCAGGGGGGTCAGGGGCCTTGCTTATATAGCCTCCTCAAATGAACGTCGGCCGTCGGATCAAACCGACCTTAGGCGAAGGGTTTAGATTGATTCTCAAAGGCGGTGGAGCATAACCGCGAACTTGAGCCTGATTGGCTGGAACAGCAGGGTGGGCGCCCTAGGGGTCAGGGCGGGCGCCCGGACTCCGGGCCCGTTTTGCCTCCCGTTCGTTCTGGTGTCTCTTGGAACCTTCTAGAGTATAGAAAATTGTGCGGTTGATAAATATCTCTATGTAAACATGACATGTGGGCCTTTCCTTGATATTTACTGATAACCCCCTGTAGAAACAGACATTCACCCAAACTTGTGGAATTCTGTTAGTATAAACCCTAATTCTAGCTATTGGTTTCATTTCGATCCTTTTCCTTGTTTAGTTGACGGTTAAAATTGGTACTTAAGGACCGTCAACAACTCCCCCAAGCTTATCTTTTGCTCGTCCCTGAGCAAAGATGAACTCAATGATGGATCAGGAGCTGCTATAATGCTTTCACGGCTTAAAGGTACACAAGCGTTCAAACAAGAATTCTCCTCTAGATTAGAGTAAACTATTCTGACTTTTAAACTTACCCATATTACCTTTAACCATGGGGCTTATAGCCATCACTTGGGTCTTGAGTAATTGAAAAGTAGAATGATCAAGCAATGTATATATATTGTAAATTCAAACAATGGATCCAGAGAAACAGGTTATCCAATCAAATCAAGATGTGCATGTGTGTGGGATATATGGTGGATGTATGAGGGTGAATATGTGGTGGATATATAATGGTGGATACAGGAGGGTGTATGGTGGAAACCTAATTCTAATATGCTCCATATATATATATACATCTCTCTTTTGGAACTTGGAATTTTTGAGAGGACTTGGGCTTGCTTTTTTTAAGAGAGGCGGGCATCTAAGTACCCATTGTCTTGATAGGACACTTGTCCATGATTTACTCTCTTATATTTTTTTATTATTTTTTTCACTACCCCAAGTCTCTTTCTATAATAACACTTTTGAGAGATGATAACAAGGAAATCTTTGGAGCAATTACATTTGTGGTAATGAAATATATGGATAGGTGGAGAACTGAGATATTTTTGGTTACTTACTCCTAAGGCAGGAGTAGAGCATTTTTCTGGTGGATTTGAATGGCATATATGTGGATGCGTACCTTCAGGATAGAAGTAGCATATATGAGTGGAGTGTATGTGATCTTGATTTTAAAAGCATGACAAGTCTCTAAGGGTCAACAAAGCTTGACAAAACTCAATGCAATTACAAGCAGTAAATATGATAATGATTGTTTTCCTAATCTACCAGGCATGTATATATGGCTGTGGTAGGAATTCAAGCTCTCGTCATACAGAGACTTATCATGTAATATTTTTAATTTTCAAAAGATAAATTCTCCAGAACTCTAGTATTGCTAGGAACAAGATAAATAGCAGCTCATACTTTTTCATATCATACCTATCAACTACCTAGACTTAGCTCAAGCATTCGCAACCCACAAGCTTCAGGTTCAGAGTAAATCTTACGTCAAAACAGTTATGTCTAAAACTCGGGAGAATTCAAGGTTGAAAACTAGGTACTTGAAAGGAATTACGGCAGAGCAACTATTCATCATTTCCATAGAGAGATAAACATTCATAGAACATTTGGGAGTCGAGAGAAGTCTTTTTGTTCTTTTTATCATATTTAGAGATTTTTTTAATTGCAAGCAAAGATAAGCAAGAAAATGCATGAATGTAAATGCTTGAATTAAACACTTACCTTAGTGGGGGAGGGAGCCTCCCCCAAGCTTATCCTTTGCTCAATAATGTGATGGCTGATATGGATGTTGTTGCCACCACATCCTTTATCGCTGGATTTCTTCTTCTTCAAGTGCTTGGAGTTGTTCGGGTTTTTTTGCTGGACTATACCTGCTGTCACACCATGCTCAACGTGAAGCTCGCCTATGGCATTGGTGAGATTGTCCATTTGTTGCCTCCGCTCATGATGCTCCCTAACTCGTGTGGACGAGAAGGATGCTCGTGGTCCTTGCGGATGTGGTGGTCGAGGAGGCATGCCACTGGAAGTGTGCATGGCATCGGAAGACGCATCGTCTTCCTCCTCGCCAACAACTCCTCAGGAAGGACCACCTTGCTCAAAATGAGCAAACCGTGGTTCCTCATGTGCTCTCCTGCTGGAACCTGCAACACCTCTTTGCTCACGTCCTTGATCTAAATCAAGAGTTAGTTGGCGGGTCCTATACAACCAACGTTTCTTATTTGGAAGAGGAACCTCAGTTGTATGGCCATGATAAATCATTTTGAGGCCATCTCTTGGACCTCTTTTGAGCATTTCATCATGTATAAGATATTCTTCAGAGTTCTTCATTTTATTATTAGCAACTTCTAAACACACCTATTATTATTACCAAATAGGAAACTCTATTAAGGATAAAGTAGACAATGGAAATCCCATAGATACAGTGAGCGTCTAAGTTGTAACTTTTATGATTCATAATTATTTAAGTGTGAACCTTCATGTGCTTATATTTATGGAAAGTAAATATGCTAGAGTGCAACAATGCAATGTAGAGGAAAATAAATATGCAGATAACATACCGAGTTTACCTTCCGGCTAAGGTTCGGAGATTTAGGTCCGTCGAACCGGACCTCTCTTCTAGTTCAAATGTCTTAAGGAGCATGGTCCACTCCTGATGAATACTTGGATGTTTGCTCTTCTTGTGTTGGTGTTTCCAATGAAGTCTCTTTCCTCTTCCACACTTCCTTAGGCTGAGGTTCTGCTTCTCTTTCCTCTGTAGCAGGTGATACATCCTCTGTTGGTGGTAAGACTTCTTTCTCAAGAGAACTCTTATCTTTATTATTGAATTGATCTTCATATCCAGATAGTTTGTCTGTCCATCCTTGGTAGCTTGTTTTCTTCTCTTCAGGAAATTCAAAGTGGATTTTTCATGATTTCATGGAGATGATACTAGTGGTGTTGAGGAAAGATCTTCCTTGAATGAGGTGGACTTCATCTTCATCTCTCATATCTTGAACCATGAAGTCGGTGGGAACATAGTGATCTCTGATCATGATGTCTTTTGTTATTTCCTCCAAAAATCAGAATGATTGGTCTGCTAGCTGTAGCTGCACATATGTCTGGTATAGTGGTCTACTGCCATATAAATGTTGGTAGGCCACCTTAGACACTATGTTACTGGTTGATCCAATATTGCAGAATATCTTGTAGAATGTACTTTCCTTGATCTTGCAATCACTGGTAGGTACTCCTGGATCATCTAGCTTAGTTAGGTAATGGTGATAGAAGGAGGTGATCAAACCCTAAATCGATAGTGTTGATCATCCACAAGAGTCTTCTCTTGGTTGTTGAGATTTATTCTCCCTCTTCTATTGTTGATGTTGTTCTTCCTTGTAGCTGTAGTTGTATCCTCGTAGGTGTACGACGTCTGAGGATGAGTAGGAACCTTGAGTGTAGGCTTCTTGGAAGTGAACTTCTCCTTGCCATCCTTGATTGTGAAACATATCTTGGCACTCCACCTGTTTCTTCAACCTCAAAGTCTGCCGATACAAACGAGTGTCCAACTCCTATGAAACTATCTTCAAGAACTCCCTTGGGATAGCATAGTGTCTGATCTGTAAGTTGGCATGATGTTGACACTTGCTCCAAGGTCACAGACCACTTCTTCAAAAGTGTAAGTTCCAATGGAGATTGGAATGACAGGTCTCCCTGGATCTCCTTTCTTCATGGGTAGGGTGTCATCCACCCATGCTCTTGATGGCACGGTGAAGAAGTGTCCTGCTCATAAAAAGAAGGCAGAGATCAAGTGCATGTGCTCTGCTGGTGGGAAAACACCAACGTAACCAAAAGTTATTATTCTCTAGCCTAAACACATTGAACAAAATTTAGTTGATGTTCTTATATTTCATTTAACCATGACCTGTGTGATAAGATCATAGGATGAGCATGAATGTAGAATTTCATAAACACATGGCATATTGGATTGCTTTAACACATGGAAAGATTATCTAATTTATTTTTACATCATTGAGATTATCATCTTCCAAGGTTGGATGTGCAACATTTTAGATGGTTAAGACTGTGAGATTAAGAAGTGGTACTAGGATCAAAATTTAAAGAACAAACATGTTGAGTTAATCAGGTTGGATTAAGTAGAGTTGCAGCTCAAACATATTTAAATCTTTATTTATGTGAATACCAGAATCAAAGAAAAAACTTCTAGAGTGATGTTTACTTACCTTTACCTTTGTCATTGGAGAATGATGACATCGTACCTTCATGGAAACTTCCCTTGATCAACTGGTTGTGCATTAACGAGTTGTCTTCTTATTCCACTCCTCTCTCATCCTTGTTCTTCTAATCTTGAAATTTTTGTTGATCTTGTCTTGAAGTTTTGTTCACCCTCTTCCATGGATTGAGCGAATGTAGATTTTGTCCTTTGTCACTCCCCTTCTCCTTGCTCCATGGAATTCATCATGATGAATTAGCTACCTCTCTCTTGTGAAGGTTGTTGAAGTTCATGTGTCTCTCTTCATCTTCAGTGTGAGTTCATCTCAGGACTTCCCAATTTGATATTGAAAGTTTTCCTGCAGGGGTTAGTCTAACAAAATATCCAATATCTACTCTAGTATACTATCGGTTGAAAAATCAACACAGACAAGTCTAAATTAATTTAGGAAGACATTTTAACCTAAGCACCACGCTTAATTTAAAAATCCTTTAGAAGTAATATCCAAATACCTTTTGATTTAAACTAAGCACCATGCATAATTTAAAAGATGTATGAATATACTTCAAAACCTAAACATATACTATAGCAAACAAAGGTAATATGAAAGTATTATGAAGATTTACTCAAGTGAAGATGAAAGAGTATGATTTTTTTCTTTTTAGTAGTTGAGCATGCCTTAAAGGTAGGTACAAATAAGATGATGTAGTAACATGGCAAAAGGTTTTTTTATGATGGGTTATCCCCCAAGCTTGAATTTTGCAAAAATCAAGATTGGATGAATGAAATTCAATGTTGCATAATAATTGGTTGGACATACCTTATGCTTGTTATTCCTTCACTCTTTCTGCTCTATACCTGGAAAGGTTAGTGACAAAAATACCCGAAGGAATATAATCATATATTTCTATGCTCACTTTACAAGGGTAGGCAACAAAAAAGGTGAACACTTATGTTAGGATCTCAGAGGTGCTTGTTTTAGGACACTAAGCTTGTCCTAGGGAAACATTTTAAGATGTGTTTTTAGCGACATGGTTTCCCTACTATTACCTATCTCAAAAGATTTACACAATGAGATCTACAATATTTATGATAAACATATGCATCGACAACCAACCTTTTGAAGTATTTGTAAACAGAACATGTTAGGGTGTTGGAGATGTCATGTGTGGTAATGATAGAGAGACGAATGGGTATGGGAGATGTCTCATATGAGCATAGATTTAAAGACATAGTTATGAATAGATTCCATGCTCATTGATATCATCTTCCTCTCCAATCTCTATGGTTGATTCTTCATGTAAGTTCAAAAATCCACTTGGATTGGCAACTCTCAAATTGGTCTTGTTTGGGGCCTCCTCTATACTTGGATAATTCATATTTTCAAATGAAGTTAAAACTAAACCAAGACTAGAGAAAGATTTCTCCCCAACCATGGCTATACAAGCAAGGCAAAGCTCATAGCCATTTATAAGAATGGGGTAAAAAGATGGTGGAGTCTCCAACAAGTCACCCTTTGGAGTAGAGTATTTATATATGTGGTAAGAAGAAAATGGTAAGGTGAGAAAGATGGTAAAAAGGAAAAAGGAAAAATGTAAATGGATGACCATAGTTCAAAACTAGCACAGCTACTATTCCCCGGCAACGACGCCAGAAAGCTTGTTGGTATTTCTTAACGCACACAGATAAATCCGCAAGCGCATGGATACCGCTGTAGCTTTCAGCTGGGAGTATTCCAAAAGGGTATCGATTTCCACAGGGAACGCGAAGTGCACTAGAGAAGAACTAAGAACATCCAAGGATAGATAAGATAACCAGGTAGAGAGATTTTAGAGTTTTCTAAGGGGTATATCTAATCAAAGGTCCACGATACTCTAGTTACTTTGGAGCAACAGTACCTTCCCGACTCTCGACAAAGACTAGGAAAAAGGTAGTCGGGAGAGGCTGCCAAAAGCTCTACGAAAACACCAACCCGAACGTGGTGGACTACAAAGGCCTTACAGAGCTGTCACCCCTAGGGCTACCACAACTATCTATAGGATTGGGCGCAAACTCAGGTAAACTCTAGTCTAGACACCACGTCTACACTGTCGCTTACTACTCTAAATCAACGTTTAAACTAGAGCACTCAATACGAGCGGAGATCCCGTAAATAGAATAAAGTAAGAACTGAAATAAGATACTTAGAAATAAATGAATGAAGAACCTGGAGATTGCTCCGAACCAGATGCTGCAAAAGTACAATGTTGAGGAAGATCCGACAGATCCGGCTCCTCCTAGCTCTCTCCTCCTCTCTCTCTCTCTCACCTCTAATTATAACTAGATAAACTAGAACTAGAAGAACTAGATCTAGACAACTAGAGGGACCTCTCTCCTTCTCTACATCTAATTGAAACCCTAGCTTTTGCTTTGAAGAAGAATAATGAGATGAGATGATCCTCAGGGGCGTCAGGGGCCTTGCTTATATAGCCTCCTCAAATGAACGTCGGCCGTTGGATCAAACCGACCTTAGGCGAAGTGTTTAGATTGATCCTCAAAGGTGGTGGAGCATAATCCGCGAACTTGAGCTTGATTGGTTGGAACAGCAGGGCGGGCGCCCTGACTCTGGGCCCGTTTTGCCTCCCGTTCGTTCTGGTGTCTCCTGGAATCTTCTAGAGTACAGAAAAATGTGCGGTTAATAAATATCTCTATGTAAACATGACATGTGGGACTTTCCTTGGTATTTCCTGATAACCCCCTGCAGAAACAAACATTCACCAAAACTTGTGGAATTCTGTTATTATAAACCCTAATTCTAGCTATTGGTTTCATTTAGATCCTTTTCCTTGTTTAGTTGACGGTTAAAATTGGTACTTAAGGACCGTCAATAGCCATCATCCATGGCTACATGGGAGGATGAATCCACCATGCATTAAGGACCAGTTTTTGTTGGCTTTATCTTGTAGTCAAGCTAGATCTCTCAAAGAAGAGACATCAATATCTAGGCATATAAGGAGGCACAAGATGCACCAGACAAGACGAGAATGCAACCATGGTAGGAGTTAGAAATAAGGACAAGTACTTGCTAGTGGCCTAACAATGACTACACTCAAAGGAAGGAGCAAATGAGCTTGTAGGCCCAACTGGCGATACATAGGAGAAGAGTGGGAGTAAGCACTGAGGTGTGGTGTGTATCATCTAGCATGTAAGGTGGTGTCTGGTTGAGAGATGAGTGAAAGGATCAAGATGCCCAAGAGGGGGGGGGGTGAATTGGGATTATTTAAATTTCTAAGCAAGAATTAAAACCTAAGTAATATCCAATTAACCCCCAAGTGCCTATGTGTGGGATTCTCGCTAAACAAGTAACTAGAAGAACAAGTAAAGCAAGACACCCTATGCAATTCTAGTCAAGAATGATATAAAGCAAGTAATAGCAATTAGAGTAATGCTCAAAAGTAATTACATGTAGAGAGAAGGAGAAGGATGAGAGAAAGGTTGACACGATGATGTTTTGCCGAGGTATCAAGGAGTCGACACTCTCCCCTAGTCCTCGTTGGAGCACCCGTGCAAGGGTATTGCTCCCCCTTAGCCCGCGCAAGGACTAAGTGCTCTCTACGAGCTGATTCTTTGCCACTCTGGCTTGGTGAATTGCCCATAATCGATCACAATCGAATTTGGGTCATCCAACAAGAACACCTCCGGATGATCACCAAGCTTCACATCGTCAAGTTGTCTAGGTAATGTCGATCTCCAAGAGTAACAAGCACTATCACTCACTTGTCCAAGGCTAGTCTAATGAGTCGATGGATGCACACTTGCTTACTCCTAAGCAACTAGTGAGGATGAACTATGGATTCTCAAGTCTCTTCTCTCTCACTAGGGCTCTTGCACTCATTGAGTTCTCACAAGGGTTGTTCAGCTAAATGGATGGGCAAGAGTAGTGTAAAGGAGGTGTGGGGGAAGTATAAATACCCTCCCACAAACTCCTTAGCACCACCTGAAACTGACTTCTCTGCGTCACTCCGAACGCTAAAAGTGTGTGCGGTCCGGACCAATTCGCATGCGTCTGAACCTCACACCAGCACTGCTCTTTAGTCTGTTACTAGGGCATCTGGACGCAACTCAATAGTCCGGACCCTTGGCTCTGGACACAGTTCGGACTCAAATTCCTTCTCTGAAACTCTCTGTATGCAGTCCGGGCAGGGATCATTAGTCTGAACCCTTCTCTCCAGACAGCGACCGAACATCTTTTTCCTCTCTAGAAGTCTCTGTGTACTGTCCGGATCCAAGCAATTGGTCCGGACCCTACAGTCCGGACAGCGTCCGGACCTCTTTATCCTTTCTGGAATCTCTCTGTGTAGGTCTGGACCCAACGCATTGGTCCAGACCCTAATAGTTCACAACGTCTGGAGCTCTTGTCTTATCCAAAGCAAACCCTAGGGGTCTGGACGCATCACAATTAGTCTGGACCCTTGGGGACTTAGCGTCTGGAGCTCGTTTGAGGGCCAAAACTTCATTGGATTTGCACACTTTAAAAATAGAAGTTGCTCACCATCATCTTATGGTTGTTATAAAGCTACCTAGTTCTAGTTTTGACAAGTGTGCACCACACCTAACCAATTAGCCTCTCCTAGGTCAAACTACTAGATAGTACCCCCTTAATAGTACGACCAAAGGTAAAATAAAGGTGCTAAACTACTCTAAGTGTCTCTCAACTCCAAATGACACTTAGAACTAGTCTATGCTCACTAGTACAAACAAGCTCTACACAGGCGGTTCGTAACCTATCTCTACAGGCGTTTTTCTGTTCCGCCTGTGGGAGAGGCTAGTAAAAATGGCGCCTCAGCGCAGGCGGTTACCCGTGAACCGCTTGTAGAAATGTATTTTCACACGCGGTTCCTTAAGACAACCGCCTGTGAAAATGTTGTTTCTACATGCAGTTGGTTATGAAAACCGCTTGTAAAAATACATTTCTACAAGTGGTTTGCTATATAAACCGCATGTAGAAACTTCTTTCCACAGGCGGCTGTGCTCTAATAACCGCCTGTAGAAAGTACCGTTGGATTTATAATATTTGTAATTATGCATTTGTGGATGCAATATATGTAATACATTGAAAATATTAAACCATATTAGATCATGTGAATAACTATAGAAACATGCAATCTAATTATCTCATATACATCAAAGTTTGTGCTCACAATCATAAAGTTACCTAAAGTTAAACGTATATACACATCAAACTTTACATACATCAAAGTTTTCCCCTATGCTCTAATAACCATCTTTCGTAAGATGTAGCCTACTAATCTCTGTTAGAACCCTATACTCTGGCCTTGCTAAGGGGCTGAAAAGACCTTGATGTCGCCTAGCAGGACTAGAGGGGGGGTGAATAGGTCTGTTTAAAATAAACTTGCAAACTTTCTGTCAGCATAGGTCCGGCACTACCGGCCTTGGGTCCGTCACTGCCGAGGTGCCCGGCACTGCTGCTCTAAAGCCCGGCAGTGCTGGCCACTAGGACAGAACTGAGCACAATTCAAAAAGTATAACTAGAATGGAAATTGTGCTTGAATGAAAACCTTCCTAGAGGTGTAGGGAACCTCTAGCACTACTTGAAAGTGGTAGCAACACACCCACCAAGTAGATCGGGACCAAACCCTAGAAATCACCTTGAGGACAAATGTAAGTAAGGCAAACAACACAAACACAAGTGACACAAGATTTATCCCGTGGTTCAGCGTCGCCACCAAGGCTGGCCTAAGTCCACGTTGTTGAGGTTCTCCACACAAGGCTTAGGCTCTCCACACAAGGCTTGCCTTTCCCTCGTTCTCAAATCAAGAGTGAACTCTTGAAGTGAGGGGTGATTTCTTAGCTGCAATGAGATGGTTAGCAACCTCTCAGGGCTGCCACACAAGTTGGCAAGCTCCACGAGTGACGCTCTAGCCGGCTAGGAGCAAGCTCCAAGAGTAACGAATGCAATCCACCGGCTTGAACGCGAACCAAGTGCCCTAGACAATGAAGAACAGTTTGGGCTGCACTTTAATGGAGTTTGGAGGCTCAATCTCTCAGAGGATTGGAGAGGAATCAAAGGAGAAGCTTGAGGGGCTCCAAGGGAGTTAGAGAGAGGGAGAGAGTTGTTGCTGTGAGCACTTGATAAGGGAATGGTCGAGATGACTGTTGGGGGCAGCAGGAAGGGGATAGAAGTACTCCCTGCTGTCCAACGGTAACTTTAAGTCGTGGCACTGCCACTCTCAGGCCCGGCACTGCCGATCAGGTCCGGCACTGCCGGCCTCACGCCCGACACTGCTGGACCTCAGCACTACCGCTCTTGGGGAGCAGCACTGCTACACTGCCCAAAAATGCTCCGAATGAAAAACTGTTTTACAGGGAGTCTGGGCAAGGTATAAGAGGATGTTTGGTGGAATTTGAGCACTTGGTTGCACATTTTAGCATGCACATTGCATCCCCCTTTGTAGTACGACCTTTCCTAAACTCAAATTCAAAACATCAAATAATTTAAACACCTTTGAGTTGGTCACCGTATCTTTTGATAATTTGAGGCCGCACCATTGAATGTATTATCCTCATTCTTGTAATACCTTGAGCATGTGTTTGCAATCATCCTTATCTCATCTCTATGAGCAAACACACCTTAGAGCTTGTGACTTGAATCTTTTCAACACATATGAATTCAGCCCATGGCTTCAAGTCACTTCCACTAATAAATTGATCCTCAACATAATATGACTCCTCATAGCTTGATTAGTACTTCGACTCAATGCAAGTACTATCTTCTTCACCTTAGCTATAGTACCTCGGTCTCCTTGACCTTCACCTTTGCTTAGTACCTCGAAGTCCTTTCCTTGCTATCTTCACCCTATCAAGCCATACTCAAGTCACATCATATTAAGCATCGATTGAAAACCATTTCTTCAATATTGTGATCCTTGCTTGAATATCCTATAGATATGAATGTTGAGATCAATCAAGCTTCGATAGATGAGACTCCACATAGATATGGTCAAGCCAATTCACAATTCCTTAGATCTTCCTCATTTTGGCTTGACACTCCCATCATTCACTACAATCTCTATCTTCATACTTCTAGCTTGATCATATTAATGCAAAGTGATTTTCCACATCTTTGTCCATACAAGCAAACTAAAGTAGAGACCATCTTATATCCAATATACATTGTCTCCTTTGTCATTTGACCTTTGCTTGGTGTTTTCTCACTAATGCACTATTGATCCATTATTCATTCCTTGATCAACACTAGTCCACTATCCAACTCTTCTTGTTCATGCAAAGCAAACCAATATAGAGACCAATCCATAACTATCAACTCATGTCTCATTTGCCATTTACTAAACATGCTTGCTTTCACATGATACTATGATATCCCACAACATAGAGGCCATTTCATTGATTCCATTTGCATTGTTGTCTTTTGCTTGAACTAGATTGTTTCCATAGTCTTCCAATGTAACAATACACAAATTGACCTTCATCTCAACACTGTGTGGAATACCATCAAGTTTGCTTTTCTTGTTTAACCTTTGATGCACTTAGCAAACTTGTTAGACCTTTAATTGTGTTGTCACTCAATTCACCAAAACCCACTAAAGGGCTAGATGCACTTTCAATCTCCCCCTTTTTGGTGATTGATGACAACACAATTAAAGCTTACAAGAGATTGATAAATGATAAGATTTTGGATCCTATGATATAGTGAGCTCCCCCTAAATGTGTGCATTGAAGGGAATTCAAAATTTGGCCTCAAATGCCAAATGCACATATTTAAGAACAATTGTGAGAACTCTCCTATATCATAGCATCTGTGGGGTGCAAGGTGTCATCAAGATAAACATGATGCTCATGACAGTTATACAAATCAGAGATAATAGATACTGAAATTACACTGGGAGGCACTGCCGCTCTGAGAGCGGCACTGCTGCACCTGTGGCAGTCAGCACAACTATCCTTGCACACACAACATATTTCTCCTCTTTACATATCAAAAAAAAATTTTATACCCCTTACACTTTTAATATTTCTCCCCCTTTGGAATTAATCTCCAAAAAGGATCTCTCTACCAAAAAGGAAGAAATCAAGGTAGACAAGTGAGGGCAAGAGGTAGGCAGAAGTTTTAGCAAGTATGATTTTACTTTTATGTTTTCTACCAAACAAAGTATGCAACAAATTAAGTCAAGATTCTTGAGAAGATAGCATATTTGGCTCATACCTCACTTAGATGATAGTTTTAACATAAGACAAACTCATGCTATCATCACAAGAGGTATCAACCAAATATCTAATTCATTCTCTAATCGTCACCACAAGAACAAACTTATGGTGTGACTCAAATTATTGCATACACATGCACACACTAGCATGTAAGGGCCTAGATGCACAAAGGTAGTACAAGAGTTCATGGAGTGATATACCTTTGTTCTAAGCCTCATAATCTCCATCATGATGATTATTTTGAATTTAGTGCTTTGATGGGTTTGACACTTGTTCAATCAAAAATATCTCATTTGTGCCCATATCTCATCATCATCATCTTTAAGGAGATATCACAAACTTGTGCTTGATATCAATTGAAAGTCCATGGCTAGCTCTTGTTGTAATTTTGAGATACCAATTGAAGACATATTTCTTGATATAATAAATTGAGATATTGTCCATCAATATCAATTGAAATATGATCTTCATAGTATGAAACCAATTGAAGGAATCTTCCCAAGTTGGTACCAATTGGAATGGATGTTTGTATCTCATCATATCACATAGATGCCTCCTAATAAAGGCTTACAGAAACAAGAGATGCCATTAAATTGCACAAGCTAGAGTTTCACAACTAGTGATCATTTTGGATGTGGAAGGCATGTGGATCACTAATTGCAAAACCTCATAACATAGACTAAGTTCCCCCTTTTTGATAGTTGTAACACCCCAAATTTTTGTTTCTTGAAAATAGGATTTAAATCGATTTAATTGTGAATTTTGGTGTTCATGAAATCATAGGAAATAAAAACTTTTTATGAAGTTAAAATTTTCTTTTGGTAGAAACATGGTTGAGCATGCATGCCCTTGCATTTGTTGTTGCATTGTCTGGCTTTTCAAATGAAGTTTCAAATTTGATTTTCAAATTGGTTTTGGAAATTGCTTTGAAATAAAAAGAAAATAAAAAGAAAAGTCAAAACCCCCCTCCCCTTCTGTTTCTGGCCTGAGTCCATCCCCCTCACCCCCCGACTTGTCTTGCTCTCAAGCCCAAGCCGGCCGCAGGCCCAAACCCTCCCCTCTCCCACCGGCCCAAGCTCTCCCCTCTCTCTCTCGGATGGGCCGACGCCCCACAGGCCGGCCCACTCTGCTCTCCCCCTCTCTCTCTGGCTCACTGACGGCCCGACCCCGCCTCTTCACACGCTGACAGGTGGACCCCACCTGGCAGACTCGTCTCCCTCCTTTCCTTTTCTTCCTCCCTCTCCTTCCCTTTTCTCTGTGCCGACGCCGCGCACCTCTGCCGGCCGTGAAATCGGAGCAGGATTCCCCTCCCCCTCCCTACGCCGACACGGACCCGTGACTCGTCGACAAGCGCCGCACGCCCATGGCCCTTTCCTTTCTCCCTCTCCCTCTCTTTCCTTCCCAGAGCGCCGCCGTCTTCTTCTTGCCTCGGATGGAAACCGATGCCGCCGCCTTCCTTATCCGCCGAGCGCAAATCCGCCTCCCGATCCTTCCCTTCCATCTTTGCACCACCCCGAGGGCTATAAATAGCCAAGCCCCGTCCTTCACCGCCTCCAGTTTGCCTTCCCGAGCTCTGCAGAGCCCCAGCCGCCGCCGCGATCAAGCGCAGAACATCGCGCGAACCACCTCTCTGCCGTTCCTAGTCGTTCGTCGAGCTCCGCAGCGTGGTAAGGAGACCCAAGACCCCGGCTTCACCCTCCCTTCCTCCTCCTGCTCCTCCGCGCGCGCACAGTCTCATCCCGCATCCACCGTCCTGTCCAGTGCCGCCCCATCGCGCGAACCGTCGTCTCTGCGACAAAATCGGTCCAACCGATACCGCCATCGAAACCGCGTCGTCCCCCTAGTTCTCCCAATGCCCTTCTTCCGCCCTCTCTCGCTCTCTGGACTTCTGGGCACGCTCACCCGAGCCGCAGTGCCGCCACCGCACGTGGACTGCCCTCTTGTGTCCCTCTCGGCCTCAACCAACCCCACAGACGAGTTCCCCTCTCCTTCCTCTCTCTCCCGGTGCTTTCTTTTCGACCAGTGGAGTTCGGAATCGCCGTGACCACGCACGCCGGCGAGCTCCCACCCTCTGCCCATGGCGCGTCGCCGTCAGAGCGCCGCCCTGACGACCCTCAGACCCGAGCCCTCCCTGCGCCGTCAGATTTCCCTCGGACGGCTGGGATTAGATCCCTTTAAGTGGATACCGGTTCGGTCCACCGTGGACCCATAGACCAAGGCCCCGCACGCGGTCCACAGCTGCGTGGTGCACCTGCCCTACCCCGCTCTGCCACGTGGCGCCACGTCAACCCCGCTTGACCCCGCACCGCAGTCCTTGGCATAGTTCCCACGTTTACGCTTTCTCTTTCTGAAAACGAAAAGCCTCTCTGTATTTCAAAAATACGCTTTTCTTCTATTTACAGAACTGCCACTCTCATTCAGATGCTTATAATTTCTCCGTTTAACTCTGTTTTGACCCAAACGAGTTGCGTTAGATCCGTAATTTCATAATATATCTAATGGTACAGTTTTCATCTATGTTAATTACTTTTGAAAATCAAAGAAAATTAATTTGTTAATGCTTTAACCTGCCTTTTTCAAAATCTCGTTTAAATCGTATTTTCTCCGTTTTAAATCCGTTTCGATCCGTTCAAGTTGCGTTGGCTTTGTATCGGCGTAACCTTTTCAGGAGTGATTTTTAATACCATGTTAATAGCTTTGTATTTTCATGATGTAAAACCCTAACTGGATTAACCACTACGCAACTTGTTTTTAGACATAAAATGTCGATGCTTTCTTTTTCGTTTTCGAAATCCAAATACAAGTTTGACCTAATTCTAATCAAGGTGTTTCTCTGAAATACCTTATCTACTCTTTTATATAATAATAAAATTGATAAAGTCCGTAGTTCTCTTTTGTAAAAGCAAATCTTCCGTTAGTTGTATCTCGATCATCGTAGCTCCGTTTAGCGTGTTCTTCGCGACTGTGTGATCGTAGAGTTGCGTAGGTTCCTTTTAAATCCTTTTTATTGATTGGTGTATTGTACTAATTTTTGTCATGTTTGTATGCTTTGTATGAATCAGAATGCTTGTGTGGTGATTTGGTAATTATTGTCCAATCGGTGAGAGTTACGTTGGAGATCAAGAAGTTGGTGTTTCAGAAGATCTTTTGAAGAAGTTAATCTTTGAAGACGTTGATCTTTGAAGAAAGGATCGGTTTTAAGGCAAGTATTATATGGGATCTTCCTTGATGTCCTAATAATGAAGTTTTTCCAATAAAATCATATGCATGTGTCTAATACTGTCACCATAGGGTTTACCTAGATTTGATTACCTTGATCCTTGAAATCCTATGGGTTACCTTTGCATATGGGTAGTTATTGCTAGTGCTCTATTTAAATAAGCATGATCCTTTAATCTTGATTAATGACTACATGAGATGGTAAAGTAAAACTTGACTTTTTAGTAACATGGATTTAGGACCCTATCTGTCAGCAAAAGCTGGGACATACCATACAACCACGAGGGCTATAATGGCTCTGGCTTTAGTTCAGTATGAGGGCAACTCTCTCGCATGTGACAGTTCGCGAAAGTTGCCATTGCCGAGCGGTTGCGGAGCGGCTGGAGTGGGGACCGCTGCGTGTGTGTACCACCGACGGGCTCCTATATACCCCTTGCCCATGGATCCGTAGTGTCTGTTGTTTGTCAGCGAGCCCCTTTGAAAGACTTCATAGTGTACCCTGCCCGCTCACCTTGGAAGTGTTTTGGGAGTAATTAACCCGGGCAAATGGGCAAACACGACTCGTGGGTAAAGTTGTACACCTCTGATCAGAGTTAATAAACTATCATGATAGCCGTGCTCACGGACACGAGCGGCCCGGAAAACTCACAGAACTCTTTGGTTACTTGTTGGTTATCTTTATGAATCACTTTATCATGATGTTATGATGTTCATTCAATTGCTATATGATCATGTGGTTTAATTTGGGGGCTTAAGCATAACTTATGACACATCAATTGTAAAGTTTTGAATCAATTAAAAATGCCTATCGCAGTAAACCAGTGTCAACTTTTTGAGCCTCATGAACCCCATATATGCTTGTTGAGTACGAAAGTACTTACACTTGTTCTTTTCTTTTCAATACTTTGGATAAAAATCCCGGATGGGTACCAGTTCACAAGAGTTGGAAGAGATAGGCTTGTGATCAACCAGTCAGTTGGTCCCTGTGGAGTTGGAGTCTTCGCCTGAAGATCAGAGTGTTTTACCGCTGTTTGCTCTCTCGAGGTTATTCCTTTGACCATATATGTTATATACTTAGGTATTGTCTTTTGATATTACCTTGTTCTGTGACTATATGTGGGATTTGACTTCCTGGGCTCACATATAGGGTATATCTGGTTTTGTTCTTAAAACCGGGTGTGACAATAGTGCATACATATATATGTGGAAGACAAGAACATATGCACTTTTGGTCATTTAAGTCCAAACAAGGGAATTTAAGCTATATTATGGAGAGTAGCTACTTGAGAGATAAAATTACAATCCAAATAAATATGATAGATAGCTTTACCGATTTGGATTGAGTTAGAGCATACTCATGAGAAACTCATTCTTACTGAGAGACTATACAAATTCACTAGAAGAAAGGGTTAGTCTCAAAGACACAAGACATAGAATGGGCTCCCCCTTCATATGTGCGTCAAGTACTCAAATTACTTGTGAAATGCACTTGAATCGGTTTAAGAGTCTAGAGGAGTTCATCCTATATCTTGGTCAAGGCATGATAGAGTTGCAACAATTGAAATTATGCCAAGGACACATACCACCACCACGGTAGATAGATCACCACACAATTCCATCATAAGTGAGACTTCAATAAATTGGATGGCAATAGTTTTTCACTTGATGAAATGTGGTGAAATAGAGCTTTCATGATCATCCAAGATCCATATTAGGTTCCTAGTTCTTTCTTTACCTAAAGCAACTCACATAGAGAGCAAAAAGGTAAATTCATAAAACTTGCAAATTATGAACTAGGAGTTACCACTTTTGTTGATAAGATCCTGAGTAATCAATGGGATGGATCATGGGCACTTGAAGAGCTATAGAGTGGAGAACTAACAATGAAAGTCCACAAATCAATTATTTCTCTCCAACCCATTTATAGCTGGTTCCACCAAGGATTGGGGCATTCAACACTAAACCAGAAGCTCTTGGTTTATAAAGACCAAGACTTCCTAGAATAAATGTGAGGCAGCCAGAGAATCTAAAGGAACCATCCATCCTTGTTTCTCCAATGTGTGAGACAACATAATCATGAACTTGAGAGAAACCATTTGTCCCACAATAGATAGACTAGACTCCCCCTCAATTTGTGCATACAAGGGTACACAAAGTACACTCATGCATATCAATGAACCTAGGGTGAAGGAAGAAGTTCAAACTATATACCAACTGATTTTAAACTCCTTCAAACAACTTGCAATTCAATTCCATGCAGTCAGTTTTCAGATTTTGTCTTCATTGAAAAGAAATCATATCTCTCAAACCACTAGACCAATATCAATGAAATTTGGTGGAGATGTGAATCCATGAGTCCTCTAGCTACTGTCAAAATTTCAGCTCATTTAGACTCAATTTGATGAGTCAGATCAATTTTTCAATAACTGCCAATGTCTGAAATACACACAGTTTTTAGATTTTGTCCTCTTGAGAGAAAGCTTCATATCTTTCAAAATACTAGTCCGGTATTGATGAAACTTGGTAGAGGTATGAATATACATGTCCTTTAACTTTTGTTGAAATTTTAGCCCATTTGGATACCATTTGAGCAGTCAAATATATTTTCTATCAAAACTGCTCAAGTCTGAAACTGCACTGCTTAGACTGACAGAGATCAACTCAAACACTGATTTTATTCTAAACCAATCTTCATGCCAACTGTACAGCAGCAAGTACTAGATGTGTATATCATGATCACAAAGTTTTAGGTCATTTCATCAGTGTTTGAACTTCCAAATCCATGCTTGAAGGCAGCCAACTTAGATTTCAATTTTCTAGACAGATTTGATAGTTTTCACAATTTTTCTCCTCTTGTCCAAACTTGAGGTGGCTCATCTTGCTTTAGGTGAAGAGTAATATTTAGGCTTATGATTCATCCAATTCAATCACAACCTCTTCGCTATGATTTTCTATAAACAATCTCAAACACAAGAGATAATTAGTACCACAAGCACTAGTTTCTTATTTAGTAACCCTTTATATGTGGATGGCAAGTAGACTACCAAAATAGAGAAACCTCATAATATGGATTAAATCTCCCTCAAAGCCTCATGCACACCCTTTTAGTGGAATAGAAATGTGAATGTGCATGGTTGGTCAATTAAGTCCAAAGGGTAGGTTTAAGCCATATTATGGTGAGTGTCTAACATAGAAAAATCAACTCCAAATCAAATAGAGAGAGAATACATCACATAGTTTTGGATTGATGACCTTCCTATGATAGAACACTCCATTTGAGAGACACATTCTCAATTAGCTAGTGAGACTACACAAAAATAACTTAGAGAGAAAGGTTAGTCTCACAACACTAGTCATAGAGTAAAGTCCATTTTGATAAGTGCTCTAAGTATTTGAGTTTCTCACATAGCACTTTATTCAATTAAGAACTTTGGATTTCACTCTATGTATAGGTCATGGCAACAAAAGGATAATCAAATTGAAATAAGCCAAGAATTACTTACAACCGTTAGAGCATGTATATGGCCATAAGATGAGTATAAGAATTTGCCAATCTACCATATGACAAGATTCCAACAAGTAGAGAGTTCTTGAATTGCGAGTGATAAGTGTCTCTAATTTTCTTGAGCTTGATTCTTCATTCTTGGCCTTCTTGAAATTCATTTGTATTCTTCAGTGTGAGCCAAGTATTTGAATCCCTCAAACCAACTCAAAGTATGCTTTCATTATCTTGAAATTCTTAGTTTGAAGTCCACAAAGGAAACTCAAGTCATCTATGTTACTTGGTGTGAATGATCAATTTAATTCCAATCATACTTTTCTTCCATGACCAACAACCAATATAATAACCTCAAGTGTTTTATTTCCCTAAGTGGCTACACAAGACACAAAGGAGTAAGATGTGAAAATATTATGCACTTGAGATTTAGTTGTTACCACCCTTGTGAATGTAATGGATGAGGTGGTCTTTTCATCTTCACATTTCTGATGATCATGTTGTAGGCTTCATCCATGGTTTGGACTGATCTCAGCTGCTACTGAGGTAGGAGGGGCAGCACTGCCGCCCATAGGTGCGGCACTACCGCCCTGCTGATTTCCAGCAAGTGTGTGTGTTGCACTTCTTCATAGAGTATGTCAGCGGAAATTTGGTGCAACAGCAACTTAATGATCTCCTATCTCTATACTTCATAACCTACAACATAATAAGAACTTTCTCTACTAGAGAGCCATTAAAAGCATTATATGGAAAGTGAGAATATTCTAGCCACTCTACTTATTCACAAACATAGACATATTTGTGAACTACTAGAAACTACACAAGAAAAGTGGCTAGCTAGCATAGGTTAGATACTTGTTACCGAGGTGAATATGAAGTTTGAAATATTTCCATAAATCCATCTTCGGGTCAACCATATAAGAAGGACAATATGAATTGGTTGATAGCTTGAGTGAGTATTTTCAATCAACTTGCTCAAGCACCCCGAAGCTTCATATCACCTTTAAGTACCTACAACACTTCAAGCACAATTTGGTACCCATACCAAGATGGGTACATCAAGGTTAGTCACAAGAGACTTAGGTACCCAAATGGCCTTTGTGCTAGCATGTGGTGAACCAATCACCTTTCTAGCACAAGTGTCATTTTTGGGTCTCCTAAGCAAATTTACATCAATTGAAGAGTTTAGCTTAAGAGTGTTATCCATGGGACAATCCTTACCAAAATGTCCCTTTGTTCTATAAGTGTAGCATAGGCGTCTCTTGTTCTTATTGACCTTCTTTTCTTGCCTTTTGCTTGCTACCTTGCTAGAGAGCCTCTTTCTTGATGATGCCAAGCCTTCATCATTCATATAGGGGCGTGATGCAATTTCATGTCCCTTCTCATTGCATCCATAACACTTCCTATTACTTATTTTTGTCTTCTTCTTTGAAAGTGTTGCATGGTCATCAACCTTGTTGGAACACATAGAAGCATTGTGTCCCAAGTTGGAGCACTTAACATGAGCCATCCTTTTCTTCTCTTGAATCTTGATCATGCCTTTCTCTTCTTTCTTCATAGTGCAATCTCTCACATGGTGACCCTTTTTCTTGCACTTGAAGCAAGTGATGAAAACCTTCTTTGGTTTCTGAGGTTCTTGCTTTGGCTTAGAGATCTTCTTCTTGAGATTGACTTGAGCAGGGATAGAAGTGGTAGCCTTCCCTTTTCTGTGGGGAGCGGCACTGCCGCCCTTAGGTAGCTGTGCTGCTCGGGGCTGCTATTGTACCACTATCTGTGTAGGCTGATCTGTACCAACTTTGCCCTTGCTCTCAACCTGTGCACATTCAAACTCATTGTTGGACTTGTGATTTAGTTGATGGGATTTGGTGCATGAATTGGTTGATCCCTTGCAATGAATCAATTCCCTTCTTAGCTTCTCAATCTCTTCCTTGAGCTGTTCATTTTCTTTTGTGATGGAGTCATCATAGGTTTTTATATATACATGCTCAACGGAAGGTTGGCTTGCTTGAGAGCAACAATTGTTAGCACATGATAAAATAGATTGAACTTGTGTACATGTCCATTTGTGGGTGTGAGGTTGATATGATTTTACCGTTGTTATCATAACCTCATGAGCAATCTCTAGCATGATATGAGAATCCATAATCTTCTCATGAGAGCACAATAGCTCATCATAAATTTCTTGCAAAGTCTCATTCTTGCTAGTGAACGTTTCCACTTTCTCCTTAAGCATATAATTCTCATCTTCTAATTGAGCAACACAAGATAGAGAGTTAATAGTATGAGTTTTCTCAATTGATAAGTTTTCATACCTTTCGACCAAACTAGCATGAGAGCACCTAAGCTTTTCATGATTTTTAGTCAACTTCTCCAAGCATTTGATCTTTTCAATGCAAAGTCATCTTGCTTGTGAAGTGTTTCTTCTTGCTCATTTATTTTCTCCATGAGCTTCATCACCATCAACTTGTCTTTCTTGCTTAGCCGGGCAACGTGTTGAGTGATCTCATCATCACTTTCATCTTCACTCTCACTATCACTCTCAATCTCACTTGTCACATTCTTCTCTTTCTTTGCCATAAGACTCACATGAGAAGTGACATAGAGAGTTGAGCTTCTTGGTGAGGTGGATTCATCATTTTGCCTCCACCGATCATGAGCTTCTTCTTCCTTCAAAATGTTAGTCTCACAAGAACTAGAGGAAATAGAAGTGCCACATATACAAATATTGTTCTCACCAACAATTTCATTACCGTTCATTATGTCATATGTTGGTGAGGAGATGGATGTGGCATGATCACTTAGACCTTTTGAGAGAATCATTTGAGGCTCTACATGTTTTGGTGAAGTTGAGCACTCCTCAAGTGATTTCTCCAATGAGAGCAACTTCTCATCACATTTAGACTTGTCATATCTTTCTTTGAGAGTAGTCCAAATGAGATGAGCATCCTCTAGTGGTTCACCATCTCCAAATATGATAGCATCAAGTACATCTTCACTCAAAGCACTAAATAAGACATTAGTAGCTTGAGCATTGTATTGTAAGCATTTCACTTTCTCTCTAGATAGATAGTCCAAATCATCACTAGGAGGTGAAATGCTCACATCTACAATCTGCTCTATATGAGGACCCATGGTCTTAAAAACATCAAGTACATGAGCAGACCAAGATGCATAGTTTGAGTCATCTAAAAGTAGAAGTTCTAGAGATACCTCCTCACTTGTTGACATCATTCTCTCTAGGCGGTTAAGCCCGAAAAAGAGAGCCAAGCTCCGATACCAATTGAAAGGACCTTGATGTCGCCCAGCAGGACTAGAGGGGGGGTGAATAGACCTATTTAAAATAAACTTGCAAACTTTCTATCAGCACAGGTCCGGCACTGTCGGCCTTGGGTCCGACACTGCCGGGGTGCCCGGCACTGCTGCTCTAAAGCCCGGCAGTGCTGGCCACCAGGACAGAACTGAGCACAATTCAAAAAGTATAACTAGAATGTAAATTGTGCTTGAATGAAAACCTTCCTAGAGGTGTAGGGAACCTCTAGCACCACTTGAAAGTGGTAGCAACACACCCACCAAGTAGATCGGGACCAAACCCTAAAAATCACCTTGAGGACAAATGTAAGTAAGGCAAACAACACAAACACAAGTGACACAAGATTTATCCCGTGGTTCAGCGTCGCCACCAACACTGGCCTAAGTCCACGTTGTTGAGGTTTGCCACACAAGGCTTAGGCTCGCCACACAAGACTTGTCTTTCCCTCGTTCTCAAATCAAGAGTAAACTCTTGAAGTGAGGAGTGATTTCTTAGCTGCAATGAGATGGTTACAAACCTCCCAGGGCTGCCACACAAGTTGGCAAGCTCCACAGGCGACGCTCTAGCTGGCTAGGAGCAAGCTCCAAGAGTAACGAATGCAATCCACCAGCTTGAACGCGAACCAAGTGCTCTAGACAATGAAGAACAGTTTGGGTTGCTCTCTAATGGAGTTTGGAGGCTCAATCTCTCAGAGGATTGGAGAGGAATCAAAGGAGAAGCTTGAGGGGCTCCAAGGGAGTTAGAGAGAGGGAGAGAGCTGTTGCTGTGAGCACTTGAGAAGGGAATGGTCGAGATGACCGTTGGGGGTAGCAGGAAGGGGATACAAGTACTCCTTGCTGTCCAACGGTAACTTTAAGTCGCGGCACTGCCGCTCTCAGGACCAGCACTGCCGCTCTCAGGACCGGCACTGCCGCTCAGGTCCGGCACTGCCGGCCTCAGGCCCGGCACTGCTGGACCTCAGCACTACCGCTCTTGGGGAGCAGCACTGCTACACTGCCCAAAAATGCTCCGAATGAAAAACTGTTTTACAGGGAGTCTGGGCAAGGTATAAGAGGATGTTTGGTGGAATTTGAGCACTTGGTTGCACATTTTAGCATGCACATTGCATC
This sequence comes from Microstegium vimineum, assembly GCA_022036555.1. Taxonomy (NCBI): domain Eukaryota; kingdom Viridiplantae; phylum Streptophyta; class Magnoliopsida; order Poales; family Poaceae; genus Microstegium; species Microstegium vimineum. The sequence continues at coordinate 31,563,878 of CM039126.1, forward strand.
CCCCTTTGTAGTATGACCTTTCCTAAACTCAAATTCAAAACATCAAATAATTTAAACACCTTTGAGTTGGTCACCGTATCTTTTGATAATTTGAGGCCGCACCATTGAATGTATTATCCTCATTCTTGTAATACCTTGAGCATGTGTTTGCAATCATCCTTATCTCATCTCTATGAGCAAACACACCTTAGAGCTTGTGACTTGAATCTTTTCAACACATATGAATTCAGCCCATGGCTTCAAGTCACTTCCACTAATAAATTGATCCTCAACATAATATGACTCCTCATAGCTTGATTAGTACTTCGACTCAATGCAAGTACTATCTTCTTCACCTTAGCTATAGTACCTCGGTCTCCTTGACCTTCACCTTTGCTTAGTACCTCGAAGTCCTTTCCTTGCTATCTTCACCCTATCAAGCCATACTCAAGTCACATCATATTAAGCATCGATTGAAAACCATTTCTTCAATATTGTGATCCTTGCTTGAATATCCTATAGATATGAATGTTGAGATCAATCAAGCTTCGATAGATGAGACTCCACATAGATATGGTCAAGCCAATTCACAATTCCTTAGATCTTCCTCATTTTGGCTTGACACTCCCATCATTCACTACAATCTCTATCTTCATACTTCTAGCTTGATCATATTAATGCAAAGTGATTTTCCACATCTTTGTCCATACAAGCAAACTAAAGTAGAGACCATCTTATATCCAATATACATTGTCTCCTTTGTCATTTGACCTTTGCTTGGTGTTTTCTCACTAATGCACTATTGATTCATTATTCATTCCTTGATCAACACTAGTCCACTATCCAACTCTTCTTGTTCATGCAAAGCAAGCCAATATAGAGACCAATCCATAACTATCAACTCATGTCTCATTTGCCATTTACTAAACATGCTTGCTTTCACATGATACTATGATATCCCATAACATAGAGGCCATTTCACTAATTCCATTTGCATTGTTGTCTTTTGCTTGAACTAGATTGTTTCCATAGTCTTCCAATGTAACAATACATAAATTGACCTTCATCTCAACACTGTGTGGAATACCATCAAGTTTGCTTTTCTTGTTTAACCTTTGATACACTTAGCAAACTTGTTAGACCTTTAATTGTGTTGTCACTCAATTCACCAAAACCCACTAAAGGGCTAGATGCACTTTCAGGGGCTCGTAGCATCATGATATTTCCCTTCACGTGGAATGGCGTCTTTCAAAAGAAACGAGCACAAGTCCTCAACTATGTCGTATAAAGCTTTCTCGGTCATGCGAGTCACCTTTTAGGGATGATGTTTCTGCAAAAGAAGATTATAAATATCTTATATTTAGAATTGATAATATATTTGCATCGTTAGTGACAGAAATACATACATGAGTATTACTTATATTACCTTATCAGGGTTCTTGACATATCGTCCATTCTCTCTCATGAACTCACACACGTAGAATCCACAGTGGACCGATCTAGGTGGTTGCTTGTGGCACTATGTAACGGGTAATTGGTTATCTAGTTGCAACATTGTTCTTATGTATTTTACACATATGTATTCATAAATTCACATACGTACCAGCCATTTATGGAATACTTCCAATGGCTGCTATTTTTTTGACAAGTTGTACTTTCTACCCTGGATCTTGTAGCACCTATATGCCCTATTATCTCGAATATAAGAAATATGCTATTCTCAAATTCTCATGGATAAATTTGATGTATGCATGCATATCTCGGCTTACCGCTCTAAGATAGTCACAAAACGTAAATAAGTTGAAGGATCGTAATCTACGGAGTCTAGGACCAACACCCTTCCTTCACTTGTGAAAATGAAAAAACAAATCCAGTGGTCCCTGCACAAATCAAATTTGTTATGGATGTGCATTCGAGTTATTAATTTGATGTATATATGCAAACTCACAATTACGTACCCAATGTTGTAAGGGCCACTACAAATCTCCTGTCTTGAAACTGAAGCATTGCGTGTGCTATGTAGACAACATATTTGGCATCAAATTTCTTCTTCATGTCTTCTATTGCTTCTTCAAGCTCTTTTCCTATCTTCCCCTGTAATTTATCATTGTCCTTACCGACTACGAATGTGTGCTCGCTCTCGCATATTTTCATAGGGCTGAGGTACCCAATCCTTTTATCGACATGTAACATAGGATTGGGACCGTACAGTATCTCCTCCTGATCGTATTGCATTCTGCAATAATAAAACAAGTGTGTGTAAGTATTGGATCATAAAGTTTATGTCAGAGTGAGGATATAGAACTCAACAATAATAAAACAAATATGACATAGTTAGAGTGGCACTTACAATGCAAACATCATTATGAGCTGCATGCCGAACCTCTTGAGCCTCATCATCAGCCACGTAAGAAGTTTCATCTATGCATTGTACACAACCAACTTTTCCTTTGAACTGTCCTGATAAAGTGAAGAGAGCAGGGTAATCATTGATCGTTACAAAAATAATTGCTCTCAGAGTGAATGAATCTTTGTGGTACTCGTCCAACATTTGAACACCTGTTTCCCACAATAGTTTCATTTCCTCCATTAAGGGCTCCAAAAATACATCCATGTCAACTCCGGGTTGTGTAGGTCCAAAAATAAGAATGGTCAACAAAAGATGCTTTCGCTTCTGCATCAACCATGGAGGAAGGTTGTAGATGGTGAGGATTACCGGCCATGTGCTATGCTTGCTATTTTTCTCAGCAAATGGATTCATTCCATCAGTACTCAATGCGAACCTGACATTCCTTGTTTCCTTAGCAAAGTCTAGGTGGTTGTCATTAAAATCTTGCCATTGCTTCCCATCGACTGGATGTCAAAGATTTCCATCATTTTTGTGCTAATTAGAAGCATACCAGCTTATAAGTTTTACATCCTCAGGGTTAGCGAACAAACACCTTAATTGATCAACCATAGGAAAGTACCACATCACCAAAGCAGGAATCTTTTTTTGCGCATAAAAGTCTACTTCTTCTTTTTCTTTGTTGGTGGGTTTAGAACTCCGTTGCGCTACCTTCTGTTGGCTCTTCTTTCACTTCTTTCCTTTATACATGGAGGAAGCACACTCTTCATCTTGATAGTCATTATTAGTCTTGTACCTACTTGCATCACATTGTGGACATCTCTCTAAGTCTTTATAATCATCACCTCGAAATAGGATACAATGATTCTACACGTGTGGATCTTCTCGACACCCATAGTGAGCGGACTGATTAGCTTCTTTCATCGTATGTGTTAGCAGGAACTTTGTTATCCTTTGGAAGCATGTTAGCGATAAGACTCAAGAACGCATCAAAGACAGCATCAGACAGACCATATCTTGCTTTTAACATCAATAACTTCAGCACAAACCACAACGTTGTGAACTCTTGGGTACACCCCTTAGACTCATCATACAAAGGCTCTTCTACGGCTTTCATTAGGGCCTCCATACCTCTCATAAAGAACAATGATGGATCCATATGACGATGCAATATTGCATTTAACAGTTCTGCATCTTCCTCATCTGTAACATTTGGTAGAACAGAAGTTCTAGTGCCTTCATTTCCTCCAGTAACACCATGATCGATAAAATTAGGCACACCATGTTTACTATGACCAAAAAGTTGATGTGTTTCATCTACGAAATAATTACTATCCTGAAGCATGTCTAAATCATCAGCAATGTTTGTAGGATTTCCAGTTGTACAAGGCGCAGAGCTACCCTCTCCATGCTTTGTCCAAATCAAGTAATCCTCCATAAATCCCCGGCATATCAGATGAGAAATGATTGGTTCTGTGTCATCAAATACAACAACATTCTTGCAGTCTATGCATGGACAATATATGCGCTTCCTCTTTGATCTCTAAGCATGGTTCTTAGCGGTGTCAATAAACTTATGGACCTCTGGTATGTATGTTGGATCTAGTCTTGATAAGTTATACATCCAGAATGACCTTTCCATCACTAACTGTCAAAAATGCAATGAGAGAACAAGTATTGAAAGTCAAAAACTTATTAATTCCCTATACACCACATGAATACAAATATGTAAAAAAGACAAACTAACCTTTCTTAGCAACCCCCTTCAAAGAAATAAAGATGAAAACCTCTCCCCTTGTATTTGGTGAAATCTGGACCTCCAAAACCGCCTCCAATAGAAGGTGTTCGCGATGAATAGTTCTGAACATAACATAATTAAAAAAACTAACAAAACTATCTAATATTAAGTAACTAATTATCATGAGAAGAGAGGAGAGACTATCTAACCATCATAAGCAACCTTATTTTATGGAATAAAAATAATAACCAAATTAACATAATTAAATAACTCACAAAATTTTCTATAGTCATAATTTAAAAACTAACAAAACTACCTATACTAATAATTAATTAATCATGAGAAGAGAGGAGAGAGAGGAGAGAGGAGAGAGAGGAGAGGAGAGGAGATGAGAGGAGAGAGGAGATACATTATCTAATCATCATAAAAGAAACCTCATTTGAAGAAAATAAAAAGAATAACCTAGATATTATTGTATCCAACAAATGGTGAAACCCTCGATCCAAAAAGTGGGTGGCTCAAATTGAGAAGGAATAATTACAAATACGTAAAAAACCACAAACTAACCTTTTTTAGCAACCTCCTTCAAAGAAATGAAGATCAAAACCTCCCCCCTTGTATTTGGTGAGATTTGGACCTCCAAAATCGCCTCGAATCGTTGGCTGATGAACAGTTGTGAACTGGTTTGTTCGGGAGGAGGAAGAAGGGGGTACATATTGCAGTATTTACACAGGCGGTTGGTGTAAGAAACCGCCTATGGAAACCGATATACACAGACGGTTCACTTAACCAAACCGCCTGTGAAAATAGATCTTTTTCACAGGCGGTTTGGTTAAGTGAATCGTCTGTGAAAACCAATTTACACAGGCGGTTGACTTAACACAATCGCCTGTGAAAATTGATCTTTTTCACATGCGGTTCTGTTAGGTGAACCGCCTGTGTATATCGGTTTCCACAATCAGTTCAAGACTCGAGCCCGGGGTTTTATTTTCACAAGCGTTTGATAATGGAAACCATCTGTAAAATGTTAGGGCCACCGCCACCGTAGAGCTTTTTTCTACTAGTGGCTTCAACCTTCTCGCCAATCCTTTGAAAACGGAAACGATTCCATTAAGAGGCACGAATACCATTGATCGCCCAATCAATTTTTCATTACTATGACCTAACTTTTTTATTGCCTCTGCAAAACACACGTTAGTCATAGTAATCTTGCATTGTCATTAATCACCGAAACACTAGGGACCCAGATGCTTTCAATGAGAGGAAGAGTAAAATGGTCATGTGTGTGGATTATGAGTTGGGACAAACCTATTTTCTATTTGGTTGAAGAGGGATAGGACTGACATATTTTATACGTGAGAACCGACTGTCAAATGAGGCAATGCTATGCTTCGTAGGATGAATTTATCCTCTGTTTTTTAAGACACTACTACAGAATAGCAAAACAGTGCTGGTTCAAAACCCCTCATCACTGTAAGATTTTGAACCGGCACAACCACTTCGGCAGTGATGAGGGGTCACATCACTGATGTCCAGAAGAAATCGCCTTTTTTAAAATCGAAAAAAAATATTCAAATTCTGGGAGAGGCCACCAGGAGAAGTCGCAAGTCGCGCATTTTTCGCGTAAAATTCGCGAACTGCTACGCTTCGTAGGATGAATTTATCCTCTGTTTTTTAAGACACTACTACAGAATAGCAAAACAGTGTTGGGGGATTTTGAACCGGCACAACCACTTCGGTAGTGATGAGGGGTCACATCACTGATGTCCAGAAGAAATCGCCTTTTTAAAATCGAAAAAAAATATTCAAATTCTGGGAGAGGCCACCAGGAGAAGTCGCAAGTCACGCATTTTTTCACGTAAAATTCGCGAACGTGCTCCGTCGGGGATTTGAACCTCAGACCTTAGCCTCACGCAGTATCTCCTCTACCACTCCACCCATGACTCACTTGTGTCTAAATTTAGTAGTACTTCCTCATATTTTATACTAAACCGAGTGTAAATTGATTGTTTGAGCCACTAAACGATTTCGAATGAAAAAGTTGTAAACTACAAAGTTTCATAACTTTTCGAGATCTACAACTTTCATGTAGCAAGTTTTTTGATCCGAGGTCATTTACAAAAATTTGAATTTCAAATTTGACACATTCAAACCTATTTTTCGATGACAAGATGAATTCAAATGAAAAAGTTGTGAACTATAAAGTTTCATAACTTTTCGAGATCTACATCTTTCATGTACAAAGTTTTTCCATCGGAGGTAGTTTACAAAAATAAAAAAAATTAACGGTACAAGTATATCACTGTCGGTTCCAGCCACGAACCGGCAGTGAAACTCCTCATCACTGCCGGTTCGTGGCTGGAACCGGCAGTGAAAGTGGCCATGGTATCACTGCCGGTTCCAGCCACGAATCGGCGCTGAAGACACTGATATACCTGTAGAGTTGACTTTTTTTATTTTTATAAACGACCTCGGATGGAAATACTTTCTACATGAAAGATGTAGATCTCAAAAAGTTATAAAACTTTGTAGTTCATAACTTTTTCATTTGAAATCGTTTAGTGACCGAAAAATACGTTCGAATGTGTCAAATTTGAAATTTAAATTTTTATAAACGATCTCGGATGAAAAAACTTGTTACATGAAAGTTGTAGATCTCGAAAAGTTATGAAACTTTGTAGTTCACAACCTTTTCATTTGAATTCATTTAGTGGCTCAAACAATCAATTTACTTCACTGGTTTTTCAAATTACGAACCACCTTCACTGCCGGTTCGTGGCTGGAACCGGCAGTGAAGATTCATCACTGCCGGTTTTGCCAGACCCGGCAGTGATGGGCCGGCACTGATTTGCAAATCTGTAGTGGTGAGATAAAATTATCGTCGGAATAGGAGAATATTCTCATTGAAATGTCTTGACTCTAGCTTACTCTAATTAAGCTAAACATCACTAGAACTGGGTTCATATGGTGTCCCATCCTACTACTCGATCTCTCTAACCAAACACTACATGAGTCTATGCGTGCATGTGGTTAACAACACGAAAACATGTGCCTGTTTGGTATGGAATCGATAGCTGTGGCTCCCACAACAATTTTTACTGTTTATGGGAGCAGATTTGCTCCCTCTCCTCTTGCTCTCTCTTGCTAACACACAATGAGCTCTACTCCGTAAACAGTGTTTTGCACCGTGTTGCTACAGTTAAAATCGCAGTAAATCCCAGTGGGAGTCGGATCCCCTGAATCCATACCAAATGGCCCGTAGATGTTGCTTGTTGGCTCTTGTTGTTGGTGGCGCTGTCCGGTTGTGGTGACGACTGTGTAGCCAAACCCAAATTATGTAGCATACTCCATCTTAAGTAGAAATTTCTCACATGAACTTATCTTAATTTGTTGCCAATTTATAGACTATATATACGGTATGCTCGCCAGTAAGACTGGATACAAATAAGCGCTTTACTTTGTAGATGCTGAATGTAACACACTCTATCTATATAATAATTAGGGAATTGTGTTGCAGCTACAAGACGACCTCGAATTGCACCATGGACGACGCCGTCTTGCTGCCGATGAAGCGCTCCGATTGCGTCTTCCGCAGCTTGCTGTGGGCGAGCTCAACCGGGGACTCGGCCATCTCAGGGCTGCTGGAGCTCTGCTCCTCCGGGATGGACGTGAGGGCGCCGGACCACGGCGACCCCGTTCCGTCGTCTCCCGTCCGGTAGCGCGCGACCCGCGCCCCGGTGTCTGGGAACAGCCGCAGCCGCAGCACCTTGGAGAAGAGCCTCCGGAGCAGCGCGGGCAGGCGCCTCCTCCTGCGTCGCCTTGCCTGCTGCTTGTGCTGTGCGTCAGCGGTGGTCGGAGGCGACGTTGTGGCGACGCTGGCGGTGAGGTGCGGCATGGAGAGCGAGCGGCTGCTGGCGAGCACAGCGGCATCGAGCTGGCGCTTGAAGGCGGTGAGCTCGTAGGAGTCGTAGAGCACGCTGCCGCAGTCCCACACGAGGAGCGGGCCGCCGCTACTGTCGTCCGTCGCCTCGTGATCGGCCGTCGCCATCTTTATAGCTTTCCCTAGCTAGCTTTTTGCCTCGATCGAAGGAGCAAGAAAAATATGATGAGAGGAGATCGACAGAGGAGGAAGGGGATAGGAACGAAGACGTAACTAGCTAGGCGTAGTGACGGGGGCAGCGAAAGACCAAAAGTGGAAGAGCTTTTACAGGTGGGTGCAGGTGACAAACATGGGGAGGGTGGTGGAGCTTGTGATCGATCGACGGGGATATATGCAGGATCAAAGCCAGCGGTGGTCACGGCTCACACGCTTTTCCGTTCCGATTTGATTGTGAGCAAAGATGGCTCACGAAAATCTGATTGTGAGCAGGAGATGCACTATGATTTATGAGCACAGAGCACAACATATAATACTTTGACTAGAACACTTAGCAAACCGATTCCAAATTTAACGTATTATATATGCCCGTACAAATTTAGTTAGCTATATGACATGATGAGGATAGAGATAGAACTATCTCAAGAAAATACTTTTAATTTTACGTCGTGAAACATGTACATTATGACATGATGTAAACATGATGACATGATGTACTGCTCTACTGCATCCATTTCAAATAATCTTTTTTATTGCTAATTCCTCGGTATAAATCCACACACTCGTATATGCAACTACACTTATAAAAGACTGAGTTAGTAAATCTCGATATAGACAAAATCACTATAAACACATCGTTATTTATTGATATACATGTCGCACATTACCACTTAAAAGAATACGCCTATAAATCCTAAAATAAGCACGACGTGCATTAGCACTTAAAAGAATACGCCAATAAATTCTAAAATAATTCTAACAAAATATGAGCACTCACGTTAGTCAAAAATTTAAATCCAATTGCACAAGTTCCACTACAAGAAACCTAATTGATGATGTTATACATAATATATCATCCGTCTATTGTTATCTCTCATTGCTTGGTCTCTCGGTCAATCATCACTTACTCTCACCCTTAATGTGAGTTTGAAGCTATAAAACCTTCTTAGGGCAACCATTACTACAGAACAGGCAATCTGTGCCTGTTTAAAACCCCCCTTCAGTGGCGGTTTTTGAACCGGCACAACCACTTCGGCAGTGATGAGCTCATGCCATCACTGTCGGTTATGCTCAAGCATCACTGCCGGTTCGTGTTACCAACCGGCAGTGATGCTTGAGCCATCACTGTCGGTTTTAATTGAACCGGTAATGATATTATTTTTTAAAATTATATTTTATTAATTGTTTTATTTTTATTTGGGGTTTAGGGTTTAGGGTTTATGGTAGAGGTGGTGGGGTGGGAGGTCGTGGAGGTGTTTGCTATCGAACCATTTGATATCGATGTGAATTGAAGGTGGTTGTGGACCAACGACAATACAAACCCATCACACATTTATAATTATTATTATAAAACATTGAACCAAAACTTAAAGTATCGAATTAAATGTCGCATTACAATAGCCTTTCGAGGCGGTCTTTTCCGTAGTTCTTCTTGAAGGTCTTACTCTTCATAATGGCTAGAGATCCTTGCCTATACACTATCTCGTCTAGAATAAGAGCCGCTATCTCCTCTTGAAATCCTTTTATCTCAAAATCTAGCAACCTGTTGTGCTTCTGTTCTTTGCGCTGTAAATTGATACAAGATGATATTGAGATGCACATACGTAAGACAAAACAATAGAATTAAAATGAGACACATACGTACCATAGAATCTCCGATTCCTAGTTTTGCACCAAAGTAGCAAAGCGTTGCCCACATCACATAGAACCCACATTTGTTGTTCCCTATTGGTTGATCTAGGGTCCTGACCCCCTCCATATACTGCACTTTGAATGGGGCTCTCCATTTCTTTTGCATCCTAGGCTCCATATTTTTCCAATCAGGTAACGCCTTCATTCTATGTGACAATGTAAATGAAGTGTGAAGGCTAAGGACATTAATTACAATATCATATGTGATTGAAAAGTGTTGTGATATTGAGTTCACTTACTTATTTAGCACTGTGACTAGGGGGTTGATAAGATTAAGTGGCTTCTTCTTTGAGTCCCACACCTCGATAGTTGAATCTTTAAGACTTATATCTACGAAGACGTAATGGTTGCTGCAATCACAAAGTCCATGTTATTGAATGACATATCAAGAAAAAAATACTTAAGTAAGGGTCGAGAACACATACTCGTAGTTGTAGGTTAGCAGTGCGTTTGATTTCTGGACTGAGAACATTCTTTCAAACTCAATCTTCAAACTTTTTGATACATAGGGATCTGTGAGACCGGCTTTGCATGTTGTCTCATTTACCAAGATAGGGTCCAGGAAGTCAAAATGGCTCTTTCGCTATTTAATGCATAATTTTGCCATACACCTGCAAAATAAACATGGATATATTCAAATGCAGATCACGTAGTTTATTATAACGTTGTTAGGGTATGGTACTTACAGAGTCTATAACATCATAATCTGCGCTTCCAGCGAGCGTCGTTGAAAGAGTCGAAAGAGGTCTTCATAATAAATAGTATGCACAACTTCTTCAGGATGATTAAAAATCAGACCGTAAGGGATGCATACTTCAAAGGTTGCATTCTTGTCTTTGCTACTGTTACTATCTATGATATAATAAGCATGCAACTATCGCATGTTTGTCGGCAAATTTCTATACTCTTCTTGGCTGGCGACCATAGGCTTGCCTAGTTCAAACTTGTATACAACCGTGGCGTTTTGAAATTCGGTTTTTCCGTAATAGAGATTTTCGGCCTCCTCCATGCTTATTCAATTCCCTGGACAAGTTCTGTATCTTTAGCAAATCGGCGGTGTGTATTTCTCTACCTCTTTCTTGATTACCCTTATTTTTGCTTTGACTTTCAAATTGGCTCTATGATAAGTACTCGGGTATATAAGCCAATCATTCAAACAAGGAAAGTTTGGCTGCCTTTTCTGCAATCTGAGCTCATAGAATCTTGTCCTTAGTCGGCGACGGCTTCCGCCTTTTACTAGTCGTCTTGGGATCTTTATCAACCGAAGCTGATGACCTATTCTGATACGAAGTCGGACCTGATCTAGCGCTAGGCCGTCGATATTCCAGTCCTGAGGACTTTGAAGCTGGTGGGGGAGGAGGAGGAGGAGGAGGAGAAGGAGTCTTCTCCTTTGGCGGTGGAGAAGGATTCTTCTCCTTTGACGGTGGAGGAGGTGTTGGTGGATCTTGACGAGGAGATAAACCTCTTGGCGGAGGCGACTGAGATGATTCACTGTCATCATCATCATCCGAAGATGGCTGGTCATCTAGCTTGATGAAGCGTTTGCACCAGGCGACATGAGTGCCCAAGTTGTGAACTAGACGCGGCCTATCTTCGTCCACTGGGAAATCAATATGTATCTTATTGTACTTCTTGTCCAATATCTTATCAATGTTGACCCTGGCATACCCGAGTGGCACTGGCTTGCTATGAATGATGTTCTCTCCTCTAGGAAATGTTTGTCCGACCGCCACCTTGTCTTTGGTCCACTGCTGGCGGATGTACAACCTGACATTCACAGGTTCTTTGATGTCGTCCACCGGATGAGGAGCATTGACCTCTTCGTCGTCAGGCATAGGGGTTGAGCCACAGCTACTGTGTCCCTTGCCGGGCACTAGGCTATTCAAAGTCGGGATTGCACGCGGCCCTTGATTCGAACACATGGTTTGCATAACGCTCGCCACTTGAGCAGCTGTCCGTGCTTCCATGCTCTGTTCTAGCTCCTCTCGCATCCTTTGGAACTCATCTTCTCTTTGCGTTCTAGCCCTTGCCCGGCTCCTATAGGAATCGGATTCACCTTCAAATGCTTTCTCCCAAGGAATTACCCCGGCTCCTCTAGTGCGACCGAGGTGCTCCTTGTTTCCAAGTGCTTGTGTGAGCACGTCATTTTCTCTATCAGACTTGCGGGCCCCTCTATTCACTTCCTCAGTGATCGTGGAAATCTTCTGTAGGAGATCGATGACGGATTCAACTCTAGCGGAAAGGCTCCTGTCAGCATTGTATTGTGCCCCCCTTGCGAGTAGGTAGTTCACTGATCTGGGCTGCCAATCGCTTGTCTGAGGCGTAACGCCGCTCCGCTCTAGTTCATCGACTCGGGAGTCCCATTCCGGAATCTTCCTTACATACCCACGTGATCCTAGGCGGTGAGGATTATTTGCCCTAAGCGAGTTTGCTTTATTTCTTTCGCTTGCTGCCTTTGCCTCTTCGGATTGCTTGTAAGCCTTGAACTCCTCCTAGAAGTCCCTCTGCTGCTGAATTCACCTCCCGCAAAATTCGGTTCTTTTTCTTCCTTGATAAGCTTGTGCAACTTTCCCTTGAAATTCTTGAAGGAGTGACTCATGATTTCCTTGGCCTTCTTCTTGATTGTCGCCTCATCACAATCATTAGGGAAAGTGAAATACCCTTTGAGCTTGTTCCAAACTAGTTCCTTCTCACTTTCTGGAACCCTCCATGGGTCTTGCTCACTGCCATTCCACTTCTTGTATTTGATCGGGATGAAGTCCCTTACAAGTGCCCCAATGGTACTCTTGTATGGGCCCAATGCTTTAATAGGCTCCACCGGCTCCCCTACTTGGTCGAACTGAGAGATGTGCCAGCGTCTACTTGTCTGAGGGAGCTTTGTTGCACCACGCTTGGTCCTGCTGGTACCCTCACCAGTACTTGGACCTTCCGGCGGAACCTGCTTCAAAATTTATAAATAAGTCCCCATCAAACCTTTCTGGCTAGCTCTACCGTGTTTTTAGGTATGACCTAAGTTATTACCTCGTCTCCTTGTTCTAGGTTCAGCATATGGCTAGGGCTCCATGGTCTTTGATCCCCTTGTTGGTTGTCATAGGCTCCTTGGTCACGTTCAGCACTGCCACCACTAGTTGGATCCTGTGGTGAATCGGCGCTTAATTGTCATGTTTCTGGACATGAATTTCGATTATTGGTATTAGCTCATAGGTAGATAGACTCAGACATTTCATTATTTAGACTCATGTCATAAGTCATGCTATACACAAATTGTGCTAAAAGTATATACAAGGATATTGGTATTAGCTCATAGGTACAAGTCATGCTACAACATCTCCCTCTCTCTCTCATAATTAAGGATGAATCAATCTATCTCTTTCTCATAACATCTCTCTATACACAACATCTCTCTATCTCTCTATTTCAAATAAAGAGATGACATATATATATATATATATCAATATGAATATGAATCATGCTATCAACATCTCTCTATCTTTCTCATAGCATATTGATCTAAGCTATCTCTATCTCTCTATATCTCTCTCTATCTATCTATTTCTATGGGTAAGTCATGCATCTCCACAAAATGTGCCTCCACAAAATATAAACAAGTATATAGATTTGTCATGAAATTTGTCATCTATCTATAAGTACTATAGATCTCTCTATCTCTCTAATCTCTATCTCTCTATCTCTCTAATCTTTGTCTCTATCTCTCTAATCTCCATCTCTCTCTATCTCTCTATCTCTCTAATCTATCTCTATCTCTCTCTATCTCTCCCTCCTCCTCTCCTCCTCTATCTCTCCCTCCTTCCTCTCCCTCCTTCCATTTCTCTCCTTCCTTCATCTCCTCATCTATCTCCATGCCAAGCAAGCAAGCAAAAGCAGGGCAGATCCATGTACACATTTCGTCGAACACCTTCGGTGCATGGACATGGAGCTCACCGGGTGGAGGTTAGGGCCGGATTTCGCGCTCCTATACGTGCTCCTGCGCTCCTGTGCTCCGGGCGACGTGTGCTCCTGCTCCTGTGCTCCTGCGGCGTGGATGTGGCCACCGACGATGTCGTGGCGGCCGGCGAGGTCCTGGGCGGCGTCGAGCAGAGCGGCTACCGGCGTCGAGTAGAGCGGTGTCGAGCAGAGCGGGCGGCGGCAGCGTGCAGTGGCGGCGGCGTGTAGCGGCGGCGACGTGCAGTGGCTGGTGCTCCTCGTGGCGTCGAGGTCGTCGAGGTCCAGGGGGCGGCAGCGACGTGTAGTGGTGAGCTTGGGCTCGAGCAGAATGCCTAAGTGTGGAATGGGCGCACGTCTGAAATTTTCGGACGCGTGCCAATTCTTTAAATAGGGTGGCTCATCAGTGTCGGTTCTTATTACAAACCGGCAATGATGTCCCCTATCACTGCCGGTTTGTAATACGAACCGGCACTGATGACTCGTCATCAGTGCCGGTTGTTTTGAACAAGCAGTGATGACTCCGCATTACTGCCGGTTGGTTATTAGAACCGGCAGTGATAGAGGCACATCACTGCCGATTCCTTAGTAACTGGCAGTGATATGTGATTTTTTAAAAATTTGCCCTATGCTTTAGAATTCAAATTACTCCTGATTTTTTAATATAACTTGAAAAATTCCAAACATAGAAGTTGCATAATTTTTCATTCTCTAAAACTTTTTCTGAAGGAGCATATTCAAATTATTTATAGTTTTTGAATTCCCTTTTGAATTTGAATAAGGGTTTAAAATTCAATTACCCCCTTTCTAATTACTCCAAAAATTTGAATAGAAGTTGAAAATCTTCCAAAATAGCTTTTGCTAGTTTTGAGGAGGTCCACATTATTTCTTATACACTCAAGGTCTAATTCTTTATAGTTTTTGAATTCCCTTATGAATTTGAATAAGGGTTTAAAATTCAATTACCCCCTTTCTAATTACTCCAAAAATTTGAATAGAAGTTGAAAATCTTCCAAAATAGCTTTTGCTAGTTTTGAGGAGGTCTACATTATTGCTTATACACTCAAGGTCTAATTCTTTATAGTTTTTGAATTCCCTTTTGACATGGCATACATCAATCAATAACGTGGTACAACTCAACAATCTCTACAAATCCATATGACCTCAAATTACTAAAACAACATTTCATTAAGTATTACATAGATTATGATACTCTAACTATTCACGGTGCAGGAACGATGATGGCCTCATCGTGATCACTCCAGAGGTAAGCAAGTTCGTCACCCTCTTCAAGGACATGTAGGGTAATGTCCGCCCCAAAAGGAGCCATTTCTTCATAACCTGTGTTCGTCTGTCACTCCGTCAACACCGACAATCTTCCTTTTGCCTTGCAATACTACATGTCGTCTTCCATTTGTATTGTTATCCTTTGCATAGAAGATTTGCAAAACATCCTTTGCAAGGACGAAGGGTCATCTCTGTATGCGGTCTTGGATAGATCAACGTAGTGAACCCATCCTTATCGGTGTTGATTTCATTCAGCCGGACCCACAGACAATGGAGAAGAGAAACTTTCAACTGATGTCCATAGTCTAGCTCCCATATCTCATCTATGAAACCATAGTATGTTGCCACCACCGTGCCGTACTCATCGTGGGCGTCAAAACGAACACCACTGTTTTGGTTGGTGCTCTTGTCGTCCTGTTTTTTTGTGTAAAATGTAAAACCATTTATTTGATATCCTTGGTACATCATTATCGTAGTCGAAGGTACGGGGCTAAGAGATCGAGCTGACATCCCGTCACCCTTCCTAACCTTTGGTGTCGAAACCAGTCACCGAATTCCTCCTTATGTTTTTTCTGAAGCCAAGCCTGTGACCTACCAATGTGCTTATTTTGCAGAAACTGCTTGTGCTCATCAATGTATGCCATCACACCATTGGCCTGCTGGAGAACAACGAAGTGTGCTTGTCTGAAGGAGACCACTTCGTCTATTTTGACAGCTTTCTCACCTATTGTTCCTTTGCCCCCTAGTCTTCCATCGTGATGAGATACTGGAACTCCGATCCACTTGATGTCCAGATAATATGTGGAGAACTCAATAGCCTCCTCCGTTGACCATCCTTCTACCATGCTCCCTTTCTGGTCTGAATTTATTCCTAACATACCGCCTGAAAACTTTCATCATCCTCTCGAAAGGAAACATTTGGTGTAGGTACATTGGGCCAAGGGCTTTTATTTGATCCACAAGATGAACAAGTAGATGCACTAAAATGTCGAAGTAAGTCGGTGGAAATGCATCTCAAGCCTGCATAGAATCTCGGCTATCTCCTGCTTCAGGTGGTCTAGCTTGCCCCCTTCAATGACCTTTTCAGAGATCGCGTTGAAGAACGAACACAACTTTATGATTGGAGCGCGGACCTTGTCAGGGAGGATACCTCGTAGGGCAACTGAGAGCAGTTGAGTCATTATGACATGACAGTCATGGGCCTTCATAGAACCATAGTTAAACCTAAGTTCTCTCATGTTAACTAGCCTCTTCGGGTTCCCACAGTAGCCACTCGGTACTTTGAGATCATTGAAGAAAGAAATAAGCATTTCTTTTTCCTCCTTTTTTAGTGTCCAAGATGCCACCGGAAGTTTCAAGTGGCCATCCTCAAGAGTTACTGGGTGCAACTCCTTCCTGAGGCCCAGGTGTTGCATGTCCAAGCGTGTCGCGAGAGAATCCTTGCTTGTCCCCCCTGGTGTTCATCAACGTGTTTAGTGTGTTACCGCACACGTTTTTAGTTATGTGCATTGGATCAAGACAGTGACGTACACTCAAAGTGGCCAATAAGGTAGTTTCCAAAAGATTGATTTTTTCTTCCAGATACTATCGGTTGGCGCAGGTACTGCCCCTTCCCCCTTCCCAAGGACAACATTTGTGAGTTTGCTTAATTGTTGAAGCATCTATTTCCCGTCTTGATACTTTGGAGGTCCACGTTTCTCAGTTGTCCCATTAAAATCTTTTGTATTCCTGCGGTAAGGGTGATCACGGCGTTAGGAACCTACGGCGTCCGATGTAGACCATCTTCCTGTTTTCTGGTAGATGTCTAGCATCAGTCCCGTCCAAGCACTCGACACACCCAGTGTATCCTTTTGTCTTCTCTCCAGACAAGCAACCTCGCCCTGGTAGGTCGGTGATTGTAACGATAAGTACAACCTTTATCGTGACATGTTCTTTTTTGTACTCATCCCAAACATCCTTCACACCCGTCTCCCACATCTGTAGTAGTTCATCGATCACTGGTTCTAGAAGCACATCGATATCATTACCAGGTTGTCTTGGCCCTTGGATTAGTAGTGGCATCTAGACGTATGACCGTTTTCATACATAGCCAGGGTGGAAGATTGTATATACATAGCGTCACTGGCCAAGTGCTATGATTGGTTCTAACCTAGTCAAATGGATTCATCCCATCTGTGCTCAAAGGTAACCACAGATGCCTTACCTCTCCACCGATGTTCTATAGAACACAGTGTTGATAGTCCTCCAGTCCGACCATCGGCGAGGTGCCTCAACATTGAATCTTTGTTTCGCTCTTCGCCGTGCCAACGCAACAGCTTGGCTGACTTTGCATTTGCAAACAACCTGTGCACTCGTGGAGCTATAGGAAAATACCACACGGACTTGACCGGCCCTCCTCTGGTCTTGCTTCCTTCATTTGATGGCCCTTGCTTGTATCGGAGAGTTTACACTTGGGACATGCATCCAAGTCTTTGTATTTCTCTCTACTTACAATATGCAGTCGTTGAAACACGCGTGGATTTTCTCAACCTCGAGGCCAATTGGGCAAATCATTTGCTTGGCTAGGTAAGTCTTTTCTGCTAACTCGGTACCCTTCGGAACAGTTTATAAAGTATATCTAACAAGTTATCGAAGCCTTTATCACTCAACCCATTCGTTGATTTGAACTCCAATAGCATGATGTTGGCTTCCAGTTTGCTTATTGGGCAGGTTGGATACAATGGTGTTTTTGCATCCTTTCTCATGGTCTCCAGTTTTTTCAACTGTGAAGCACTAAGGAATCCCCCATGCACGTCATGTAGAAGCTGTGAAATGCCATCATTTTCCTCTGTGTCGTCAGCTAATGTATTCATAATACATCATCATTGGTAGGCACATGTTCCTCTGTGTAATCATGAACATGCAATAATGCATTCAGTGATACACTAGGCATGGACACATCATCATTGCTTTCTTGTGCAAATTTTGACCAACCTTCCCATGCAAAGTCCAAATGGTGTAGTTCCTCATGAACCCCCTTGTGATCAAGTGCAATCGTATATGCTCCACGTCGCCCAATTTTCTCGTATTCTTGCAGTCTTTGCATGGATAGAATACAAGATTTGAGTCCCCAGCATTGGCTCTAGCTCGCTTGATGAAATCATCGATTCCCATCAAGTACCGTGGGTCTGTACATGACAGATCATATATCCACCCTCGAGCCATGTCTGCACAGATAAAATGAGCAGAGCAGAGGAAACATAGGAACATATTAATAAGAGTCTTTCTGAACAATATTCTTCGATATAATTTGAATTTGGTTGCGCTATAAAAAGTGAGACAACAATAGATAACAATGGATGCATAGAGTATTAAATGTAAGTATTAAATGCATGCATGGAGTATTAAATGTAAGTAATAAATACCGAATCTATTCCACATCCCATCAAATCTGTAATGCATGCATGGAGTATTAAATGTAAGTAATAAATATAACTAATTACAAATTTTATCCATAATTTTGAGACGAATCTTTCGAACCTAGCTACTCAATGATTGAACAATAATTACCCAATAAAAACAAAGTGCAACAATTTTTATAAGTAATTTAGGATATAAAAGCTACAAAAAATGGACACAAATTGCAACAACCCTCTTCTTGATCATGAAAAATAGCATAGCTCTAAACTATGAATTTACACACAAAAACAATGTAAACCAACAATTCTAAAGAAATATGCTTGTTACTAACCAAGAGCAAGAAGATATGAGGATCCAAGAGTGAAGAAGAGCCAACAATGGAGTTCAAGAAATCCACCAGCCGCAACAATGGAGAGAGGAGCTCCTCACGCACTGTTCTGTACTGTTGGGGCAGAGGTGATAGAGGAGATCGTGTGCTTTATACTGTACACAACATCACTGTCGGTTTTAGCCACGAACCGACAGTGATGATAAGTTTCACTGCCGGTTCAGCCCCTGCCCCCAATAATTGGGGCCTGTCAGAGCATGAACCGGCAGTGATAAACATCACTGCCAGCGAAAACAAAAACCGACAGTGATGGGCCGCAGTGAATGCCTATTCTGTAGTGGTGAACACCACTCATGCATGTCATGGCTTGGCTGCTCGATCTTGTTTACACTTGCCTTCAACTTTCCTTAAACTCACAATATATACACCTAAATATATAGTAACTATTGTCAAATTCTAATGTGGGATTAATTCTTCATCGTACTAACATTTTTTTCTTATGGGTCTTGAAATTTATTTCGTCTATTAAGATTTGTCCACTACAAGAAAACTGGAATTGCCTTGAGGGTCCAGAATTTTCTTGAGGGCCAAAATCAAACCGCCAAGGAAACGGCAGTTCCACTAGACACTAAAGGAAAGATATTTCCTTGGAGGCTTTTGTAAACCGCCAAGGAAAATAGGTATTTCCTTGGCGGTTTCTAGTCACCTTCAAGGAAATGACGTATTTCCTTAAGTGTCATTATTTTCCGCCAAACAAATTACCTTTTCCTTGGGTGTGTTATAAGTCGCCAAGAAAATTGCCATTTCCTTGACTATTTATAGAAACACTCAAGGAAATTACACTTTTCTTGAGTGTTGGCGCAAAACCTCCAAGGGAATTGCCTGTTTTCTTAGGATTGCTTTTAAAACTAAATGGCAAATCAAGTGTTATTCTCTTTTTAATATATGCCTCTAGACTAGTGCCACTAATTGTACATTTTGACAACTATTTTGGCTCACTTAAACACATGTGATACACTACATTGCTGCCATCAACAGGTGCCCTATATAGTTCCACAATATACTTAATTAGTACATGCGCCCTTGAGATTTTTGTGGAGCCACCTGTACTGTATTCAAGTTTATATTAGAGTGCATTAATAATGGATTTATTTGTATCAAGTTCTTTGTTAACTGACATGTGTCTCTAGCCACTTGGTAGTTAACACTCGTTATTTGTTTCCACACATAATTCTTCACAGAAATGTGTTATTGTGCTTGTTTAATAAAGAGTCCTTGTTTATCCATTATAAACATCTAGTGGCACTAATGAATATGTGGTTTCAATCACAAGCCCCTAACACTATATATGTAGGGGTGGAGGTATTGATTTGTTATATACGGTAGTCAAACTATCTTCTTTTTATGTTGAGATTGTTGAATATGTTCCAAATTCAATTGCACATTATATATGCCGACTTCTGGCGAGCGAGGCCATTGGGCTTCGACCCCGATGACGTTTTGGGGGTGCGGGGCTTGCCTTGGTTATTATCTTGTAAGCCGTTATACGACGTTATAAGCCTACTCTTGTAAGCCGTCATACTTAGTGTTTGCTAGCTGACATCTGTGGTTTCCCCCTTTCGCATTGAAGGAGTTTTCCATGTTAAATTTAAAAATCTTGTATCCATGTTGTGCTTGATCTCTTCTTCTTGATCGTTTATCCATTGTCATTCATAACAGAGATGCCCTTTGAAGCAATGATGCTTCGATGGAGATTGCGAGCTACGAGAGCCTAAAGCAATGAGAGCTGGGCGACCGCAAGGAGAATCACTAGCTAAGCGCATAATAATAAGTATTAAAGGTCTCCAACATTGATTGCTTTTGTCTCCGGCCATACTCCATCCCTCCCTAAATAATTATCGCCGTTGGTGTTCGTGCTACAAGTTTGATTTGACTTGTAGAAAATACATGCAACATTTGTACCTTCAAATAAATTTATTAAAAAAACTAGATTCAATATATTTCTAACTATACTAAATATGTAGTATAAATATTAGTTTTTTTAATATATAATTTAGTTAAAGAGTTTCTTGGGAATCACAATGACAGTTATTTAGGGACGAAGGTAGTACGTGAAAACCAGAGCAAAGATATGTTTTTTAATTCCTTCATTTTGTGAATAAGTGTTTTCCTTTCATGTGGAATTGACAGTCTCAAGCGACTTAACATGAGCTTGACCTCTAGAAAATACATCCATGAGAAAAACTAAAAAGAGGAAACTAGCCAAAGACTTACAAATGTTATAACAAATGTTACAGAACAAACAAATATAAAGTAAGATGTCCTAAAAATATTTATTTTTCATATTTATATTTATAATAATGGGTCTCATATTTAACTTGACGCTATATACCTATACCATCAAAATCTAAGATTCCTCACGTTACCAATATATATATATATATATATATATATATATACACACACACACACAATTTAGAAAAAAAATAAAACAACATCTGGCGCCAAAAAATTGGCAATGTCCCGCGCAGCTGCGCCCCGTGAATACCAAACCCCTGACCTTATCTCCAGCCGCTGCAACCTGCGGCCACTCAGCCAACCCAAAATGAAGCCGCTGCTCATCTCCCCCCGCTTCCCCGCCCAGCTCCTCCACACCCGTCGCTCTTCCCTGCTCCCCCGCCGTCCACGGTCGCGCCAGACTTCCTCCGCCCTCCCCCGCCTGCACTCCCTCGTCTCCCCTGCCATTCTCCACTCCCTCCTCTCCCCCACCGTTCTCCAATCCCCCCCCCCCCCCCCCCCCCCCCCCCCCCCCCATCTGCTGCAGTGGTGGTAGTGTGGCGTTAACTCCAACTAGAATATTGGTTCCAAACGGAGCTGCCAAGCTCCTGCAAAAAGAGGGAGAGCAAAGATGGCAAGGACAGAATTAGCGGTGCCTCCTCGTAGTGGAGGGTGGAGCTGGAACCTATTGGTCATTGGTAAGTAAATATATGAGCCCTTTTCTTATATAATACCACATTGCTTGTCATTTTCTCCTATTAATTGAAAATCTGGGGATGACTAATGCACATATGAACTTCTTTGCAGTCAGTTCAAGTATGTTGGGTACACCCCTAAATGCTACAAGTATCCCTCACAAGTAGGTGCCATTCTTAAACGCGAGTATCCTGGTATTATCAAGGTATATGAAGACGATGACACAGTTGTCAAATGACAACCAGCATTTTCATGGAATGATTATTATTGGAAAAAAGATGAGCATGGAATCTGCTATGCAAGAAAAGTAAAATCAGAGTTCTGGGTAAGCAAACTATCTAGACTACATACAACATTACGATTTGAGTATTTTCTTTTCGCTGACTGTCTTCTACTATTCTATTCTATTTACTTTATGTTTGTATGTATCTTTGTACAGAGTTTGTTTACATGTCATCCACGACATAGGCTACATGCTGAAAAAGTTATAGAGAACTATCTAGTGAAAAGAGTAACAAATATGATGTTCCAAGTCCGTTTGGAGGCTGTCAAGATATCTGTGACAAACAGGGTGGGATTGCGACGATACAAGGGCACGAACCATTCAGCTTAGAGAAGAACAATACTTGACTTGTAGAATTGGATGGTGCAATAAGGCAGTTTGGACATGGCTTTCCAAATATTGGACTTCTGATCAATACAAGCAAAAGAGAGAAAAAGCCCCAAAATGCTCGCATGAGGTCTGATGATCCTGCTCCAAATAGAGGAGGTTCAAGGAATTTTATAGAGACGCAACAATTCCTAGTATGGAAAATCCTTGACTCTTGCATACTTAGGTAATCGACCCTCTATTAAGTTTTCTGATGTATTTTTTTTGGTTTTACAGGAATATACTTTTGGCCCAGAGAAGAGCGGCACCATAAATACATATGCTGTAATGAAATCTAGAATGAAAAGAGTGGATAGCACTGGAAGGAGTGGTCCAATACCTAGTGCGGAAGCACAAAAACGCTTGGTATTACATTATTGCTTCCTAGAAATTTCATATGTTTGTTTCAGTATTTTGTGTGTGGAACCAATGAGCAGTTTTGGCTACTAATGCTTCAATTTCAGCACCTAGTTTCATTAGTTGTACTTCTATTTCAGTTTGAGATTAGCTAAGTTTTTGTTTCAGCACATATTTTCTTGTCTATTCCAACATCTAATATAATTTCAGCATGAAGTATATTTCTGTTTACTTTATTTTTGTCAGTTTATGTTCCTGTTTCAAGAATTTGATGATCCACAAAACAATAGTCACATCTATTTACTTTTGTTTAGGATGACTACAAGGCCTTAGTTCCAGATGAAATCTCACAAGAACTTGATGGAAAGGCTTTGTACATAATAGGACGTGCATGGCCCATGGACGTGTTCCAATAGGTGATGGTGCTGTGGAAAAGGCGGTTGTCCTAAGGCATGCCAAATCAAGGAGAGTTATACCAATCAGTCCTGATAAATATGAACAAGTGAGAAAAGAAAATGTTCAGTTGAAAGAAAATAATGAGATACTACTTGAGGAAAATAGGGTTCATCGTGAGCTGATGATGGTAATAACTTTTCCATTGCTTGTATGTATCTGTTTGCTCTATGCATGCATATATCTTAATGTGAATGCATTTCAAGAAAATGTTCGAACAAATGGGAACAGAGCCACCTCCTGAACTGGTACAACGTCTAGCAAATATTGATGCTCGTCGTCATCAGGTTACATATACTGAATTATTGTTTGAACAATTTATCTATTGTGCTTGGGCGATGTTTATCTAGACAATAATTATTGTTTAGTGGCAGACTGCCAACTTGAGTTGTAGCAATAAACAGCTGGCTTCTTGTTGATTAGAAACGGCTTTATCAGTCTTATCTAATAACTGGTAGATTAAGGTGATACATTAACTGCTACAAATAATATGAATTCAAAGATTGCATAACTTTATATTTGTGTTGGTGCTTCCTGTTATTACCTTAGTTTTGCTTGACATAGGATCATCACATATTGTGTGTTATGCAGGCCACTGGATCATCACATAGATATGATGGCACATATAACAATCCTAATTTAGAAGATGATGATGATGATGACCACACTTGGTGTGGAAGCGACAACAATGATGACCTTGAATGTGATGTTGATGGCCACTTTGAAGGAGACAGTGACCATGGCCTTGAAAACAATGAAGACAACAGTTCTATTCAAGATGATGGGGATGGCACCAGTGATGAAGACCACTATAGTGACCATGTATCAGGTGATCCCCAGGCAATAGGGGGATCAACCTGGTTACAGATGGAGGTGGCACAAGGGTGGCTAACTAATGCCAACAGCTCCAAGTGGCAGGCATTGACATTCTTTTGGTAGATTTTGATACAAACTAGGCCGATGTGCAGCTAACCTTTTGCTAACGTTTAGTTGCAGTCAATCGTTTCCATATGCATGTGGTGTTGACATGTAGGAACGACAGTATATTGCCACCCAGACCTAGTAATATTTACAGATTGAGTATTGCCTTCTTGGCATAAACTTGTAGTGAACCACTATGGATGTTGCATGTATGATGTTGGCTGGAATATATAATCATGTTAGCTGGAATATATATTTATATGGATGACTGGTTATATGTGGTTCCTATGGATAGATGTTTGCAAACAATATTATAATTACCATGCTGGTTATATATGTATCTACTTAAAGAATTACCTTGGTCATAATGGTAGCCAAGGAAAACAATGATTACCTTGAGGGTTTTTTACAGTCAAGGAAAGAAGAATTTGCATGTTGGTTCTTACCGCCAAGGATTCACAAACATACACTCAAGAATATGAATTAACCTGTCAGCTGATAGCCACCAAGGAAATAGTGTTTCCTTGAAGGTCCGTAACCGCCAAGAAATATGTATTACCTTGACTATTGTTGGCCCTCAAGAAAACTGCTTTCCTTGGAGGTAGCTGATGCTCAAGAAAACTACTTTCCTTTAAGGTAGCTAGCCCTTAAGAAAACTTCTTTCCTTGGCGGCTGCAATATTTCTTGGCCCTGTAGCAGATTAAGTATGGTCCTATTTTCCTTTGCGCCAGGCCTCCAAGGAAATCAGCCTTGAGTGCCAAAACCGCTAAGCAAATTAATTTCCCTTGTCTTCTATCCTTGAGTGAATTTGCTTGACGTTTTAAGTCAAGGATCATTTCCTTGGCGGTTTTGGCCCTCAAGGCAATTCAGGATTATGGTAAGCCCAATCGTATAACAAAATTAGCTAGCTCATTATCATTGACATATGTACCAGGCAACAAATGTTAATGATTATTATTCTTTTGTCTTAAAATAAATTAATTAATGTTCATGATTATCTTAAGTCAAACTATTTAATATTTGACCAACCTGAAATTAGTAATTTTGGACCCATCAGAAAATTGTATCAGATCCACAAAAAATATTTTTATAATAAATTGGTGTTATTTTTGTCGACACTTTTTCTATAAAAAGTTGGTCAAATTTAAATATTTTGACTTAGAGCAACTATAGAAATTAAATTATTCTTAGACAACAAAGGGAATAGATATAATTCATATTAATTGACTCATTATATCATATTATAAACATATTCTGTAGCAATTAACGTCGTCTTGCATGAGTAATTGAAAATAAACCAAAATACTTGCAAAGGACATACCAATTTCATATTTAATTAATATCATCTCACGAAAAATGCAGCTCCATGACCGCTAGGGTTCGAACCCGTAATCTCTCGCATCGCGTGTAATTTTTCTATCTACTGCACCTGACACTCACTTATGTCTATACTGGGTATTCTTTCTTCGTATATTATACTCAACTGAATTTAAAAAAGTGTTTAGGAGTCTAAACAAATTTAAATGAAAATATCATCAACTATAAAGTTGTATAACTTTTTAGGATCTACAACTTTGGTTTTGGTAGCTTCTACAACTGAGGTTGTTTGAAAATTTTAAATTTTAAAATTTAAACGTAATTGTCCTTAGATAGATCATTTCAAATGAAAAATTGTCAACGACAAAGTTGTATAAATTTTTGAGATTTACACTTTGTTTTTAATGTTTCACCATCCGAGATCATTTAAAAGATTCAAATTTTAAATTTGACAAAGTCAAACGTTGTTTTCCTTCACAAGATGATTTTGAACAAGTTACAACTAGAAAGTTGTAAAAGTTTTTGTAAAACTAGAACTTTTGTTTTCAAATTTTGAATTTTGTATGTGAGAAATTAAAACTTTGTTTTCCTTGACAAGAGATTTCAAATAAAAAAGTCGTCAACTACAAAGTTATATAACTTTTTGAGATCTACATCTTTTGTTATTATGGTTTCTCCATTCTAGATCGTTTAATGAATTTCAAATTTATCAAATTCAGATGTAGTTTTCCTTTGCAAGATGATTTTAAATGAAAAAAAAAATATCAACCACAAAGTATTATAACTTATCAAAAACTACAACTTTTGTTTCGATTATTTCTCCATCTAATTATGTTTGAAAAATTCAATTTCAAATGTGAGAAATTCAAACGTACTTTTTCTCGACAAGATGATTTCTAAACAAAAAGTTGTCAATGACAAAGTTGTATAATGTTTCGAGATCTACAACTTTTGTTTTAACCATTTCTCCGTCTGAGGATGTTGGAAAAGTTTGAACTTTAATACGTAATTTTACTATTCGACGTCTATTTGTAGGGGCCTCTAGATCTAGCCGGTCCTATAAATCTATTTGTATGGATCTAAAGCTGAACTATAAATAGGGTCATTTGTATGCGTGGTTTATAATACCTGCAGCCTCTACAAATGAAGTTGTATGGATAACTCATTTTGAGAACTATTTGTAGGGGGCAATTTTAAATTGAGCTGCCTCTAAAACAAATGATGTGTTGCTACAATGCTTTATAATACCTGCAGCCTCTACAAATGAATTTGTATAGATAGCTCATTTTAAGAACTATTTGTAGGGGGGCAATTTTAAATTGAGCTGCCTCTAAAAGAAATGATGTGTTGCTACAATGTTTTTTTGTAGTAGTGACGTGTGGAAAATATATACTAACTAGTTTAGCTATTATTATTAGGATATCGGGTTAAGTCTCTTGTCTTCACTTATGTTAGTAACATAACATAGCCCTGTAGGCACTTGATTTAATTAGGAGTACATCATTCATATGGGACACGCACCTTTTGTATAGATGTAATATTCTTATAATCGCTTTCAGAGATGACAGCAGAAAGGGATCATTCATCAAGAGACGGCCGCAAGCACAAGACAAAATCGGGTATTGACAAAACAGCATGCGACACGTTATTTCTACTCTTTGGTGGTTATTCTGTAGCTAGCTATAAACTAGTAGTTCTATATATATATATATAGAACTACTAGTTTATAGCTAGCTACAGAATAGCTATTCTGTGGCCGGACCAGAATCACGAGCCTGAGCGTCACCGCAGCGTAGTCAATCCAAGTTCCGTCCATTCACCGATCACAATAAATGCTAGTCTATTTAATTCACCCCTAAATCACGCTCATTTGTTATTTCCATCTCTTCAGAAATCGCATGGCCCTTGCGGCTTGCCTCTCCATCTTCTATGCGTCGTTGCCAGCGACGTTGCCTTCCGTCGGCGCTGCGGGTGCCGTGCAACGCGACGCTCGTGACCTGCCTCCTCTACTGCGTGGCGTCGTTAGGGTCGCTGGCCTCCGCCTGCGTTGGGCTGATGGACCTCGGGGCGTTGCTGGCGCCATGCGACGGTACGCTGGGTAGTGCGAGGTGGGGAGCAACGACGAGCAGGAGGTGGGCTGCAGCGACGTGTTCCTGCGGCAGGCGCTGGCGCAGCGGCAGCCGATCATGGTGCTGCGCTGCCTGCGGACAAGGTGTGCCGTGCAACCAGCACTGCCGCTTCTGCTACAATTGTGCGTCGCAGAAGCCCGCCATGACTCGATGTGCACGCAACAACAACTGATCCATCATCCAGCGATGCAGATGCAGATCGTTAGATCCATTGACGTGCCCATCCAGCAATGCAGATGCATCCATTTGTTTAGTGTCTTCTTTGTTTGTCTGATTATTGATAAGGATTTCTTTTTGAAATACCTACCAGGTATAGGAACTGGAGTTCTTGTTGTAGAATCATCTGCATTTTTTGTCACCTGCGTTTGAGTTGTAGTAATCTGTTGTATATGTTTCTTTTTCTCATTTGTTTGTGCATGAAACTAAACCATTCTGTTTGTAAGAAAAATCTAGATGTTTATTGTCTCATTATACTCTTGATCAGATGTTTATTTGTCTCATTATACTCTTGATCAACCAAACGCATATTACAGGGTCATTGCTGCAGCAGAATTTTACTATTTTTCACCCTTCTCGTAGTCTGAAATTGATTTAGTCTTAGTTGCAAAAGAGCTCGCGTGAATGGTATCAGAATTTAGTAAATGGCTGGATTCATATTAGTTAATTGTCGTAAATTTGTTTCTAGTAAATCATATATGAAACTCTATGAAAAAACATGGTTATACATGTAAATTACAGTAACTTTACTATAAGAGAGATATGTCATTATAGTAATTGACCGATGCCAAACTTTGGTAATTCACATTCTTGTTATTGTCTCGAGCCATTCAATTATTATCGTAAATTTACTTCATGGTAAATTAGCCACTAGAGTGATCGACGTCAAATTATGGTAACTCCCATTTACGGTAACGGGAAACTTGACCATCTTATTATAGTAAATTTATACCGGAAACTTGACTATTTTATTATAGTATAAATTTATATCTTTTTATGAGACGTTTGACGATACCGTGTCTCCCCCAGAACTAGAAGGCTGCATTTTTTTATTATAGTAACTTGTCGTTTGATCATTTTATTATAGTAAATTATTTCACTTTTTAGGTACGTTTTCTCCATAACTGGAATCCTAGATGTGCCGATTATTTAAAAATTACTAATGTAATTACTGGCAGCGCTGATGAGGGGCTCTCCTTAATTAACGTACATGAAGGTTGCTGCATGCATTGCAGTAAATGACTTCGATCACAGCTGTTGCCGGCCGGTCGGTCTAGCGGACAGGTGCGGTCGATCGGTTCGGCTACAAAATAAGTATTATATATATATAATATATATTATATATATATATATATATATATATATATATATATATATATATAAAACTACGTCTACGACAGCGGCCTTGTGAAGTTGTTACATGATACATCTTGATTATTGCGGCTCCGTATTATTCAAGCCTACTAGTTGTCTGATAATGCCTCTAGTTACATTTTTTGGAGACAATCCCGTCTAGTTACATGGAGTGGTATAAGATGTTGCAGGGGTCCCTGAGGCCGTGCGAGCTATGGGATCGAACTGAGCCCCCAAATATTACGGGCCCCAAAATTTACTAAATATCCTAAGTATATATAATAATTTTATGATTTGTTTTAATTAGTAAATTAGTTATAGTTATCTTTTTACTCATAAACGTCGTCTAGTGGAGCACATAAGTCTATTATCATAACATACTTTTTTTCTCCCGGAAAATAGTCTGCCATCAATGTCTATTTTTTTACATAACATCGTAAGTCATTTATTTTAATCTTTTGTGTATTGTCTTTGTACAACTTTGTTCACTTGAATTACTTTCAACTTGTTTCAGCTTATTCTCTCTCACAGAGCACTATTCAATCAATCGGAATCAGCCGACTATCAATCAGCAGAGCCCTAGTATAATTGTTACAACTTACAAGTTAGGTCTTCTAGAATCGGATTAGAAAATATGAATCAAGAAATAAAAATAAATATTTACAATTTTTTTTGACAATAAAAAATATATCTCCACGTACTTTTCGAACTGGACCTCTAATTTTAACCGAACGCCCCTTGATGTTGAGACTTGAGACCCTTGCACGCGAGAGTGGAGAGGGCGCTCTACAGTAAGGGCACGTACAACGCACAGCGGAAGGCCGTCTGTATGACACTGATTTTACAGAAACACCCTTCATCCATCGTATTCAATGTGGAGACAGTGTGGCCGTCGTTTGACGAGACGACAGCTCCGTCTCGTGCTCCCAAGCAAATCGCCGGCTTCGTCTACCGCTGTAGTAGCCAATGGTATCGAGCATCTGCGGGCCGGATCGAGTGTGCGAGCGGGCTGGTGGCAAAATCTGTTTCCCGCATACTAATCTGTCACTTTGAAGATCTCACTCGTATATAATAAAAAACAACAAAATGATATATGCAGATGTTAAATTGGTTCAAAAAATGTGTTATATTACATATAAATATACTATTCATATTGATGATTTCAAAAACAAATATTATAAACATGAGCTTCTTATATTTTTTGGTTGATCTATTTTGTATCAATAAGCATCACAGTGGTTTTATATGAATAATATTCACACTTGATCTTAAACTACATGCAAACATTAAATGACGTGTGAAAAGCAATCGATGACAAAACAGAGATTCCAATAGCCTGTGGGAACACAGTATCCACCCGTGACACATCAGACAGAAGAGAGTATTTTAGACCCTTTTGCCGACTTCCTTTAATCATAAAAGAACTCGGAGAAGGCTCGGAGGCTGGAAATACCTATCCCAAAAAGCACCCCTTTCAAACTTCTGACCCTCCGAGCGCTTATACCAAACAACCAGAGACTCGGGGGCTACACTTAATGAGTGCACTTTTCCCATAAAAAGTGCATACCAACCTCAAGAAGGAAGCATAGAATATCATCTCACAATTTTACCTCAAGAAGAACTCGGTTCACATTTCTGACAACCCGACATCTCGAAGCAAAATCATGAGATGCTCGAGGGTTTGTCGATGGGATATCCTATGGGCTCCCCATTGACCTGGTTACCAAGCTGTGGGCCTCGGTCACGCGGCCCATGAAGAAAGATAGACGCACAAGATCGGATACTACTCGGTTACGGCAAGGGAGAAAGACTAGAGCGTAGCTTAGGACTCTGAACTTGTACCCGAGTAGGATTAGAACTTACCCTTGACCGGCTCCTGGACAATAAGGGCTGGCAAGGATACCACTCAAAAAACAATCTGAGACCCAATACAAGCTTAGAACAGCATAACACACAATATGCAGAGCGATACACGATCATCTTGTAAGACGTACTTCGAACAATAATACATAACTCGGCTGAACGCCAAGTGGACGTAAGGTTATTACTCGACTACGTCGAGGGCCCGAACTAGTATAAATCGTGTGTCCCTTTGCGTTAACCATCAAGCTTCACTATTCGCCGAAGTTTGAACAACTATCCCGGGTATCCCCGTGGCAGGCTATCGGTGGTAAAACATCGACACTCATTCTCATTAACTTGGTGCTAACTAGCTTTGTCATGTTCATATTATCTTTATTGAATTCCCTAGAGGAGTCCTTCAAAAATTAACTATTGCCCCTGTTCTTTTGGAGTGTTACCGAGTTCTGCCAAGTGAAGTGTTCTTTGTATGCCTATAGATTTATGTGGTCAGGAATACATTACTTGGACCTTCAAAATAAATGTCTCTTTAGCAAGTGGCTTTCTAGGCTCATAATGAGGATGGGTATGGCAAAACCTTATAAGTAGGAAATATCTGTCTAACTAAACATTTAACTCAGGTGCAACATAGGCTGGAGAATTTACATTTATGTGCTGGTCTGATGAAGGCTAAAGACAATTTTCTAGCTTGCAACACTCTCTTAAGGTGCATAATAGGGAGGATATGTAGTTTTGGACAGATGTGTGGTTAAGCGATAAACCTTTGAGTGAGGTTTACCCTACATTATCTAGAGTTTTAAGGCACAAAGGTGATATGGTGGCAAAGGTTCTTGGGACTGTACCACTAAATGTATCTTTTATGAGACGTTTGGTTAATGCAAACTAGATCGCTTTGATCAATTTAGTCTCAAAAGTGATGCAAATCAACATCACAAATGGAAAAAATATTTTCCGATAGAACCTTATCAATAGTTTGGTCCATGTATTCAACTTTAATTTGATAGGGAGTCCTCCCTAACATAAATCATCTATGAAAGCTTAAAATACCATTGTAAGATTTTTTTGTGGTATTTTAAAAAAGATAACTCTTATCCAAGATAATTTAGCAAAGAGGAAGTTGCAAGAAAATATCAAATGATGGGGATCTCCTCCGTAGTCTTTTGCCATAAAAAATGAAGTATCAAATGGTGTTTCTGTAGCTCATTTTAAAGTATCCAACATTTATTTTTCGATTGTCAGTTTGCCTGCCTTGTTTGGTATACTGTGCATATCACTTTCTGGAATTCAACCGCTTATTAGTTTTGCTATTTTGTTTGGTTCTTGGCTACATGCATGGTTTGGGACTAAAGATCCAAACCGAGTTTTGTTAGGAGTTGGTGCGCTTTATTAGGCAATATGGTTGTAATTTTCATGGCGATGTTCTAGATATGATAGTGGTCCATGCTACATAAAGAGGAGGAATGTCCATTTTCCAACTAAGGTTGTAGAAAATGAGAGAGGTAGATTATGACTATCTTTGCGAAGTTTGGATTGAACTTCACGGACCGTATTTGTGTTTAGTGCTTCCCTTTGTTTGTGCTCGCTAGTTGGGCTGAACCTGTTTTGTTTTCCTGGTGGGTGTATTCACCTTATGGCGTCGGCTTATTTCACTATGCTTAGTTACACTACAGGAAATCACCGAGTTGCCGAGTGCTAGCCTTTTGCACTCGGCAAACGGTTTGTCGAGTGCCGCACTCGGCAACTAACACTCGGCAAACAGCGAGTCGGCAACTAATTTAGTTGCTGAGTGTCAGATTTCGGGCACTCGGCAACTAATTTGCCGAGTGCCAGGTCAAGCATTCGGCAAAAAAAATTGGGCCGTCAACCTTGACGGATTAGTTGCCGAGTGCTAGCTGGAAGGCACTCGACAACTATTTTTTTTTTATTTTTTCTGCCAAAATTTAGTTGCTGAGTGACAGGTGGCTCACACTCGACAACTAAATTTTTTATTTTTTTATTAATAATTAGTTGCCGAGTGCAATTACTGGGTACCGAGTGCACAACTAATTTAGTTGCCTAGTGTGGCACTCGGCAAATAAAAAAATTACTATTTTTTTTGCTTTCCAACAATACAGAGACAAAAATAGACAAATATATATATCACATTCACCATTCAAATCACATATACATCACATCCACCATTCAAATCACATATATATCGCATCCACCATTCAACTCACATATATATCATCACATCCATAATTCACAATCCATCATACGCATATAGCATCACAAACATCCATCAGAAACGTCCATAATACATCACATACACAAATGTCGTCAATAAATCCATCACATAGTCCATAATCCATCACATAGCTATGAATATGTAACAAGTCTAAGTCGAACACAAGTTTATGTCTAATACAAGTCCGGGCAACATGAAAATAGACAAGGGAGAAGTACCTAGGGCCATCCTAACTAGCCGGCCTGTGAAGAAGAGCCATCTGGCAACCTGGGCTGTGGAGGAGTATCAGTTGGGCACCCCTGCTGTGGAGAAGGACCACCGTCTTGAACCGTCGGGTTCGAACTCATAGACACTTGCTGCACAAAGAAGAAGTCAATTCATGAGTATCTGCATCAAATTCGCACAAGCTAAAGGAATAAACCACCAGACATACTTACCGGAGTCCCGAAAACAAAAGGCTGTGGAGGAGTAGCCACAACTGGACGGAGAAGCGACTCTGGCACGACCACACCTGGAATTGAATTAAGGCTGGCCATGAAGCTGAACATGTCCTGCAGCTTTTTCTCCTCGGCCGCCCTCTGGGCTTGTACAACCTCCCTCTCCGGCCGCCTCTGCTCCTCAGCCGCCTCCTGCGCCGCCTCCAACCTCCGCACGTTGGCCTGCAACAGGCCACCCACAATGTTTAAACAATGCAAATGCAAGGTAGATGTGTAAAAGCTATGAACGAGTACAAACCGCGAGATCCGAGATCTGCTGCTGTGAGCTCAGCTGCCGAGGGCGTATGGGGAGGGACGAGCTCGTGCTTCTTGCTTGAATTTCCACAAGGTTGGGAACAGAGGCAGAGTCGAGCGCATTGTTCGCCATCCAGTAGTGGTCGTGCTGCTTCCCTCCTCCTAGCCTCATCACGATCTCTGCGTCCAGGGGCTCGGTGGCCGGATCGAAGGCCTCCCCATGGCGCTGGCGAGCCGCTGAGATGTACTCGGTAACCTTCTTGTGGGCACTGGGGTTGGTGTACAGCTCGGGCCCATGCGCTGGGTTGTAGGTGTTTGCGGGGTCCGTCGCCTTACTCTTGTGTGCCAGGCTGAACGCCATGAAGTCGTTGCACTCCTGACCTTGGTGCGACCCGGACTGCGAGAAAAACATAAAGATTAGAAGTAATGAGAATTGAGA
Organism: Microstegium vimineum; assembly: GCA_022036555.1. NCBI lineage: Eukaryota > Viridiplantae > Streptophyta > Magnoliopsida > Poales > Poaceae > Microstegium > Microstegium vimineum. The sequence goes on from CM039126.1 coordinate 31,598,092, forward strand.
GTTATAATAAAAAAATAAAGATGAAAACACAAAGAAGATTACCCAGCTCGAAGCGTACTGAGAGAGGCTCTGGTTGCCCTGGTGGTGTGGGTGTCGATGTTTTACCACCGATAGCCTACCACGGGGTTACCCGAGACAGTAGTTCGTGCCTCGGCGAATAGTGAAACCTTGGTGGTCGGACACGCAGGGACACACGATTTATACTGGTTCAGGCCCTCGACAAGGTCGAGTAATAATCTTACGTCCAGTTGAGTCGCTTGTTATTGCTCTTGATCGTAATACAAAGTGTTATGCGCCGCTTTGCGTATCGGGTGTTGTGTAGTATGTTCGGTTGTTTTTGGGTGATGCCCTCACCAGCCCTTTATAGTCCAGGAACTGGTCGAGGGTTGCTCTAATCCTACTCGGTTATGAACTTAGAGTCCTAAGCTATGCTTCGGTCTTGTCGTCCATACCGAGTAGAATTCGGTTTCTTCTGTCCGTCTTCCTTCGTGGACCAAGGAAGAGAGGCTCAAAGCTTAGGTAAGCCGGTCCCTGGGTACCCTATAGGATAACCCATCGACAAGCCCCCGAGCATCTCATGATTTTTATTCAATATGCCAGGTTGCTTTGAAATCGAGCCAAGTTCTTTTTGAAGCAAAATCATGAAATGGTCTTCTGTTGTTCTCCATCTTGTGGTTTTTTGTGCACCTTTGGTGCACTCATTGAGTGTATCCCCCAAGCCTCTGGATACTTGGTACAAGTATTCGGAGGATCTAAGAAAAAATTCTTGTAAGGTAGGTATTTCCAGCCGTCGAGCCTTCTCCGAGTTCTTTTATATCGGAAAAGAGCTCGGTGGAAGGGTCTGAAATAGTGTGTTCTTGTCTTCTTTTTATTCACGGGTGGGTACTGTGTCTTCACGGGTATGTAGAATTTTGCTTTCACTGTTTGCTTTGGTCAGCTTTTGTCTTTTTCTTCTTTTTTCTTTCTCGTGACTTTTTGGCTCTTGGCGGTCCTTCCCTGCTATATATTCTGTTGTGCTTGTACTGATAGCTTCATCCTTAGGTTTCGGTGATCATGCTGCTGAGTGAAACTGAGCAGCCCCCGGGCTTATGCTCTCCTTCTGGTAGTTGAGTGGGTAGAAGAATTATTGTGAATGGAGTTAGAGGTAAACTAACTCTTCGGTTAGATTTTCCTGGGAATTTTGGCGTGGTAGGCAGAAGAAGTCTTGTGATGTGGCTTTCATGCCTTCTCTGTCTAACTGCTGGACCCCGGGCTGTAACCGTTGCCGCTCCTAAGTTGATTGAAGTTGTACACTCCCTCTTTCTGTCTGTGCATGCTTGCACCAAACTCCTGCTGGAAAGGCTAGAGTTGGAGCTGTCTAATCTCATTTGTTGGGAGTGGTTTTCTTCCTATGATCCGACACTTCTTCACGCTCTGTGAGGATTCTGGGTTGTTTTGACTTGTAAGGTTTCTGTTCGGGTATCAGGCCTTCTTTGGTGGTAGATCTGGTATAATCCTGGCTATGGCCTTTATATTTTGTCACTTGTGGTCTTTTGTTGTAGATGTGGCTTAGTCTGATCTTGTAAGTTTATCGGCCGAATTGTTTGCATGGTCTGCAGAGTTGTTGCTAGTTGTATGATTGTCCTTGGAATATTCTTCTGGATATTCTATATAGTACCCTGATGTACTGCCTTTATTGTAACCGTATTTCTTTCATCAATGTGGTCCTTGTAGAATCTTTTGCTTTTACTTCTTCCTTTATGTACTGTGGCTGTTGTAATCTTCTCTTCATGAACTTGGTGTATGTGCACCCGTTATTCTTCTATAAATAGCTATAGTATGACTCCTTTGCCATATAACTTCTGTTTTCCTTTGTAAAGGTCCTTGTTGTATCATGGATATTGTTGTTGGCGAGGTTGACGAGCCCCCGAGCTTCTTTCTTCTCTTTCTTGGTTGTAATCTGGTGAATGGTGTAGTTCTTGTGATAGAAACTAGCAGGTGGCTAGTTTTCAGGTAGTACCATGCTGTGGGCGGCTTTGAGGCAAATGGTGTAGTTCTTGTGATGAGGCTATCGCATATTGTGCTGCCTCATCTTCTAGCGTCCTAGTTCCATGCCTTTGGCTGATCTCATGGTCTTAGTTGAGGAAGCATTCCTAAGTTGATCCTGTGTAGTGTCATTTTAGCGCCTGCTGGTGTTCATTCGCCTTATCTTTGTCGAGGACCTAGCGGAACTGTGAATCTTGAATGTCTTTTGGGCTCTACTTCTACTACCTTTGGCAAACAGGTGTGCCTTGTCTTGTTGGGTGTCTAGCACATCTGAGTTATTTGGCTCTGTTTGTTAATGATGTATCTTGATTCTCGAGGTTTTAACCTCGAATTCAACTGGGTTCCTTGTTACTGACTTGTACTAGTTCCTTTCGGCAATGTAACTTTGTATCTGGTCTGTACTTAAAAAATGTGTATGATGAAGAACCAAAGACTTGTTGTCTATATTTTCCGAGTTCTTGTATATGTTTTGCTTGTAATGCCCAAGTTCTTTTGTTCCGCGAGTTGTTTGTATTATTTGAAAAAAGATGTGGTCTATCTGGCTGCTTTGTGTTATGTTCCGTGATTGGTGGAATTTTTTTCACTTTTTGTATTTTCCGCTGCGGGTAATATCTCCTTATAAATCTGTCTTTCCATTATCTCTTCTCTTTTACCTTGCGGTAAAAATCTCTTTCCCTTGCTTGCAAACCCTAGCTGCCGCCACTGCTTTGATTGTCTTTGATTTGCCTCAGATGGTGAAGAAAAACAAGAACAAGAGTAAGGGCAAGGCTGAATTTGTGGACGAAGATACCGTCTTGGATCGTATAGAGAATCCTGAGTTCATCGACATGTCTCGTCAGATGAAGCAGTCTCCTAAGCCGTCGACTCAGGAGGTGGATTTGGATCTGCTTGTTGCGCATGGGTTGCTTCAAGGGCGGGTGTATTCTGGCTATTCCATTCCTGGTGAGCATATGATTCCCAGTCCTTCTCCTGATCAATACATTCTTTTTATTTCCTTTGTCCGTGTTGGACTCTGCTTCCCTCCATCGGCCTTCTTGATGGAGTTTCTTCATTTCTACTGTATCCAACTTCATCATTTGACCCCTAACGGGGTTCTTTTTCTTGCTTCATTTGCTCATCTGTGCGAGTCGTTTATCGGCATCCCGCCTTGTCTTCTCCTTCTTTGGCACTTCTTTCGCCTTCGATTTCATGAAAAGACTCCTAGCCGTTTTGGCTGTTGTGCTCTTCAATTTCGTCAGGGGATGAAGAGCAGCTATTTTTTCTTCATACTTTATGATTCAGTTAAAGATTGGGTAGATAAATGGTTCTATATTTCCAAGCCTGATGCTTCTTTCTCTTCTGATCTTGCTGCTCTTCCCACTTCTTAACCTTGCTGGTGCGACCCTTTGTCTCCTTCTGAGTCCTTGGCAATCAAGCCTTTGCTGACTCGGATAAGTTTCTTAAAACAATCCAGGTTGACTAGCAATGGGTTGGTTGCCAGTTATTATCGTCATCGAGTTCAACCTCTTATGCAAAGGGAAAACCTTGGCTTTGAGTATATTGGTCCTTCCGATCCTTCTCGGATTATTCCTGAGTCCAAGTTGTCTGAAGATGACATATTTGATCGTCTGGAGAGGGTCCTGAGTGGTGTGTCTGCCATTCCTCCCCAGATTCCTGAGTACCATGCTGGAAATCCACCTCCTCCGGTTAGTAATATATTTCAGCTTGTTCTGATTTCTTTTTCTCCGAGTTCTTCGTTGTTGATGGCTTTTTTTGTGTTTCAGGATCATGGTCATTCTTTTAGGCTAAATTTTCCTTTTGGGCCGGATGCTTTTGTCTTTGAGGAGACCGCTGCTGAAGTCACTGTGGCTTCAACCTCTTCTTCTAGGTTTATCTCTGGATTTTGTATTACTGATGGGTATGTGCCTTATACCCCGGATCCTCGTGTTGCTCAACTTATGATGTTTTCTAGGAAGCGGAAGCTTGAGTCTTCCACTCAACCTTCTTCACTTGCTCCTGCTACTCACCGTCGATCTCCTCGGCCGCATGCTCCCACAGGTAACATTATTGTAGGTGAGCGTGATGTTTGTGATCCGAGTTGTTTTGTCTACAACTCTTTTTTATTCTTCTGTTTTCTTCCTTTTCAGATGGCCAGTCCATTCTTCTAAATGAAGAGTATTCGGATGATGATCCTCCTCTTACTCGTCCTCCATGAGTTGTTTTCTCGATGTCTTTGTAATTTCTGTCTAGAGATCCTTTCCTTATTATATTTTTATTTAGTCGTAAGTCATCTGTTGGTCAGTCTTCTGGTGAAGCTGTTCCAATTCCTTCTGCTTTTCAGGTTTCTTCCTCTTCATTGCTTGATGACGATTTCTCTTTCGACATCCCCGATCTTTCCTTTGCTTCTGTTGCCGCTTCCTTCAGCAAGTCGGTCAAGTAAGTTTAAATTCATTGCCTAATGCTTATACTTTTTGATAGCCTCTGCCTAATATTCTTTTTTATTTTCCTTAGGCCTCCTTCTGATGTTCCTGCTCCACCCCAAGATAGTAGGGTTCCTTTTGCCTGATTGACAAAGATTCTTTTGCTTCTTGTATTTCTCTTAATTTTTCTTATTTTTGTCCTTTTGCAGATTCTCTTAGTGTTGCAAATGTTATAGGCACTTCTGAGTTGGTTGGTGCTTGTCCTCCTATTAGTGTGCCTCTTCTTGAGGTACCTGAGTTGAACATCTTGGCCAAAGCTCTGGCTTCTTCTTCAGCGAAGCCTTTACTCATTCAAGGGCCAGAGGTTCAACTTAGTCGAGTTGAGCGAGTTCAAAAACTTGTTTCTTCTTGGACGGATTTATCAGTGTCATTTGGAACTGAATTGAAGGTATTTATTCCTGTCTCTCTTCTTTGGTCTATTTGTTTGTGCTTTATCTTGATTCTTGTCTTTTCGAGGATATCTGTCGGGAGTTGACTGCCTGTTCCTCGGAAACTCAATCAACTGCCACTCTTCAAGCTGAACTCGACAGGGTTCATCTTGAGTTGTCTTAGACTCGTGCTGCTTTGGAGCAAGAAAAGGATCTCCGAGGAGTTGCTGATGCTTCTTTGTCTGCTTTGAAAGAAAAGATGGCTGGTAACTATCTATTGTTTCCTTTATTGTGGTTTTCTTGTTTGATATCTGACATATTTGCTTTTATTGTAGCGGCTGATCAGGCTTCCATTACATGGAATGAGGAGAAAAAAGATTTATCTCTTCGTCTTGAATCATCGGAGAAAGGAGCTGAAACTGTAAGTTGACTATTTTTTTTCATCTGACTTTCTTGTTGTTTTTCTTTTAGTCTTTCTGACTTCTTTGCTCTTTTCAGTTATTGAAATCGGAGGGAGTTTTGAAAACTCAGCTTTCGGAGGTTCATGATTGATATAAGATTTTGTATGCTGCTGTGAAGCCTGTCGTGGCTGCTGTTTGTCATGAAGAGGACGTAAAGGAAGGCCTGAAGACCCTGATTCTTGCACTGCCTGTTCGGTTTAAAGAGTTTGATGAAAATGGCTTTGATCGCTATATAAACAATATTGTTTCTTTTATTCGAGCCCTTGCTCCTGATGTGCCTTTGGACTGAATTCTTGAAGATCCGATGGACGTCAATCTCTTGACAAGGTGGGAGCAATCAAAACCTGAGGTCCAAGATCTTTGCCACCAGATATTTGGTCAGATGAAAGTGTTGCCATCTCCTCCTTGATGAACACATTTATTTGTCTTTGGGTGATGATCTTGTAATATATTCTGAATGATACTCTTGCTTGATACTTTTGCTTAATATATTGTCAGGCTTCGTCCTGATGTTGTAATGCCTTTGTATTTGTTTTGATGATGAATATCTCTGGTTGATACGTTTATCCTTCTGATGAATGCCTTACTTTACTTGACATTTGTGAGCTATGCCGAGTTCTTTTGTGCCTCTATATTAGGCTTTGTAGGTGCTTCTGAGTTCCCGAATTCTTTCTAGGAGATATTATCGGCCTTCGAGCCTTGATGATTATACTGACAGTGTTGCCTGTAGAATGACTTGTGCCTCTGAGTTTAGGCGTTTGTAGATCTCCTCCTTTGTGTCTTGTATAGTGACCTCCGAGTAATTTCAGAGTAATACTGTTGTTTTTTGACGAGTAGTTCTTGCTGTTGGGATGTCACTTCTTGATGTGAGAACATTTGGCTTGCAGTCCTTTGCGCCGAGTTCACGCTGTTTTTCAAGCAGTTTGATGTATTGTGTCACTTTGTACGAGTGATTGATTTCGGTGTCGTCGAGGTAGACTATTCTTCTTTATTGCGCCGAGTAGTTTGCTATTTGCTATGCCGCCTCTTGAAATGGTAGACTTGTAAATGTATGAACCAGACTATGCCGCTCATGGTGTAAAGAAGTCGGTTTGTTGTTGAGGTAGACTGATGCTTTTTGTTGCGCCGAGTAGTTTGATGTTATGCCGGTAGACTTGTAGATATGTGAACCAGACTGTGCCGCTCATGGTGCAAAGTAGTCGATTTGTCGTTGATGTAGATTGATGCTTTTTGTTGCGCCGAGTAGTTTGTCATGCTGCCTCTTGAAACGGTAGACTTATAGGTGTATGAACCAGACTGTGCCGCTCATGGTGCAAAGCAGTCGGTTTGTCAGGTTGCCTCACGAAACAACTGACTTAAAGATGCTAGACAGTGTCGTTCATGGTGCAAAGCTGTCAGCTTGTCATGCCACCTCACGAAACGGTAGACTTATATATGAACCAGACTGTGCCGCTCATGGTGCAAAGCAGTCGGTTTGTCGAGTTGCCTCACGAAATAATCGACTTAAAAATGCTAGACAGTGCCGCTCATGGTGCAAAGCTGTCAGCTTGTCATGCCGCCTCATGAAACGGTAGACTTATATATGAACCAGACTGTGCTGCTCATGGTGTAAAGCAGTCGGTTTGTCGGGTTGCTTCATGAAACAACCGACTTAAAAATGCTAGACATTACCGCTCATGGTGCAAAGCTGTCAGCTTGTCATGCCGCCTCATGAAACGGTAGACTTATATATGAACCAGACTATGCCGCTCATGGTGCAAAGCAGTCGGTTTGTCGGGTTGCCTCACGAAACAACCGACTTAAAATGCTAGACAGTGCCGCTCATGGTGCAAAGCTGTCAGCTTGTCATGCCACCTCACCAAACGGTAGACTTATATATGAACCAGACTGTGCCGCTCATGGTGCAAAGTAGTCGGTTTGTCAAGTTGCCTCACGAAACATCTAACTCCAGACAGTGCCTCTTATTGTGCAAACTGTCGGTTTGTTCTTGATGTCTTGTATCTTATGTCTTCAGTTGTAGAATTTCTTGAGTTGGCTGATATGCCAGGTATTTGCTTAGTTGAATTCCATCTTCTGTCATTAGCTCGTAAGTTCCGGGTTGTATTGATGTCTTGATGATAAAAGGACCCTCCTATGGGCTGAGTAGTTTATGTCTTCCTTCTTTCTTTTGAATTAGTCGTAGTACCAGATCTCCTAGTTTTAACGTTCTTGGATGCATATTTCTGTCGTAGTATCTTCGCAAGACTTGTAGGTATCTTGCATTTTGTATCACTGAACTGTCTCTTATTTCTTCGATTGAGGCAATCTCTAGTCGTCTTGTTTCTTCGGCTTCTCCTTCATCGTATTGTTCTATTTTTGGTGATTGCCATATCAAGTCAATTGGTAATACGACTTCTGATCCGTATACCAGGAAGAAGGGTGAGTAGCCTGTTGCTTTGCTGATTTGGGTTCTTAAGCCCCATACCACTTTTGGTAGTTCTTCTATCCACTTGCTTCTGTAGTCTTTTAGGTCTTTGTATAGCCTTGGTTTTAGGCCTTGTAATAGTAGCCCGTTGGCTCTTTCCACTTGTCCGTTTGCTTGGGGGTGAGCCACTGATGCATAGTCTATTTCTATTCCGCAATCTCTTGCCCAATATTGGAATTCCTTTGTTGTAAATGGTGATCCGAGATCTGTGATTATTCTGTTGGGCATCCCAAATCTGTGCATGATGTCTTGTATGAACTCTGTTGCTTTTTCTGCACTGTATTTGATGAGTGGTTTGTATTCAATCCACTTGGTGAATTTGTCTACTGCCACAAATATGTATTCAAATCCTCCTTTTGCTTTTTTGAGAGGTCCCACTTGATCCAGCCCCCAGCATGAAAAAGGCCAAGCTGGTGGTATGCATATTAGATTGTGTGCTGGAACATTTGATTGCCTTGTAAACATTTGGCAATTTTTGCATGTCTTGACTAATTGTTCTGCGTCTTTGAGTGCAGTTGGCCAATAAAATCCACTTCTGAATGCTTTGCCAATTAATGTTCTGGATGCTGCATGATTTCCACATCAGCCCGAGTGGATTTCATCCGATATCTCTTTTCCTTCCTATGTAGATACGCATTTCAATAATACTCCAGAAGATGCTGCTCTTTTGTATAATTTATCCTTTACGAGGACGTAGGCTTTGCTTTTTCTTATAACCCTTGTTGCTTCTGTTTTGTCTCCGGGTAGTTTGTTTTCCTTCTTATAATCTATGAATGGTTGTCTCCAATGGCTTTCTATGTTGAGGATCTGTCTTGACGTGTCGGGTTCTTTTATCTTGTCTATGTCCATTAGGTCTTCTTTTTGTTTACTGATTTCTTAGATTGATGGCTTTGTGAGTTCTTCTACAAATATTCCCGGTGGTACTTTTGCTCTGTCTGATCCCAATTTTGACAAGATATCTGCTGCCACATTTGAATCTCTCAAGACGTGGTGGATTTCTAATCCTTCGAAGTTCTTTTCGAGTTTCCTTACTTCTGCACAGTATGCATCCATATTGTTTTTTTGACCAGTCCCACTCTTTTTTTAGTTGATTGATTACTACTGCTGAATCTCCATAAGAGAGAACTCTTTTGATTCCCAGGGTGGCTGCTACTTTTAATCCGTGTATGAGTGCTTCGTATTCTGCTTCATTATTTGTTGCTTGCCATAATATTTGTAGTACGTATTTTAATTGTCTTCCTTCTAGGAAAATCAGCAGTACACCTGCTCCAGCCCCTCCAAGTTTCAGGGAACCATCAAAGTACATCTTCCACTGGTCTCTTATTGGTTCGGGTTCTTTTTGTGCAATTTTTGTCCATTCTGCAATGAAGTCGGGTAATATCTGTGACTTAATTGCTGTCCTTGGTTTGAAATCTATATTTAGAGATTCGAGTTCCACTGCCCATTTAGATATTCGGCCTGTGGCGTCTTTGTTTCTGAGTATGTCTTGTAACGGGAAGTTGGTTGCTACTGTTACTTTGTGCTCGTGGAAATAATGCCTCAACTTTCTTGATGATATGAGTACTGCCTATAGTAGTTTCTGTACGCGTGGGTATCTGACTTTTGGTGGCTTCATATCCATTATTGCTTTGACTTGTTTTGTGCTTGCTTCAATTCCTCTATTGCTGACTAGGAAACCGAGTAGTTGTCCTGATGGTACACCAAAAACGCATTTTGTTGGATTGAGCTTCCACTTCCATGCTTTTAGATTCTCGAAGGTCTCTTTTAAGTCTTCCAACAGTGATTCGGGTTCTTTTGTTTTGACTACTACGTCGTCGATGTATGCTTCAGCGTTTCTTCCAATTTGTTCTCCTAGGCAAGTTTGTATTGCTCTTTGATATGTTGCTCCTACATTTTTCAATCCGAACGACATTGACTTGTAACAGTATGCCCCGAAAGGTGTTATAAAAGATGTTTTTCTTTGATCTTCTTCCCTTAATGATATTTGATGGTATCCTGAGTAGCAGTCGAGAAATGATAGTAGCGATGATCCCGCTGTTGAGTCTATGACTTGATCAATTCTTGGTGGCCCATATGGGTCCTTTGAATAGTGTTTGTTGAGGTCTGTGTAGTCCACACACATATGTCATTCTTTTGAGTTCTTCTTCTCCACTAAAACTGGATTAGCCAACCAATCCGGGTTGATTATTTCTCTGATGAACCCTGCTGCCAGTAATTTTGTAATTTCCTTTTTGATTGATACTTTCCTGTCTGGTGCAAATCTGCGTAGCTTCTGTTTTATTGGTCTTGAACCTTTATTTGTGTCAATTTTGTGCTCAGCCAACTCCTTTGGGACTCCTGGCATATCTGCTGGCTTCCATGCAAATATGTCTTTGTTGTCCCTTAGAAAGTTGGTGAGCGCAAGTTCCTATTTAGGATCCAAACTCGCGCTAATTATTGTTGTTTTTTCTGGATCTCCGGTTAATAGATCAATCATCTTTGTGGCTGCTTCTTTAGGAGGTGTGAAGGTGCTTGGCTTCTTTGCCCGTATTTGGATTTCATCCGGGTTCATTTTCTCAACTTTCTTCGCAATGTCTTCTTTTTCCTGGTAGTCTTGTAGTTTTTCTGATATTTGTACGGCTTGTACATCACAATCGTATGCTCTCTTTAGATCTCCTTTTAATGAAAGAACTCCTTTTGTTGTCGGCATCTTGAGCAGTAGATACGGGTAGTGAGGTATTGCCATGTATCTTGTTAATGCTGGTCTTCCAAGGATTGCATGATAAGATGATTCGAAGTCGGCTACTTCGAATTTGATGAACTCGGTCTGATATTTGTCGGGTGTTCCAAAGGTGACTGGTAAAGTGATTTGTCCCAATGGTATGGAAGCTTTTCCAGGTACTATTCCATAAAAAGGGATACTTGTTGGTGTGATCATGCCTTCATAATCAAAGTTCATCTTCCTTAGGTTGTCTGCGAAGATTATGTTTAATCCTGCTCCTCCGTCGATGAGTACTTTGGAGACTGCCACTCCTACTATTGTTGGTCCTATTACTAGGGGATAGTATCCCGCATTTGCTGCGCTTGTCCATTGATCCTCTCTTGTGAATTGAATTGGGTACTCTGACCAGTCTAGATATCTTGGGGTAGCTGGTTCTGCTGCCATGATGGTTCTATGTCCTAGCTTTTCCTACCTTTTATTTCTTGTGTATGATGCTCCAGAAAAGATTACTGCTATTTGTCGTTGGGGTTCTTGATAATTCCCCTCTGCTTTCTTGGTATCCTTCCCTGATCCTTCTGTTCTCTGTTCTGAGTTGTTTGCTCGTGTATCCTCTTTCTTTGTGAATCTTCGTTGGAATACGTCACATTCAACTAGCTTGTGGCTTGCATTAGGATGTATGTAGCAGGGTAGGTCTTCTATCCTTTCTGCTGGCCTTCTTGTGTAGTTGTTATTTGAGTACCTGTTATCCTGGTTTATGTTTCTGTTCTTGTTGTTGTAGTTGTTGTACCCTCCTTTGTCATTGTCATTGAATCTTCTTTTGTTGTCCGTTGCTGCTACCATGTTGTCTTGTCTTGGTCTTTTGTCATTGGGTCTGAAATCTGGTCTTTTATTTTCATGAAAATCTCGGGTGAATCTGTGCCGAGTTCTTTCTTCCGATAATATCATCTTTTCGACAGCTCTTTTGAAGTCCTCATTGGATCTCGGATTTTCGTTAAAGTAGTCTTTGAACTGCCAATTTGCTATGATTCCATCCGCAAATGTTTCTATTACTTCTCTATTGGTAATGTCATGTATTTGAGCTCTGAGTTCTCCAAATCTCCTGTAATATTCCCTCAGGGTTTCTCCTCTTCTTTGCTTTACGTTCTTCAATTCTGCCGCCGTCATGGGATCTGTTATTATTCCCGCGAAGTTGTTGCAGAACGCTTCTTGCAAATCCTCCCAATATTTGATTGATCTTAGTTTTAGTTTATCGAACCATTGTAAAGGCATGGCTTCGAGTGCCATTGGAAAGTATAGGGCCTTGATGTCTGTTGACGGAAATTTCACCATGTTTTTATACCATCAAAACCGTCAACAAAACACCTTTTCAAGGAGCTAGCAAGCAAAGACATAATGATTTTTATCAAATAAATAGTTTCACATGTCCATGGAGTATTTCTTGCAGGACTACAGGAAATGGAGAGAAATGAGCTAGTGGGACCCACCATAGGGGGGGTCGGCCGACCACCCTATGGGGCCCACTAGCCATCCCAAGCACCCACATGGTAGGAGGGCCCACCTGTCATAATAAGAGGGTCACTACACCTCTTCACCAGGTCGGCCGACCTATACATGGCAACTCCCAAGATCTCTAGCCACTCCATGACATGTGGGCCATGCTTCTAGAAGGTTGGCAGTGGTCCACATGTCATAGGGGGGTCGGCCGACCCCCCAAGGTGACTTGGCAACCACTCCTCTCTCCCCTCTCGGCCATGATCCAAGAGAAGCACTCAAGAGTGATTTCCAACCACTGGATCACTTTGTGTTTTCTCTCAACGGCTCACAAGCAAAGCATAAGGATCCATGAGCCCACACCAAAGGGATAAACATGACAACCAACTCAGAACCAACAACCAGCACCAATGACAAGTGGGGCCAGCATCAGGACAACAGAGGTGGGCCATAACCCCCAAGAGGGGGGTCGGCCGATCCACACCTGGGCCCAAAAGGCCCCCACTTGGTCCCTGACCAGTGGGACCACCTCCAGGAGGACATAGGAGGGCCCACTGACCATAGGGGGGATCGGCCGATCCACCACCTAGGTCGGTTGGCTCCCCCAACCGCCATACTCCTCCCCCCATGTGTTGGATCACCACCATTCATGCATTGGTCGGTTTCCAAGTCAGTTGAATCCAAGGGTGGAGGATGGAAGGACCTGGATCACTGATGTGGCAATGGAGTAGCCCCTACTCCACCTCTCCACTATAAATACCCCCTCACTCCCTCTCATTCAACACACCAAGGAGGAGCTACTCTCTCTACACATAGGCGAAGCCCTACTCTACTAGTAGCATAGAAAATAGGGAGAGAGTGAGGAGAGTCTGGAGGAGAGCCGGGCCTGTCTGGCGTCTTCTTCGAGTTGTACCCCAGCGGATGCGGTCTTCTCTTTTGTAAGTCTGCATTTGAGATTCTTTTATGGTAATTGATCCTTAGTTCTGGTAAAGTAATTACTTTAGTTGTTCATTGGTTCACCGCCCTTAAACCGGTGCTCTAATCAATTTCACCGGGATTTGGATTAGAGTAGTAAGATATAGTGTAGACGTGGTGTCTAGGCTATACGCTTACCTGTGTCTGCTGCTTGTCCAACGGTTTGTTTGTGGTACCTAGTAGGGGTGACAGACCTATGTAGGCTTTGATCCCACCACGTTCGGTCAAGTTCTTAAAACGTAGGCCTTCTTGTGCTAGGCGGTTTAGCACCCTTCTCATCTCTTTCTATTGCTAAGCGGCCTAGTGGCCCGAAGTGAACAACCTTTGTATCTTACCTTACCTTGCTAGTTTCATAACCATAGAGATCCTCTCTACCCAACCTATCATAAATTCCTTGTGTCATCATAGGACGAACTTAGTTCTTTGTTAAGTACACTTCACGTTCCCCGTGGATTCGATACCCTAGGAATACTCTTGGGTGAAAGCTACCTTGACAGCCGTGCGCTTGCGGTTTACCCCTTTGTGCCACCTTTTGTGTCAACAATGTCATTGTTTCCTCCTGCGAGTTCAATGGATTGAGAATATACTCTTATCCATTGTCTGGGTTCTACTTTTCCATTATACTTGGAGTGATTTGCTGGCTTGAATTTGTGTGGTAATTTCAAAGTTTGTAGTCTTCCTGCGAAGCATGGAAATCTGTCGTATTGTTCTGCTCTGTTGAAGTCTGATGACCAATCTCTTCGGTAATAGTCCATATCCCCCATGTATTCGGATTCACCATAGTCTTCTGGACAGCGTTGATCCCAATCCGGGTTGTTTTGTTTTACCAGTCCGAGATGTTGTTCCTGTCTTTCCGATGGTTGTGGTATCCCTGACTTCCCTAGTCTGTGGAATATCGACTTCTTTGGCGGTTGTTCTTGCTTCTCTCCTTGTCCACCTTGAGGTGCGTCGTCGTCGGGTTGTTTATTGGGGTCTCCATCTTCCTTGATTGGTTCGTCTGTGATTCTTTCCTCTTTAGTAAGAATGTTTAGTTCTTTCGTCAATTCTTCGATTCTTTCTCTC